>CM037851.1:187274546-187297546 GCA_021234595.1 Delia radicum | reverse complement strand
ATCCCCACTGTGCGTTGTCGGTTTAGAAGAATTTTAAAATTTTGAAACAGGCAACAACTTCAACATTTTTTTGACTTGAATGCAAATTATTTTTAGTATATTTTTTTTTTTTGAAAATGGCTTAGTACATTTTTCCAAAAAAAATTTTCTAGTTATATGAAAAATCATACCAGCCCGAGGAAAATCGTTTACATATAATCATGCTCTATTTTATATAAATATATATGTTATTGCATGCTACTATATGTGAAAACATATGTTTGTGTATGTTTATATATACAAATTTTTTCCTCTATACGATGCCACATATAATTACATCTTATTACATGTCGACCAATAAATAATCGTATATGACATATACAATTATATATGGTTAATCTAATTATATACATGTATAATTAGATATAACAAATAAATTAAAATTATATATAATAACGTATAGTGAATATACAAAAAAAAAAAAATATTTCATTTTGGATAACACGATATCTCGGCCTATTAACAGTTGTATATCGTTCAATATCAGAAAATTGTTCAGTTACTTTATTAAAAAAGGATTTTAAAATTTCACAATTTTTAGCAAATTTTTAATTTTGTAGGTACTGAAAAATGGCAATAAAAACTCGAGTTTACACAATTTTTGGCAGCTGAAAATGATAGTGAGTAATAGACATGCTAAAGAACACATAAAGAAATTTAAATGACCCTCTATCAGATTTTGTCCGATCTATCATGGAATGGACGATGAACATTTTTTCTATTTTATTTCGTTTCTAAATAAATAATTATTTTGACCCATATCTTTTTGTTCTTTTGGGAAATAGTCGGTATTATAAGTTATAGTTAACGTATGTTAACTCCCACAATGTAGTAGAAAAATTTGTATAAGTTTAGTTTAAAATGAAATCGTTTAATTTTAAAAAATTTACTGAAGCTCAACATTTATAAACGCGGAAGTAAAAAACAGTGTAAGTAAAATGACAACTGTTAAAATGACACACCAAAAGCCCGGGACACGTAAACTTAATGTTGGGCCATCATTGTTCCACTTAAATTTAGACACAGAAATAAATAATGTCATTTCAAAAAAGATTTCATTTTCTTTTACTTGAAATACACTCAAAAAATCGCTTGAGTCAATGCCAACTTAAATTGAAATATCTTTTATTTTGACCCAATCTATTACAACGGAGTAACTATACCTCTAGATTCTACGTCCCAAAATTGAGTTTACGTGTCCTGGGGATTTGATGTGTCATTTTCACATACTATGTAAATACATTATATTACAAGTGACTGGAATCATTTAAAATCAACCACTCGGTTTCCTCTACCCTTTCTAATTTCAACCAATCTTTGTATAGAAGATGTACATCAAATAACTATAAGCTCGTCCAAAAGTAAAAGAGCCAATCCAATCGGATCTGAAATATCGCGTTTCGAGATATGAAAAATTTTCGAAAATTTCAACAAAGTAGTCGTATATAATCCATACATATCTTGTTAACAGCTTAAGCTAAGAGAGTCATTGAAGCCTCTTTTTATAACTACTTAAATTGTGGTTTAACTAGTATACTAAAGTTATGCACTTCTTCGCAGCAAAACGCATTGTTTTCAAAAAACGCGATTCAGAATGCTGTATTTAAAAAAAAATGGTCTTTTAAAAACTACTTCCCTACACCGAGTCCAAATGCCTATATGGAGCTTTTATGGTAACCTGAGCTACGAATAAAAATGTAAAAAGTTAACTAAAACCAGTTAGATATAATTTTTATTAAAAATATAAATTATGTTTATTTCGACCTTTAATTGTGCAATGAAAATGAAAATTATTCAAGTTCGAGGCCATACTCTATATTTCCTTATTGGGATATTGTCCTACCAAATAATCTATAAACTGGTTTTTTGTGTGTATGTCTACCTTTGGTAAATATTCAATACACGTTTTTGTTTCTTTTCCTTTTGATTTGTACATTTGTTTTAAAACAAAATGTACAGGTGAAGTAGTAAACAAGACCATACTTTGCTTTTATACAAGTTTGATATCATTTTTATTAAAAATAAAAATTTTGTTTTTTTCGACCTTTAATTGTGCAATGAAAATGCAAATAATTCAAGTTCGAGATCATGTTCTATATTTCTTTATAAGGATATTGTCCTAACAAATAATCTGTAGAGTTTTTGTTTTCAAATTTATTATTTGACCCTTTCAGGAATATGTTGATAGATCTATTACGGAGTTTTCTAGGTTTCCATCATCAGAACACTTTTTGAAAGAGGTAACAATCAAATGCCAAATATCAAACATTCATATAAGCTAGTTTACTCACTACATGAGAACTACTATATATATGAGCTCGAAGTTAAAGATTATCACCATTAATCAAAAATAAATTGAAAACTTGTTTTTTTATTAAGAAATAGATTTATTAACACATTTCTGAAAGGGTCAAATAATAAATGTGAAAACAAAAACTCTATGGATTTTTTGTCAGGACAATATCCTAATAAAGAAAGAAATTTTCAATAACTAAAACCCCTATATACTCAGGAACATTGATGAGTACCACATAGGGAATTGGCAACGGTATAGAAGAATAATTTATAATTTACATATATTATTTAAAAAATTAAAGAAAAACCAGGTTTTTGTAATACAGCGATTTGAACGGTTAAAAATGAGGTATCAATGAATCTCAAAGCTTAAGCCATTAAAGAGATATGAACAGTTATGTGCAACTAATTTTGTTTTTATTTTTTTCAATAAAAATTTTTTTTTATGTAAATCTTTTTTCTGCTATATTTAGTATATTTTATCAGATTTTTGTCCATAACTTTTGATCCCGCAAGAGCTCCACATGGGGATATGGCAACAACAAAGTAGAAGAGTTTATAATTAATATATATTTTTTTGAGAATTAAAAAAAAGTTTTTTAAAATACAGCTGTTTAACCGCGGATTTAAAAAAAAATACATTTTACTTTAAAAAAAACTATATTTTTTCGTATTTAAAGCATGACACCAGAAATTTTACAATTAGGGACCAATCAATCACGTAGCTTTAACCGTTAAAAAGATATGAAGACTACTTTTGTTAAATTTTCGATTTTTTTATAATTTGAAACGCGATATTTCCAAAACCTTAAAAGCTAGCATCCCAAAACTGGGTTGATGACATATTTATATACGACTTACATTCCGCACCAAGTTTGGTTTAAATTGAAGGTCGAAAATTGGATATTTGTGGATGCTTTTTTATGGAATGAGTCTTTGTGTTTTTTGTACCATGATTAATTTTAGTTTCCGTAATGTAAATGGTAAAGACGTAACATATAATTTGTGTATACATTTTGTTGTTATTACACACAGAAAAATAAAGATCCAATCGAATTGAAAAGTATATTTTTGTGGTTAATACCAATAAATTCGATTAGTACAATTATATTGAAAATTGATTTCCTAATATTTTGGGTGCTGTAGCTAAAATTTTGTTGTATTAACCAAACTTTGTTGTGAACACCAATATTCTGTTGCTCCAAAACATTTTCAATCGTAGTAACCGAACTGAGACATAGTAAACGAATTTCAGTTGGCAAATTGCTAAATTTTTCTCTGTGTGTACAATAATAAGGGCTAGTAACGTTTCTATAAATAATCAGAGTTTAACTATAGCTGTTTTTAAGCCCTAAACTTTGCCTTCGGGAAATGTTCCAGTCACTGGTGTGGTCATGTGACTAGAACTTTGTGTGTATTAACCTGTCCTAGTTTCGGTTCTGTTATATGAAAGTGACCGGTACTTTTAACATGGGCTTGTCATAGGAGGTGACAATTTACTACCTGTGGAGCACTGTGTGACGTATCGAATAACTTGTCCAAGGTAACCTATCACCATACAGACTGAAATGAATATACTACGGGACAAGTTAGAAGTAGGTAGTGTCAAAGTATGACCATTTTAGGATTTATGTGATATGCAACAGAACCAGTGGGAAAAAAATTGTCACTGAAATAGTTTTGAGACGTACCACTGCACTGGTCTAAGGGGTACATGTCGCCGGGCATGCGGAAAGTAATTAGCAAGTAACCTGTCAGTTTTTATTCATCGTATGTCATATTATGCACGAGTTGCTAAATAGCCCGTCCGGAACCAATCACTGCATTTTTCCAAAACAGTGTGTCTTACCCCCTGTTGAAAAATACCTTAAAAAAGGCACAACAAAAATTAATTTTATAATTAGCTTATTTTGTATATACCCAAAAAAAACTGAGTTTAAGATCGTGACGTTTGGCGAAAAATCGCTGGTCACAGTTCCGTGTTGAGTTCTTTTAAACCAGTGGAGTATTACGTCTTCATTTCTACTGTCACATAGTCGGTTCAGATAAAATTCCTCCAGTGTTATGTCTGCTGTGTAGCAGTCAAGGGACTGAATCCTTTGGCACTAATTACCATATTTTCATCCACTGCTAACGGTTTTTAACCAGTTCAATGACCAGTAATAACTTCAACTGCAACGACCCTAGTTGCTTCAGTACACTTTGATGTTATATTACTTTTTCTCCAGTTACATGACATATCTGGTAGCAACCAGTGAATGTTTTGTCACCATAACTATAGACACGTGATTGGTCATTTCACCAAAATTAACACTTTTTGGTGCACCACAATTTCGGTTTCACCACTTTCGTGACGTGCCCCCAAATCATATATCACAGATTTGTCACTTTGGATCAATCGACCCTTCGTTTCCCGCAGGGTTCAGATAAGTTAGCAAGTTAATAGCATTTTCTTTACTTCTGTGGTATTGTAGTGTACTCCTTAAGCGTACACTGCATACCAACCACTAATATTGATTTCCCAACATACCGTCTCAAATACTGTAGAGTGAATACCATACAAGTGGCATCAAGTAACAGTCTAGCGACACCTATGACCGCATTCTTTTACTTGCACTCAAATATCTGATGACCGTATGTTGACGATAAGAAAACAATGAATAAAAGTAATTAAGAATAAAAATAAATTGAGTGATTCCTAAATCACTCAATACTAGACAATAAGTTAGATTGTAAGAATAGTATATAAGACATGTAAATTTGTAAATAAAACAGACTTCAATTTTAGAGTTCCAAAACTACACAAGTCACTGTGTTTTTACTTTTTTGAAGACTCAAATATTTTGGCAGTTCTTTTGAACGCCTATTTATAAGCTGACCCCCCACACAGCTATTAAAATATAGAATTGGGCTATAGGGAACCTTAATAATGCCAAATTAACATTACATTACATGCCGATCCTGCCACATTAACACGTAACATTACATTACATGGCGATCCTGCCAAATTAACACGTTACTTTACATTACATGGCGATCCTGCCAATCCTTTACATTACATGGCGATCCTGCCAAACCAATACATTTGGTGAATCTCAATGAGGGTGATTTAAATGCTGAATTAAAAAGTTTGATCCTTCTAATATGAATAGCACAGATGCCGCCAATGATTTGAATCTCCTTTCGGATGTTGATCCTTTGGAAATTTTATCTTATTTAGATCCTCAGCCAGATTTAAATACTCCATCCTCAACCGGTTCTATCAACAACTATAATAATGAAGATATTTTGGCCTCTTTATTTTAATTAAATAATTAAAAACAACAACAATTACTTTAATCCAAGATCATTTGCAATTAAAATGGAAGAAAATATGTGGATCACAGAACACCAAATAAATTCGGAATTTTTCAGTAAAGAACTTTATTAGACTATAGAGAAAGTGAATTAATTTTTAAATTAAACTTAAAAAAATTAAGAACTTTTTGCATTCAGATTGGTTCTCAAAGGGATAAATCCAAAATCTTAATAATAAACTAAATATGTTGAAAACTAAAACAAAATACTACTTAAATCTTGCTAAAAAAAAAAAAAAAAAAATTTTTGCCTTTAAAGTGCTTTAATAAATAAATTAAGAAATCAATTACAAAAATTTTAAATATGAATATTATTTTCATCATATTAATTTCTACTCTGCATATTTTTGATAAGAAAAATATATAAAATCTTTTAAAACTAACGATTTTTATAAAAATATATATTTAAAATGCTTTCCAAAAAAAATAATATCTTTATTACTGATTACTTTGATCTTATACCTAGTATATAAATTTTTAAAAAAAAAATATGTATTTAAACAAACCAAAAATTATAATAACAGAAGTATAAATGGAAGAATATCTAACAGAATTAAAAGACATACTAGCAAATTTAAAGAAAAGTCCAGGAAGGACATACTCAGAAAAAACTGTACAAGTAAAGTTAGAATCTATAGACAATATAAGAAAAGAATTTCTGACAGCTCAAAATGAAGGAAGAGAAGAAAAAGAGATAGTAGCATTAAAGTTAGAATTTAATACAATTTATAGAAAAATCAAAGAATATTTAATACCAAATACTAAAAGTTTAGACACCAAAATGGCAGCATTTAGTTTAGAATTAACTTCTAAGGCACTCCCAATTTTTGCTGGAAATTATGAAGAACTAGAAAGTTTCCTAATAACAGCAGAACTCATCGAAAAGACTCTGACTGACGCAGCAAAAACAGATTTCTTGCAATATGTCTACCACGACAAATTGACCTCAGGTGTAAGGACAGCAATAGGTAGTTACTCAAAACTCAGACATACTAAAACAGATGATACCGTTAGAAAACGTCGACAAAGAAAAAAGAACATTAGTTATAACAAGGGCAATGAACAATAAAAAGCGCAATGAGGAAAACATAATAAAAAATAAAGAAAATGAGGAAAACAAGAATAAAAGACATATAGGAAAGAACGACATGGAAAAATGTGATTCTCAGAAGTCTGATCAACTTCAAATATGGGAATGCATATCCGTTAATGACATAAAAAATATGAAGAAACTGCAATTTAATACAATTGAAGAAATAAATGAGAAAGATATATTTATTGAAAATAATATTGTGCACATAGGTCGTAACGATAATTCATCAAAACCAGTTTTGACTAAGAAGAAATTACGTACCCAAATTATAAATAATACAAAGCTAGCAAGATACGGTGAAAATTCAGCGAAACTAGATTCGATACTGAAGAAACTGATATCAAAAATGAATAAAGAGAATATAAAAGAATTAGCACTTGCAAGTGAAGATAAAATATTTGAAAATTACAGTAAAAAGGAATTGATAGAAGCATATGCAAAGATAAAAATAAATAACAAGGATCCTCAACTAAAAATATTAATATATAATAAGCCCAAAAGAATCACAGAAGAAATTCTAAAATACAAACTAATCGACGAATTCCACAATGCCACACATGCAGGGCACTTAGGAATAAGAAAGACAATTATAAAACTAAAACAACGCTACATCTGGAAAAACATGAATAAGATGGTAAAGCAATTTGTAAAATATTGTGACAAATGCAACAAGAACAAGCAAACTAAACACATTAAGGAACCACTTACATTGACAAACACTCCAAGTAACAGTTTTGAAATAGTATCAATTGACACAGTAGGACCTCTTCGAATTTCGAATGAATACAGATATATTTTGACCATACAATGCGAACTAACAAAATTCGTTATTGCACACCCCATGGCGACGAAAGATGCACTGACAACCGCAAAAACAATAGTTGAACACCTAATTCTAAAATTTGGTAAATGCAAAGTACTGAAATCAGACAACGGTACAGAATTTGCAAACGAACTTTTGCGTAATATATGTTCACTACTTGATATTAAACAGACCTTTTCGACACCTTACCACCATGAGACAATTGGGTCATTAGAAAGAAATCATAGAGTCTTAAATGAATTCTTGCTAACATCAGCAACTGATTACGAATGGGATAAATGGATTCCATATTTTACTTTTGCCTACAACACGGCACCCCATATAGACACTGGCTACACGCCATTTGAACTTGTATATGGAAGACTACCATGTTTGCCATCTGAAATATATGACACAAAAGAAACTAAAATATATAATTACGATGATTATGCCATAGAGCTAAAACGTAAATTACAATATTCTTTAAACAGAGCTAAAGAATTAACAATTAGAACAAAAGAGAAAAGAATATTAGAAAATAGATACAACAATAAATTAAACTTAAATATAGGAGACTTAGTTTTAGTCAAAGTAGGAAATAGAAAAAAGAATCAAAGTCCATATAAAGGACCTTACAAAATAATTAGGAATAATGGTGTAAATACAATAATAGATTACAATGGAAAAGAAAAAGAAATACATAATAATCAATTAAAACCCTATATAGCATTAAGAACTAATGAATAATAAAAACTTATCATTAATAAAAACAAAGTTATATAAGAACTAATATTAAAAACAAATATATATATATAATACATTAATATACATTATAAAATTATTCATAAGTTAACCAAAAATATAGAAAAATTAAAAAAATAAAATACTTTTATAATTTTTCTCTTAAGGGTAAGGGTGTAGTGTACTCCTTAAGCGTACACTGCATACCAACCACTAATATTGATTTCCCAACATACCGTCTCAAATACTGTAGAGTGAATACCATACAAGTGGCATCAAGTAACAGTCTAGCGACACCTATGACCGCATTCTTTTACTTGCACTCAAATATCTGATGACCGTATGTTGACGATAAGAAAACAATGAATAAAAGTAATTAAGAATAAAAATAAATTGAGTGATTCCTAAAATCACTCAATACTAGACAATAAGTTAGATTGTAAGAATAGTATATAAGACATGTAAATTTGTAAATAAAACAGACTTCAATTTTAGAGTTCCAAAACTACACAAGTCACTGTGTTTTTACTTTTTTGAAGACTCAAATATTTTGGCAGTTCTTTTGAACGCCTATTTATAAGCTGACCCCCACACAGCTATTAAAATATAGAATTGGGCTATAGGGAACCTTAATAATGCCAAATTAACATTACATTACATGCCGATCCTGCCACATTAACACGTAACATTACATTACATGGCGATCCTGCCAAATTAACACGTTACTTTACATTACATGGCGATCCTGCCAATCCTTTACATTACAGTATTGCTGCTATTTTTATTTTCTGTTTTTTTTTTTCAATTTGCCATATTTGTAAGAGTGACTTTTTCAATATCTAAAATTAAAAAAATTAAATAAACTGTTTATATATTTTTATTGTTGAATATATTTTTGTTAGTCTGTTATTAAAGTAAACACAAACAATTTTAATTAATTTATAACATCGTGTTTATTGTTAACAACTATTGTTAATAGTATTGGATAAACTAACAAGCAATAAACTAACAAAAAATACACATAGAGAATTTTCTTGGACGAGTTTTAATTAATTTTTTCGCTAAACTAATGCAGTTTTCTTCACAAAGCAAATGAACATTTTCTTAAACTTACTTTATAATATGCTTGCTATTTGCAATGAAACTTTTTCATAAGGCATAAGAATTTTTTAATAAATAAAATAAAGTTTTTCCCAAAATTTATGAAAAACTGCATTACTTTAGTTAATAATTTCAATGAACGAATTTCAGTGATACTTCATAAATCTAATGCAAAAATTCATTGATATCATGCAGATAATTCTCTTGGTGTAGCGAATAAAGTTATACTACAGAGATCTACACAGAGTGCTTTTTAGTTTCACTTATTACTTTAATTATTAATTAATTATTGTAATGTTATTTAAAGTTCCATTAATGTTTAACCACAAAAACGGAATATTGTAGTTGATTTGTTGCCGTTACAGTCACTATAAATTTAAATAATTTTTTTGCAAAAAAAAAAAAAATATTCAAAAAAATACTTGTTTGTTTTTTTATTAAAATTGTTTGTTTATATGCAAAATTATTTGAATTCAAATTGCAAGAAATTGAAAAAGTTTACACAAATTTGTGTGTGTAGAAAAGAAAAACAAAAACTTAAATAATTGCAGAAAACTGAATATAGCATTTATTTTTACTGATCTGTTGTTTAAATTTGAACATTTATTTTTAACTTACTATGATTTTTTTGTTCTGGATTTGTTAGTTATTTAAACGATATTTAAAAATAAATAACAAGAAACATTGGATTTAAATGAAAAGTAAGTATATCGGATTTTAAGTGATTTGCCATTTATGTTAAATTATATTTTCAGTTAATTTAAACTACAAACTATTTTGAGTGTAGATATGTTGTATATAATAAAAATTTAAGGGATTTTTATTTAGATAATAAAAATCTAAGGTCTAAAATTACCGCATTTAAAGTTTTTTCGATTTATTTCGTTTTATTAAAAATAACTATGTACAAATGTGGTATCGAATGAAAGCTTTTTGAAGACACATTCGCTTGGTTTATATATTATGTTTAAAAACATTCAAGTAATTTTTTTATTCAAAAATGTGTTTTGAGTATCATTAAATCTGGCGATTTATTAAGGAATTGTAGTTGTATTAAGCTCCAAAAAATGCATTTTAATGCATATTTAACTTTTTCCGATGTTATATGTTTATGCGACTTTTTCCGCAAAGATTTCCCAATATATTTCAAATAATTGAAATATGTGGTCGCTGTGGCTCCACTACATAGGCAATATAACTCTTGTGAAATTTGTTTCAATTGCTAAAAATGAGTAGATAAAAGATCAATCGGTAGTCTTAAAACTGAAAATTCAAATTTGCAAAAATGATTTGAATTTTCAAAATTAGTGTTACAGACCCAGAAAATCTAGAAAAAAACTTTTGATTTTCAAAAAAAAAAAACGAAAAATATGATTGAATCAAAAATATGCTAAAAATTTGATTTGTTCCCAAAAATATGTTTTTATTATCAAAATATGCAAAAACTATGCAAAAATATGCTCTAATAAATTGATGCCATAATTCGTCAATTGTTCTGAAACGGATAAATATCGCATCCATTTTTCAATATGACGCACAGGAAAAAACATGATGCAGCATATTTCAGGTTGCATTTTTTGATCTCTGTACCCTTCAATTTTAACCGAATCTGAAATCAGATTTGAAATATTCAAAATCGTCGACAGCAGGGAGTTTCCCAATCACAAAGAATGTACCATATATATCTTCTCTTTACTTTCAAATAATAGGAAAAATTATATAATTTATTAGTAACTTATATTGAATAGAGTAAAATTTTATCGAAAATTACTAATGTAATTTGAAATATAACGGGGTATAAATTAAAAAATCCCTTAAAATTATTGGTAAGTATCGAAAATTTAAATAAATAATTTAAACTACTGAAAAGTAACCGGATTTACCAGCACTAATATAAAGACTTACACAATAGTATACCAAAATATTACAATTTTATGTACCGATTCTGTTGTGTTACTTATTTTTGGGTGCTTTTATAGCAAAAGAGCTTAAAAATTTAAAAGCTTTTGGTCTTTTAATTTATTTAAGTTTACAGCAAAACCACAAACCAACCGTTTATATAAAAAGCTTCAAAACTAAAAAGCTATCAGAAAATTTAAAAAATATGTTAACGGTGTTTTTATAGTATACTCAAAAAAGGAAGTACAGTCAGCAGCAGCTTTTGGTGAGTCTGCAAAATTTTAGTTAGGAGGGTGCTTACAAAAAAAATTGCTAATGTCTGCAAAATCTTCTCCGAACATGTCTCAAAAGTGAGATATTTAAAATTATTGTCACATAGCAGTAATGTATTTCCAAAAATATGAAGTTTGCTTATGTATTGGCCATAGAGTTGCCACCCTATACACAAAATATAGTGCTTTGGGAAACTTCATCTAAATTCCAAACGAGCAGGAATATCGAACTTAATAGAGAATAATATATGTGGGCTTCGACCTGACCCGACTATACTTTCTAGTATAAAAACACAAATATCATGAAAAGTTAAGCATGTACAGACATGCTACTATATGGTGATGCGCATTTCAAGTACCTTTCATTAGAAACCAAATTTATATATAGTTTCTTTGGAAGAAATATAAACAAATTGCAAAAAGAAACAAAAAAACAGAAAATGGGGTAATTTATGACCAGACTTTTTAAACCTAAACGTAAGATTGGGCAGCTAAACAAAATATGGGTGTCTTAATTTTTTATTTTTTATAACGTATTCAAATTTCATCGCGATCGGAGGGAACTCATGAACGGATTCTCCTTGTTAGTCATTTCCTAAGTTTTTGTCGTCTCCTGAAAAATTAAACCGTATTCGCGTCCCCGTTTTATTTGTTAAATATTATTCAAAATTTTGATTTAAAAAAATAATATAGAACATTTTTATAATTAAAATATGCATGTCCAACTAAACGATGGTAATGGAAAATTATTCGAAAAGAAAACTTTGTGTACTAATTTAAACTCCCTTGCTGAAAATTGAATGCCTTGCTCAAATAAGGGTATAAAATCCAAAAACCTAAGTGTTCGCGACAGTGTACAAACATGGGAAACGGTAAAAAAATAAAGTTTTGATGCATTTTTTTTATTCAATAAATATAGGCAACACGTACCAGTGTACAAAACTTCATTATATTAAGCAGAAGAAGCAAAAAATTGCACTTGGAATAAAGGTATATGTTACAACTTTTTTTATATACATTATTTTTTTATACATTTTTTTGTTTTTTTGTTCTTGTTTTGGGTTTTCGAACCACTATATGTAAATTACTAAACGTTATACGTATTATTGCTTGATAAACCATATTATGGAAAAAACGCTTTAAAAAAAAAATGTCGCTTATACCCTTATTCGAGCGATTCATTCAATTGTCAACAAATTCCAAACAATTCTATAAGTCTGACAAACAATAACACACAAATATCAAATTCATACAATTTTTATTTAAATTATCATCCCTCGACAACAGCAACAACTACCAACAAAAAAGTTTGAAAAATTTGTAAAACATTTTTTTTTTACTCCAACAGAATGCCTGTGGTAAAAAATATAAATAAATTTTTGGTTGTTAATTTTATACTTATTCCAATCATGATTTAATTTTCGCCAGTTATGAATGTTAAATAAAGTTTTAGCTTAATATTTTAAATTCAAAACACGAACAAAAGGTAAACAATTGAAAAAGAGAGAAAAAAACATAAATAAATTCACTTGCAAATAGTAACAAAGTGGAAAAAATTGTCATTTTAAAATTTAAATAATATTAGGTGTTTAAAATTTATTAGAATTTGTTAATGGTAAGGAATGAATACTTGAAAATGTTTAAACATTAATTAAAGTCATACACTCACAATATTGTTTCCGTAAAGAATACTGAATATACACATTAAATTAATTGAAAATCAGTTAAGAAAAGGACTACTTACTTTTCGTTTAAAACAATTGTATTTTCGGTTTATTCTTAACTGTTGAAAAACTAAAGAAAAACTAACTGTAAAAAACAATAGATTTTTCGTTTATTCAAAACTCAATAAAATATATGAACTTTTTGTTTTAAATAGAAAATTTTAACTGAATATTTTAACTAATGCCGAAAGTCCGTTTTTTTTTGTTTATTTTGTTTACTAAATAACAGACAGAAAAGTTAAAAATATATTTCTTTGGTAATTTAATAACATATTCAATTAAAACAACTTTACGGATTATCTTTTTAAATAACTGTTGAACTTTTATGGAAAAGTTCTTGTGAGTGTAGTTGCTTTTTTTCTTATTTCAACTATTTATCTTTTAGTGAAGAAACAAATTTTTGGGTTTATTGCATTTATTGCATTCAAAATTTTTTATATATATTGAATTTTTTTATCAAAAAATTATTTCTTACATATACTAAAGAATTGTTTTTTTTTTTAATTATGGAAAATATATTTTTCTTGTAATTATTCGTGGCAAGATTAGGGGAAGGTGGGGTTATTAGGGACTAGTTATTTTTTAGTTCCTTAAAATCACACACCTCTATTTTTGTTTAACCTTTTGATAGATCCAATCCAAATAGTGGTTATTGGTTTAGCTTCTTAGCCAAAACGAAAACAACTAAATTATTAGATTAGATTAGATTAGAAAACTTTATTAATAAAAAAATTTAAAAATAAAGGCTTTAAAAGGCTCTGACATAAAGTCGTCAGCCTATAATACTACATTTCAATTTCAAAACATGTTTTAACAATAAATATATGATTTTCTTTTAATTCTTTTGAATTTAAACTATTGATATAATTTTAATAGTTAATTATTATATTCCATAAGCAAATTTTTTCTATATTTTAATGCAACTTCTATAAAGTTTGCTATATTTTTTCCAACTACATGTGGCTTCATTTAATAAATTAATCAAATATTATCTTTCAAAGTGTGTTTTACCGGTAAACCTTACCCTAAACTCTCTAAGTACTGGACATTTTCCCATAAAATGTTTTATATCCTCTTCTTCTCCAGTATTACACAGGTTGCAAACGTTGCCTGTGTTGTTATTAAAATTATTACTAAATTATTCCTTAGATGGCATTTTTAGCGATTGTGGAGTAAGTTGGGACTCCATAAAAAATATACTTAAAAAAAAAAAACAATAGTTTTAACTGTAATTCTTGTTTATTACATGCACTCAGAGAAATAAAGTGCCAACCGAATTGAAAAGTGTATTTTAATAGTAACAACTTATAAATTCAGTTAGTACAACGATATTTACATTAGATTTCTGAATATTTTGGGTGTTTGAACTAAAATTCAGTTTAATTAACCGATCTTTGTTGTGAAAACTAATGTTCAGTTGTGCCAAACGACTGAAATTCGTAATAACAGAATTTGAGTCCTAGTAACCAAATGTCAGTTAGCAAATAGCAAAATTGTTCTCTGTGTGTGATAATTATCGAGATAAATGGAATAGAAAACTACAAAATAAAATGAAATATTATAAACAAAACCCAGCAAAAAAAAACACCTCAATTTGGGAAGCAGTTCCTTTTTTTGTATGTTTACAAAATAACGCTTTGGCGTCATGTATAAAAAAAAGCAATTAAGATAGATATTTTGTTGTGCTTTCCTAAACGCATTCTCTTGAAGCGTTGAAGAATGCATACAATAAATCAGTGAAGAATGCATACAAAGAAGCATTGAGGAATGCATTCAACGAAGGTATCAATGAATCGATTTGATTGAAAAATTGTATTGTAATTTGTATTGTAATTTGTATTGTGCTTAATTATTTTTTTTTAATTTTTTCCTAGAAGAAGCTTTGGATTAAGTCAATGAAAAATAAAATAAATAAATTATTTTAAAGCTTCTCAAAGCACAAAAAGGCGTTTTTTATTTCTTACTAAAGCATGAATTAATTGTTTCTTAGATCACCTAAAAAAAGCGCTTTTCACCTGCTTAAAAGATACCTACAAAGTGAATTATCACTAACAAAAATCTTGACCTCTGGAATGTCATCAGGAAGCGCTTGCTTCCTGCTTCTTGGATCACAGGAAATAAATAATTTTCATCTGCTTAAAAGAGACCCATCAAGTGAGACATTAAATAAGGCCTCTCAGAACTGCTTCTGGGTAAGCACTTTCTTTTTTCTGGGAAAGAAAAGTTCTTAATTTTCTTTGGAAAATTCTGAGTCGTAATGACAGCAGGTATATAAGCTGACCGTAATTTTAGAACGTTTTAAGTGAACAGCCCTCTTGCATGTGTTGCAGTTCACTGAATTGTTAGAATTCAATTTCAGGGACATTTCATTGGAGAAAATTATTCAAAAATTAATAGCCAAAGGTATTGGGAAAGATGATGACTTAAGTGGATTTTTAATAGGTAGTTTAGTAGCATGATGTTTCTTAGCGGAAACACTTAAAGCTCCGTCCATTCTTTAAGTTTGATATCCTGTACGAATTTTACTAAATCATACTCCAGGATAGACTTCGTTGGTTTTTTTTTTGTTGTAATTAATTTGTTGTAATGTAATTAATAATTAACTATATATGCCATACAAACAAGATGAAGAAGCTTGAAAATTGCTTAAATTAAACGTCCCAACTTTTACCCCCACATGTACCAATTTACGCCATTATGAGCAAAGTTACAAAAACAGCTATAATGTTTGCAATATTAAAATATTTGCGAAAACCAATACTTCATTTGTAATATACAAAACGTAACAATATTTTTTTGTATTTACCTGATTAAAATTGTAAAAGCTTTGCCTATTCTGGATGCTCTAGGTTTTGTGAAATTTTGGGTTCTGATGAGATCTTTAGATCGACATACTAGTATCAACCTAGCTAATATGTTTGATTTGGTTTATTTTTGTAAATATACGGAGGTTGGAAGCACGTTATAAATTGAAAATAAGGAAATATATTTTTTTTACAAAAGACAAGATATAATAATTTTTGTAAAATTAACCCAAATGGGGTAAAAATACTATTTTTCTAATTAATATTTAACCCATTGTTAGCCGATTTTTGTAAAATTATGTGTTTATGACAAAGATCTCTGTTTTTGTGGTAGGCTATTTTTAGTAATTTTTGAGCAGATATGTAAGCCAGCTGAGGTAAAATGTTATCGGCGACGTCGGCTGACATAAATAATATCACAAAATCCTTCAAAAGGTTGTATAATAATTAAGACTCTCCTTTATTAAAATTATGTAATCGATTAATCAAGCAGTATAATTAATCAGAAATTTGATTAATCAATGAATTGATTAATAAAATATATTATTAATCAGAAGATTAATCGATTAATTTTATACAATGGTAAGCTATGATTGACCACTGGTTAGGAATGTTTTACCAATGGGCACTATCACTACTACATTATCATTCGAATAATATTAATTTGAAAACTGCTTTAAATTGTACTCATTTGTTATCGCTATAGTAATAAAAAAAAAACGTTAAATCAATGGGAAAAAGCACCAAGTTGGCTAATGTGTTTGCGACAAACATGTCTGTTTTGGTTCAGTAATACTATATTTTTAGTCTGTTTTGGGTTTCGTATAATTCGCGTTTGTTTGTTAGTTATTTAGTTAATATATAAGGAACTTCTGTTTATATACATTTGTGCGATCTCGTAGCGCAGCGTTTGTGTGCTGCTGGGTCTTGAGCAATAAAAAGTGTTCAGTGTTTAGGGGGGGGGGGGGGGGGGGTGGGGAGGTGGAGGAGTGGCAGTAGTAGTGGATTGCTAAAAGTGATAATAATTTATTAAGGAACAAGACACAATAGTTATAAATTCATAAAATGCATTAGTATTGGAGAAAATACGAAGTCTCAAATTACATAACGTTCCAAATTACCCCACCTTTCCCTACATAAAAAACAACAACGTGTTGTTAAAGTATATAAAAATTCTGTGGTAAAAAGTTTTAGGAGTTTTTAAGTTAAATGAAATATTGCAATATGCAAGCCAACATTATAAAAAGCCATATTTACGTCCGATTACTTAATGTCCCGTTAACTACTAACTGGGACTTTAACTGACTCATGTGTGGTTGTTTCCCATATAAATTTTTCAATTTAACTGTTTGTTAAATTTTAACAGGACATTCAAGAAATGGAATTTATAAAAATGTTGCTAATCGGTTGAAATTACTTTTTTGTTTTTATTATCTGATCATGGTGTAGTTTTATTTTTATAATAAAAGTCAATTAATGTATTTTTGCCTGAGGTTGTATTTGATTACTTTGTTTGCACTGGTAATATTTTTTTTCCAAATGTATTTTCAGGTTAGTTGTTAATTAAGTTTTTTTTGATAATATCCTTGTTTTGTTACTCACACTTAATATGGATGCGAAAAAACGATGGCAGCACTTTTAATATATTTCAATACAAATTGACAACTTTTCAAAGTTGAAAAATTGAAAGAGCTAAAACTTAACATGCCTAATGTCAAATTTAGTATGAATGAAACTTATTAAAAACGGTGTCGAAATAGTGTTGTTTTTTGCCGACGAAGGAATAAGTGAAATTGCAGTTGATATTTATTATTTGGAGTGTGCTGAATCCGAATATGAAATATCAAAAATATTTGATAAAAATCGTATTTTTGTAATTTTTGTACTTAGTACATTACATTGACTTAAAAATTCTAAATTTTGGCGCTACGAAATAACCGCCAATGAAATAACATCCAAACGACAAAATGAAATAACCTGAAATAAATCCCAAAAAAAAAAATGAAATAAGTCCCAACAAAAAAAAAATGAAATAATACCCAAAAGAAATGAAATATTCCCCAAAGGTGAAAATGAAATAACACCCAAAATTTGGGGGTTGTTTCGTAATGAAATAACTATCAAAGGAAGAAATGAAATAACCCCCAATGAAATAAGCTCCAAAGAAATGAAATATGTCCCAAATTTTTTTTATTTTTTGTTTTCATATTTTTGATTCTTTTGTTACACTGTTCAGTTTTTTCTGCGTGGCGGCCTGCGGCCGATCTTAGGGGTTTTCCTCCTCCATAGGACGCGGCAGGTGGCTTCGCTGAATACAGTTTTCCTGCGCGCGTCTCATTATCTTCCCTAGTGTGACGCGCGCAGGGAAACTTTATTCAGCGAAGCCACCTGCCGCGTCCCATGGAGGAGAAAACCCCTAAGAGCGGCCGCAGGCCACCACGCAGAAAAAACTAACAAATATTAAAAAAATTTCACTTTTAGCAAAATGAAATATCCCCCAAAAAATATGAAATAACCCCCAAAAATAATTGCATATGAAATAATCTCCAAAGAATTTAAATTTTGGGCTTTATTTCATTGGGGGTTGCTTCATAATGAAATAATCTCCAAACCGTAAGATGAAATAATCCCCAAAAAAAAATTAAAAAACCCCCAAACAATTTTACACAATTTTTTTTGGGGGTTATTTCATTTTTGGCCGTTGGGGGTTATTTCATTGGGGGTTATTTCGTAGCGCCTTAATTTTGTATAATTTGCCAATATTTTATAAATGTTTTTTTAAAAGAAAATAAATTGTGCAATATTTAAAAAAAAGTTAATGCTTTTATCTATAATAGTTAACGAGTTGTTAACGAGTTATAGTTTAACAATTTTCACTCTCTATACACCGTTTTTTTTTTAATTAAAATAATGTATTATCTTTAAAACAAAAACTAAAAATAAGTTTTATTTTCACAGCTTTTCCAAATAATTAAAATACCTTTAACGTGTGTGGAGTAGCAGCTGATTGAAGTTAAGAGTTTCGAGAGTTCATTATAATGGCGGTATGCACGAATTTGGTAATTTTTTGGAACTATCCCATTTTCGAATTCAGTAGACTCCAAATAATAAATATTGACAGCGATTTCACTTATTCCTTCATCGACAAAAATCGTCACTTGTTCGACACCGTTCTTTGATATACCGCGATATGTTTTAGTTTACGTCTGGCAGGTTTAGCCTTTATCTCCTGCAGAGATCTGTTTTTATGGTGTTTTTACTACAATAAAAAAACAAAGGCAATGGGGAAAATAAATTTCATATAAGAGTGGGTTCATTAACATAGTGTAAAATTATAATATAAAATAGAAGTTATAAAAAAAAAAAAAAAAAAAAAATAGCTACCTAAACTTATCAACAAGTCATATAAAACAAATTAGATTGTTATATTCGGCCATTAACATTTTTTTTATAAATTCTAACATTAATTTTTAACTAACAAGAGATACATATAGTTAAAAATATTTTGTATCCTTAAAAAATTCCATGAAAACCCTCGATAATTTCTTTTTCAAACATAATTGCTAGAATTATAAAAAGCAATTGATAACCACCATTTTTAAAATGGATATATTGAGCACTTCTGTCCCGTTTAAAGTTATACCCCATCAAATATGTTGGTAAAAACGAGAGCAATTGTAGTCAAACACAAATGAAATTTCACTAAAGTCAACTAACATTTGTCATTTATTGTTACTGTTCAAAAAATTACTAACAATTGTAGTAAAAATTAACCACATATGTTCCCTATGGGGAATAAGGACCTTCAAGTGACTGATTAAAGAAGGACTTATCACAGGACTGGTATAATTTAATACTGAAGTGGGTTAAGTAGTGTCAATTGTCCTAAAATTACCAATCCAGTGACTGGTAAAGGGAGGACATACCACTTAATCAGAATGCTTATTAACAAGAAAAAGCCAGTTGGTCAGAATTTTAACCCATTGGAAGCTGTTTAGTTTTCGTTTATTTTATACGACATGATCCTTTTGCGACAGTCTTGTGGTATGCCTATCATTGGTTAGTCCTGTGGCATGCCACTATATGGTTTAAAAGCAGGACAAATGACCCCCTTCTATGGCAAGCCAATGTTAAAGTTACCAGTTGTTTACATAGGGTAGTGTTTAGCAGAGGACCGGTCTCTGGCACGAATAGACCGATCCTGTGGTACACGCAGAACCGGTCCCATTCCCCACAGGCTTAGTAAAACATAAACAAACATTTATTGTTTTAAATAACAAAAAAACGACAGTAAAAAATGAATATAAAATCATAAAACAGTCATATGAAGTGGTTTGTTTTTTTAAATGAACAAAAAGGTTAGAAAAAATAAAATTTGTTCTACAAATGACTGACATTTACATTCAAAATTAATTAACTGTATTAAAACACAAACAACTACAAGTTTTTAAAGCTGAAGTTGCTTGAGTGTATCAGCAAGATTATTCAAGTTCTAAATAATTTGTTTTTTTTGTTAAACAAAAAACCATGCAATGTTTATTTATTAACTAAAAATATCTTTATCTGTTAATTTAATGCAGACTTTATCTACTGACAGGTCCTTACATGTTTCATTTCGCGTCACCGAAAATCATAAGAGGACCAATGTAAAATTGGTAGAAGATTTACCCCAATTTAAAATTTTTGAAGGAAAAAGATAAACGCTTTACCCGCATTGTTTTATTTACTTGATGAGAAATAGTAAACAATATTGGAAGTATTGAACTAATTCAAATCAAAAATATAATATTTTCAACTAATAAACATTGTTTGTGTAATACACTGTGTTGTTAGTGTTTATGAGGTAAACAATATCTTACATAAAAGTTAGAAAAAACCCGGTTAGTGATTATGTTATCCGAAATACCGCCCTATTGTTTTCAAAATTCAGGTTTAACCTTTCTGATATCTTATTGCTTCTTTGAGAAATCGTCTGTTGTATTTATGGCGAAAATACTATATCAAAAAATTTTATTTGACAATTATCCCCGAGTGTTCTAAGATATTAGAAAGCTAAAACCTGAGTTTGAAAACAATATGGAGAAATTCCAGATGATAATGCAAATTTTGTAAAAAATTTATAACCCGCGATGTTGCAACGTCTCGAGTATTGCAAACACCCGGTTTTTGTAAATTTTATTCGAAGAAATATCGAAAACCTGATAAGATATTGGAAATGTTAACTATGAGTTTTGAAAACAATAGAGTTTCATTTTAGATGACATCGAAAATTTTGTGAGAATGTCATAAAACTCAATGTTATTACGTCCGGAATATAGCAAAAAATCGGGTTTTAATAAACTTTGTGTTAAGATATCTCGGAAATCTGTTGTGCTGGTGAAATTCGGATTCAGTGGAGCTCAAGCCTTTATAAAAGTATGTTTTAATCCATGGGAATTATCCTTTATAAAATTTTGTAGGCCTATGTAGTAGATTCTACCGAATATGGCACTTTTTAGAATTTGTTGTAGTAGGTTCTACCGAATATGGCACTTTTTTGACTACCACTCAATCAGTGCATATTGGCGTTCAATAATTTTTCATAATAACGATACATCCAAAGGTAAAGCTTTATCATATCTATGACACGTTTCATAGCTTTTCGTCTAATGTAACGTTTCATAGTATTTATAAAACATTTCATAAAAAATAAAATAAAGTCATCATATTTATGAAATGTTTTATGTCGATATATATATGAATGATATTTTGTATAAGTAAGGTCTTCATTATTTTGTGTAGAAAAAACTTAATGGAGACCATGATATAGTCTTTTTTAATTATTGTTGTTCATCAATATTTATGAGACATCGATGAAATTTTTACATTGAATGAATATGTATGATACTTATTGGTGGTTTTCTCTGGGTGTAGTGGATATCACAGTAACAATAACACCGAAATGAAAATTTTAAAAAAGGATGACATGTTTCTTCTTATGTAACCGGATTTATTTTTCTATTTCAAGTGTTTGATTGAAAATATCGAAAGACGATTTATAACGTTATAAACCCTGTGCTATCAGAGGACACATGCCACTATTGGAATCGTAGTTTTAAAACTTTCATATCGGCATTGATGTGGTAATGAAAAGGTAGTGTTTGCCAACCATGTATTAAGAGATGAATATGGGAAAAATAAGTAAAACATTTTTGAAATTTCTCTTCAGTTCCCTACCAGATATTGAAATTGCTGGTTTTAGTGCATTTTGACCAAAACAAAGTTTAAAACTTTTTTCAAAATAGGGCTCAAAAGTTTCGTTACTTTTAGCTTATTACTGTATAATATTTTTAAATTTTCTGTAGGGTAATTTTGGTCCACCAGACAATTGTTTTATTTACACCAAGTACAATTTCTAAACTTTATGTTTTTTTTTTTTTAACAATTGTACTTGCTCAAAATTAAAAAAATCCTCTGGTGGCAAAAATTATTCAACAGAAAATTTAAAAATATATATTCAGTAATAAGTCAAATTTACAAAATGCACAACAACCGTCAACTTCAATCGATGTTAGGGAACTAAAGATCCACAACAAACATTATTTTATATTTTTTCTCAACTTTAACACTTTAATACGCATCGATTGAGAGGGTATTCCTAATTTGTATTCGGTACACCCTACTGTGTCGGCATAACTTTTAAATTTGTCCACAGATTTTATAAAAATATTTTTTTTTAGTGTTTTCAAACTCTATACTCGCTTTTTTTGGAAATAAATAATTTTAGACCACATGTGACCTACAGGAAACGGCTGAATTATTTTCGAAATATTTTTTTTTTATGCTGACCCACTGTGCTTCGAAAACAAACACACATAATCTTAACATAAATGGC
>CM037851.1:187147147-187274446 GCA_021234595.1 Delia radicum | reverse complement strand
TAATAATCGCCAAAGCTCAGTGAAAATCGTATTCTAGGGATCAAAATAGAAACTTTGTGCGGAATTAACCATACCTCTAAAACGAATTCTACTACCCACCCGAAACTGTTGACTTTTGTCCCGTAGGTCCAGTTTTGAAAAATCCCACTTTTGACCCATGTAGAGTGCCCCCAATCGAGTCCAAATGTATGACGACCCCCCACTAACTTTGAAGGGCCGATCCACCCATGCTCGTGGCACACCCCCCTGGAACTCCCCTGGGGGGTTCCCCATACAAACATTTCAAAAAATCTCCATTTTTGGCCCTTTATATTATTATTTTTTATTTATTTTATTTATTTTTAATTTTTATTTATTTTTCTCCTTAGAAATTTATTTAGTCAGAACATATGTAAATGAAAAAAGAATTTAAACTTAGTAATAGAAAAGAAATAAAAAAAATTACTTTAAGTTTTTTTTTGCTTTCAAGTCTGGGCAATTTCGCACGGCTCTCTTATGTCGTCGCCATAACAGCCCTCTCTACATTTTTTCCGGTATAACTCGTTTGGAAACGCTAGCTAGCAATTGAACGTGTCGTTCTGTTGCAGGTTCGTAAATAGGTTGGTGTGTGGTTTTTAAGCCACCACAAGACACAGCTGCATGTCGTAACCTTACTTAAGCAAAATCGTTACGGTAGAATTGAGCATAAAATTATCATAAAGGATTTTCCAGAAGTAATAAAAGGCGCACTTGCTTAACAGAAAGCATAAAATTATCATAAAGGATTTCCAGAAGTAATAAAATGCGCACTTGCTTAACAGTATTGTGGTCAGATTAACGTTTAAATTTAATTAGTAATTTTTTATGGGCAGTTTTGACACAACAAAATCGGTTACAGGTAGAATTGAGCATAAAATTATCATAAGGATTTTCCAGAAGTAATAAAGGCGCACTTGCTTAACAGATTTTTTGGTCAGATTAACTTTTAATTTACATGTAAGTATTTAATGGGCAGTTTTAAACAACAAAATCGGTTACAGGTCGAATTAAAATTACCATTTCATTTTTATTACCTCGTAGACCATATATAAACGCAACAGTTTTTGTGAATGCATTAATTCGTTGTGAAAACTCAAGTGTGAAGTTCTAATTTCGATAAAAAATATTTAAAAAAAAAATCATTCCAAATCAAAAGTTACAATGGAATCCACCATCCTTTACACACCGCAAGATGAAGCAATAACAACATCAACAACTATCGAAAACCCAATGAGTCATATACCCAGGCATGATGTTACTGTTTTTGGTGTGTCTACTGATTTGACTGATCTTAATTTACCAACCATCTGGATATTTTGAGATATTATTTTTACTTGAGCGAACAAAAAAATTGCTCTATAATCATTCACTATTCAGTACAAGATAAGTTGATTGGAATTTGGAAAAAACTTGGTATGGAAATAATGCTGAAAAAAAGTGTATATAATAAATTGAATAGATTGCTTGTCAAATATCAGAGCAAATCAAGAATAGAAACAAACACCAAGAATTTACAGAGTATGTAAAATCTCTGGAAACAATTTTTTTCATTGGAACATGTAAATGCGATTTGAAGGCAGCTCCATGTGCATGCGGTTGGTTCCCGAACGCCTCAAAGAGTTTATGCACGATCAACATAATCAGAGAAGACTAACAATGGATGGATTTGCGATGGAAATTGAAGAACAAGGAGCAACGTCTATGTCCATCAATGCCAACATACCAAGATCCCGATGATTCAACATACGCACCGCCACCGGTTTCAAGAAGATTTGGATATAAGCACAAGTTCACAATACACACAGAGATACGATTGTTTTAACTTTGCCTTGGTATGTGACAGATTTGGTGGGCCTGATAGAGTAGCATCAGCAATGGGAACCGCTCTTTTCCAAGATTTTAAAATGAAAGATACCCATGGCAAAACCTCTCATCATGGATAAATCGAAAGTTCGCCGAGAAAAAGAGAAATGCAGACAAGAAGTGCTTCGCAAACGGTTAGATGATACCAATTTGTTAGCATTTTCATTCGATGGCAGAAAAGATGATACTTTAACGAGAGATGCAATTGATGAGAAGTATCATACTAGGATGGTAAAAGAACCTCATCTTGTTATTTTGAGAGAACCGAATTCTGAATTGATTGGTTACGTAAGACTGGAACATGAAAACCGCTGAATACAAAACAACCAAATTAAATGATTTTTTTAACGATAAAAATATATCACTGAATGAATTAATTGGCATATGCGTTGACGGTGAGCAACAAACACTGGCCCACACGGTGGAATTATACGACGATTCGAATTGCTGTTAAAAAGACCATTGCATTGGTTCGTTTGCCTTCTACACTTCAACGAACTTCCGTTTTCGGCATTTGTTTGAAGCTTTGGATAAATCAACCAGCACTGGACCAAGATCGGCAACCGGAAAATTGAGCCGTCAAATCGAAACTTGTGAAACTCTTCCGGTAAGTTATTGCTATCACCTCATTTATTATAATTGTCAACCGTTTTTAATTGCTTTATTTTTATATATTTTCAGGTGGTGGACGGCTTTCAGAAAATTGAGTTGAAAAATATGCCCCCTGCTCCAGAAAAAAATTGAATTTTCCACCGATTCCAAGTACTTATACGACATGGCCCATGCAATTTCTAGCGGCGTGGTTTCAGTGGATCTGGCTAACATCAAACCAGGGAAAATTGTACATTCTCGGTGGCTCACCAAGGCCGCTAGACTATTACGATTATATGTGACACGGAAAATCCAGATGCAAATTTAAGAATACTGGTTGAATTTATAATTACATGTTATGTGCCAATGTACTTCAATTTAAGTATTACAGCTCTGTCGTGTACGGTAAGTAGATTATTTTTCAAATTCATTAGTTGGTCAAGATTTCTAGAACCTCGTTTACGCAAAATTGTCAATAAAGTAATTACAGATAATTCATATTATGCGCATATCGGAAAATATCTTGTTATCAATGTTGTTTGATGATAGCAAGAAAAGCGCGACTGTGCTATCAGATAATTCTACGCTATCGAACCGATGTTGACGACCCAACGGGACTTAGAGCTTATAAAAAACCAGATATAAACTTTTATTGCCACAAGTTACACGGAAAATGATCATATGAATGACATAAATGACGTATTTGAACCACCATTCACTCGAAGCATTCCATACGATACTTTGAAAAGAATATTTAAAATCAAGATGATCCACCGTTTAAATGATCCAAAAATTCCATCACACATACAAGGAACAGAACGACACGTTCAATTGCTAGCTAGCGTTTCCAAACGAGTTATACCGGAAAATGTAGAGGCTGTTATGGCGACGACGTTAGAGAGCCGTGCGAAATTGCCCAGACTTGAAAGCAAAAAGACTTCAAAACAGTAATTTTTATCTTTTCTTTTCTATTACTAAGTTAAATTATTTTTTCATTTACATATGTTCTGACTAAATAAATTTCTAAAGAGAAAAAAATAAATAAAATATTAAAAATAAATAAAATAAATAAAAAATAATAAAATAAAGTGCCAAAAATGGAGATTTTTTGAAATGTTTGTATGGGGAACCCCCCAGGGGAGTTCCAGGGGGGTGTGCCACGAGCATGGGTGGATCGGCCCTTCAAAGTTAGTGGGGGTCGGTCATACATTTGGACTCGATTGGGGGCACTCTACCATGGGTCAAAGTGGGATTTTTCAAAACTTGACCCTACGGGACAAAAGTCAACAGTTTCGGGGTAGTAGAATTCGTTTTTAGAGGTATGGTTAATTCCGCAAAGTTTCTTATTTTGATCCCTAGAATACGATTTTCACTGAGCTTTGGGCGATTTTTTTTGCCTCCCCACAAATCGACCCGGCCTAACAATTATATATGGTTAATCTAATTATATACATGTATAATTAGATATAACAAATAAATTAAAATTATATATAATAACGTATAGTGAATATACAAAAAAAAAAAAAAATATTCATTTTGGATAACACGATATCTCGGCCTATTAACAGTTTGTATATCGTTCAATATCAGAAAATTGTTCAGTTACTTTATTAAAAAAGGATTTTAAAATTTCACAATTTTAGCAAATTTTTAATTTTGTAGGTACTGAAAAATGGTAATAAAAACTCGAGTTTACACACAATTTTTGGCAGCTGAAAATGATAGTGAGTAATAGACATGCTAAAGAACACATAAAGAAATTTAAATGACCCTCTATCAGATTTTGTCCGATCTATCATGGAATGGACAATGAACATTTTTTCTATTTTATTTCGTTTCTAAATAAATAATTATTTTGACCCAAATCTTTTTGTTCTTTGGGAAATAGTCGGTATTATAAGTTATAGTTAACGTATGTTAACTCCCACAAAGTAGTAGAAAAATTTGTATAAGTTTAGTTTAAAATGAAATCGTTTAATTTTAAAAAAAATTTACTGAAGCTCAACATTTATAGACGCGTAAGTAAAAAACAGTGTAAGTAAAATGACAACTTTTAAAATGACACACCAAAAGCCCGGGACACGTAAACTTAATGTTGGGCCATCATTGTTCCACTTAAATTTAGACACAGAAACAATAAATAAAGTCGTTTCAAAAAAGATTTCATTTTCTTTACTTGAAATACACTCAAAAAATCGCTTGAGTCAATGCCAACTTAAAATTGAAATATCTTTTATTTTGACCCAATCTATTAAAACGGAGTAACTATACCTCTGGATTCTACGTCCCAAAATTGAGTTTACGTGTCCTGGGGATTTGATGTATCATTTTCACATACTATGTAAATACATTATATTACAAGTGACTGGAATCATTTAAAATCAACCACTCGGTTTCCTCTACCCTTTCTAATTTCAACCAATCTTTGTATAGAAGATGTACATCAAATAACTATAAGCTCGTCCAAAAGTAAAAGAGCCAATCCAATCGGATCTGAAATATCGCGTTTCGAGATATGAAAAATTTTCGAAAATTTCAACAAAGTAGTCGTATATAATCCATACATATCTTGTTAACAGCTTAAGCTAAGAGAGTCATTGAAGCCTCTTTTTATAACTACTTAAATTGTGGTTTAACTGGTATACTAAAGTTATGCACTTCTTCGCAGCAAAACGCATTGTTTTCAAAAAACGCGATTCAGAATGCTGTATTTAAAAAAAAAATGGTCTTTTAAAAACTACTTCCCTACAACCGAGTCCAAATGCCTATATGGAGCTTTTATGGTAACCTACGTAAGCTACGAATAAAAATGTAAAAAGTTAACTAAAACCAGTTAGATATAATTTTTATTAAAAATAAAAATTATGTTTATTTCGACCTTTAATTGTGCAATGAAAATGAAAATTATTCAAGTTCGAGGCCATACTCTATATTTCCTTATTGGGATATTGTCCTACCAAATAATCTATAAACTGGTTTTTTGTGTGTATGTCTACCTTTGGTAAATATTCAATACACGTTTTTGTTTCTTTTCCTTTGATTTGTACATTTGTTTTAAAAACAAAATGTACAGGTGAAGTAGTAAACAAGACCATACTTTGCTTTTATACAAGTTTGATATCATTTTTATTAAAAATAAAAATTTTGTTTTTTTCGACCTTTAATTGTGCAATGAAATGCAAATTATTCAAGTTCGAGATCATGTTCTATATTTCTTTATAAGGATATTGTCCTAACAAATAATCTGTAGAGTTTTTGTTTTCAAATTTATTATTTGACCCTTTCAGGAATATGTTGATAGATCTATTACGGGAGTTTTCTAGGTTTCCATCATCAGAACACTTTTTGAAAGAGGTAACAATCAAATGCCAAATATCAAACATTCATATAAGCTAGTTTACTCACTACATGAGAACTACTATATATATGAGCTCGAAGTTAAAGATTATCACCATTAATCAAAAATAAATTGAAAACTTGTTTTTTTATTAAGAAATAGATTTATTAACACATTCCTGAAAGGGTCAAATAATAAATGTGAAAACAAAAACTCTATGGATTATTTGTCAGGACAATATCCTAATAAAGAAAGAAATTTTCAATAACTAAAACCCCTATATACTCAGGAACATTGATGAGTACCACATAGGGAATTGGCAACGGTATAGAAGAATAATTTATAATTTACATATATTATTTAAAAAATTAAAGAAAACCAGGTTTTTGTAATACAGCGATTTGAACGGTTAAAAATGAGGTATCAATGAATCTCAAAGCTTAAGCCATTAAAGAGATATGAACAGTTATGTGCAACTAATTTTGTTTTTATTTTTTTCAATAAAAATTTTTTTTTATGTAAATCTTTTTTTCTGCTATATTTAGTATATTTTATCAGATTTTTGTCCATAACTTTTGATCCCGCAAGAGCTCCACATGGGGATATGGCAACAACAAAGTAGAAGAGTTTATAATTAATATATATTTTTTGAGAATTAAAAAAAAGTTTTTTAAAATACAGCTGTTTAAACCGCGAATTTAAAAAAAAAAAATACATTTTACTTTAAAAAAACTATATTTTTTCGTATTTAAAGCATGACACCAGAAATTTTACAATGAGGGACCAATCAATCACGTAGCTTTAACCGTTAAAAAGATATGAAGACTACTTTTGTTAAATTTTCGATTTTTTTATAATTTGAAACGCGATATTTCCAAAACCTTAAAAGCTAGCATCCCAAAACTGGGTTGATGACATATTTATATACGACTTACATTCCGCACCAAGTTTGGTTTAAAATTGGAAGGTCGAAAATTGGATATTTGTGGATGCTTTTTTATGGAATGAGTCTTTGTGTTTTTGTACCATGATTAATTTTAGTTTCCGTAATGTAAATGGTAAAGACGTAACATATAATTTGTGTATACATTTTGTTGTTATTACACACAGAAAAAATAAAGATCCAATCGAATTGAAAAGTATATTTTTGTGGTTAATACCAATAAATTCGATTAGTACAATTATATTGAAAATTGAATTTCCTAATATTTTGGGGTGCTGTAGCTAAAATTTTGTTGTATTAACCAAACTTTGTTGTGAACACCAATATTCTGTTGCTCCAAAACATTTTCAATCGTAGTAACCGAACTGAGACATAGTAAACGAATTTCAGTTGGCAAATTGCTAAATTTTTCTCTGTGTGTACAATAACAATAAACGTTTCTATAAATAATCAGAGTTTAAACTATAGCTGTTTTTAAGCCCTAAACTTTGCCTTCGGGAAATGTTCCAGTCACTGGTGTGGTCATGTGACTAGAACTTTGTGTGTATTAACCTGTCCTAGTTTCGGTTCTGTTATATGAAAGTGACCGGTACTTTTAACATGGGCTTGTCATAGGAGGTGACAATTTACTACCTGTGGAGCACTGTGTGACGTATCGAATAACTTGTCCAAGGTAACCTATCACCATACAGACTGAAATGAATATACTACGGGACAAGTTAGAAGTAGGTAGTGTCAAAGTATGACCATTTTAGGATTTATGTGATATGCAACAGAACCAGTGGGAAAAAAATTATCACTGAAATAGTTTTGAGACGTACCACTGCACTGGTCTAAGGGGTACATGTCGCCGGGCATGCGGAAAGTAATTAGCAAGTAACCTGTCAGTTTTTATTCATCGTATGTCATATTATGCACGAGTTGCTAAATAGCCCGTCCGGAACCAATCACTGCATTTTTCCAAAACAGTGTGTCTTACCCCCTGTTGAAAAATACCTTAAAAAAAGGCACAACAAAAATTAATTTTATAATTAGCTTATTTTGTATATACCCAAAAAAAAACTGAGTTTAAGATCGTGACGTTTGGCGAAAAAATCGCTGGTCACAGTTCCGTGTTGAGTTCTTTTAAACCAGTGGAGTATTACGTCTTCATTTCTACTGTCACATAGTCGGTTCAGATAAAATTCCTCCAGTGTTATGTCTGCTGTGTAGCAGTCAAGGGACTGAATCCTTTGGCACTAATTACCATATTTTCATCCACTGCTAACGGTTTTTAACCAGTTCAATGACCAGTAATAACTTCAACTGCAACGACCCTAGTTGCTTCAGTACACTTTGATGTTATATTACTTTTTCTCCAGTTACATGACATATCTGGTAGCAACCAGTGAATGTTTTGTCACCATAACTATAGACACGTGATTGGTCATTTCACCAAAATTAACACTTTTTGGTGCACCACAATTTCGGTTTCACCACTTTCGTGACGTGCCCCCAAATCATATATCACAGATTTGTCACTTTGGATCAATCGACCCTTCGTTTCCCGCAGGGTTCAGATAAGTTAGCAAGTTAATAGCATTTTCTTTACTTCTGTGGTATTGCTGCTATTTTTATTTTCTGTTTTTTTTTTTCAATTTGCCATATTTGTAAGAGTGACTTTTTCAATATCTAAAATTAAAAAAATTAAATAAACTGTTTATATATTTTTATTGTTGAATATATTTTTGTTAGTCTGTTATTAAAGTAAACACAAACAATTTTAATTAATTTATAACATCGTGTTTATTGTTAACAACTATTGTTAATAGTATTGGATAACTAACAAGCAATAAACTAACAAAAAATACACATAGAGAATTTTCTTGGACGAGTTTTAATTAATTTTTTCGCTAAACTAATGCAGTTTTCTTCACAAAGCAAATGAACATTTTCTTAAACTTACTTTATAATATGCTTGCTATTTGCAATGAAACTTTTTCATAAGGCATAAGAATTTTTTAATAAATAAAATAAAGTTTTTCACAAAATTTTATGAAAAACCGCATTACTTTAGTTAATAATTTCAATGAACGAATTTCAGTGATACTTCATAAATCTAATGCAAAAATTCATTGATATCATGCAGATAATTCTCTTGGTGTAGCGAATAAAGTTATACTACAGAGATCTACACAGAGTGCTTTTTAGTTTCACTTATTACTTTAATTATTAATTAATTATTGTAATTTTATTTAAAGTTCCATTAATGTTTAACCACAAAAACGGAATATTGTAGTTGATTTGTTGCCGTTACAGTCACTATAAATTTAAATAATTTTTTTGCAAAAAAAAAAAAATATTCAAAAAAATACTTGTTTGTTTTTTTATTAAAATTGTTTGTTTATATGCAAAATTATTTGAATTCAAATTGCAAGAAATTGAAAAAGTTTACACAAATTTGTGTGTGTAGAAAACAAAAACAAAAACTTAAATAATTGCAGAAAACTGAATATAGCATTTATTTTACTGATCTGTTGTTTAAATTTGAACATTTATTTTTAACTTACTATGATTTTTTTGTTCTGGATTTGTTAGTTATTTAAACGATAGTTAAAAATAAATAACCAGAAACATTGGATTTAAATGAAAAGTAAGTATATCGGATTTTAAGTGATTTGCCATTTATGTTAAATTATATTTTCAGTTAATTTAAACTACAAACTATTTTGAGTGTAGATATGTTGTATATAATAAAAATTTAAGGGATTTTTATTTAGATAATAAAATCTAAGGTCTAAAATTACCGCATTTAAAGTTTTTTTCGATTTATTTCGTTTTATTAAAAATAACTATGGACAAATGTGGTATCGAATGAAAGCTTTTTTGAAGACACATTCGCTTGGTTTATATATTATGTTTAAAAACATTCAAGTAATTTTTTTATTCAAAAAATGTGTTTTGAGTATCATTAAATCTGGCGATTTATTAAGGAATTGTAGTTGTATTAAGCTCCAAAAAATGCATTTTAATGCATATTTAACTTTTTCCGATGTTATATGTTTATGCGACTTTTCCCGCAAAGATTTCCCAATATATTTCAAATAATTGAAATATGTGTCGCTGTGGCTCCACTATATAGGCAATATAACTCTTGTGAAATTTGTTTCAATTGCTAAAAATGAGTAGATAAAAGATCAATCGGGTAGTCTTAAACTGAAAATTCAAATTTGCAAAAATGTTTTGAATTTTCAAAATTAGTGTTACAGCCCCAGAAAATCTAGAAAAAAACTTTTGATTTTCAAAAAAAAAAACGAAAAAATATGATTGAATCAAAAATATGCTAAAAAATTTGATTTGTTCCCAAAAATATGTTTTTATTATCAAAATATGCAAAAACTATGCAAAAATATGCTCTAATAAATTGATGCCAGAATTCGTCAATTGTTCTGAAACGGATAAATATCGCATCCATTTTTCAATAGGACGCACAGGAAAAAACATGATGCAGCATATTTCAGGTTGCATTTTTTGATCTCTGTGCCCTTCAATTTTAACCGAATCTGAAATCAGATTTGAAATATTCAAAATCGTCGACAGCAGGGAGTCTCCCAATCACAAAGAATGTGCCATATATATCTTCTCTTTACTTTCAAATAATAGGAAAAATTATATAATTTATTAGTAACTTATATTGAATAGAGTAAAATTTTATCGAAAATTACTAATGTAATTTGAAATATAACGGGGTATAAATTAAAAAATCCCTTAAAATTATTGGTAAGTATCGAAAATTTAAATAAACAATTTAAACTACTGAAAAGTAACCGGATTTACCAGCACTAATATAAAGACTTACACAATAGTATACCAAAATATTACAATTTTATGTACCGATTCTGTTGTGTTACTTATTTTTGGGTGCTTTTATAGCAAAAGAGCTTAAAAATTTAAAAGCTTTTGGTCTTTAATTTATTTAGGTTTACAGCAAAACCACAAACCAACCGTTTATATAAAAAGCTTCAAAACTAAAAAGCTATCAGAAAATTTTAAAAATATGTTAACGGTGTTTTTATAGTACACTCAAAAAGGAAGTACAGTCAGCAGCAGCTTTTGGTGAGTCTGCAAAATTTTAGTTAGGAGGGTGCTTGCAAAAAAAATTGCTAATGTCTGCAAAATCTTCTCCGAACATGTCTCAAAAGTGAGATATTTAAAATTATTGTCACATAGCAGTAATGTATTTTCAAAAATATGAAGTTTGCTTATGTATTGGCCATAGAGTTGCCATCCTATACACAAAATATAGTGCTTTGGGGAAACTTCATCTAAATTCCAAACGAGCAGGAATATCGAAAAACTAAAAAAAACACGGGCAAATTAGAACTTAATAGAGAATAATATATGTGGGCTTCGACTGATCCGACTATACTTTCTAGTATAAAAACACAAATATCATGAAAAGTTAAGCATGTACAGACATGCTACTGTATACTGGTGATGCGCATTTCAAGTACCTTTCATTAGATACCAAATTTATATATAGTTTCTTTGGAAGAAATATAAACAAATTGCAAAAAGAAACAAAAAAACAAAAAAACAGAAAGTGGGGTAATTTATGACCAGACTTTTTAAACCTAAACGTAAGATTGGGCAGCTAAACAAAATATGGGTGTCTTAATTTTTTATTTTTATAACGTATTCAAATTTCATCGCGATCGGAGGGAACCCATGAACGGATACTCCTTGTTAGTTATTTTTATACAACATTTTACATGTATCTAAAGATATGATAAAAAAATATTTAATAATATCAAGTTTCGACCATTTCCTAAGTTTTTGTCGTCTCCTGAAAAATGAAACCGTATTCGCGTCCACTTTGCATTTGTTAAATATTATTTAAAATCTTGATTTAAAAAAATAATATAGAATATTTTTATAATTAAAATATGCATGTCCAACTAAACGATGGTAATGGAAAATTATTCGAAAAGAAAACTTTGTGTACTAATTTAAACTCCCTTGCCGAAAATTGAATGCCTCGCTCAAATAAGGGTATAAAATCCAAAAACCTAAGTGTTCGCGACAGTGTACAAACATGGGAAACGGTAAAAAAATAAAGTTTTGATGCATTTTTTTATTCAATAAATATAGGCAACACGTACCAGTGTACAAAACTTCATTATATTAAGCAGAAGAAGCAAAAAATTGCACTTGGAATAAAGGTATATGTTACAACTTTTTTTATATACATTATTTTTTATACATTTTTTTGTTTTTTTGTTCTTGTTTTGGGTTTTCGAACCACTATATGTAAATTACTAAACGTTATACGTATTATTGCTTGCTAAAACATATTATGGAAAACACGCTTAAAAAAAAAATGTCGCTTATACCCTTATTCGAGCGATTCATTCAATTGTCAACAAATTCCAAACAATTCTATAAGTCTGACAAACAATAACACACAAATATCAAATTCATACAATTTTATTTAAATTGTCATCCCTCGACAACAGCAACAACTACCAACAAAAAGTTTGAAAAATTTGTAAAACATTTTTTTTTTACTCCAACAGAATGCCTGTGGTAAAAAATATAAATAAATTTTTGGTTGTTAATTTTATACTTATTCCAATCATGATTTAATTTTCGCCAGTTATGAATGTTAAATAAAGTTTTAGCTTAATATTTTAAATTCAAAACACGAACAAAAGGTAAACAATTGAAAAAGAGAGAAAAAAACATAAATAAATTCACTTGCAAATAGTAACAAAGTGGAAAAATTGTCATTTTAAATAATATTAGGTGTTAAAAATTTATTAGAATTTGTTAATGGTAAGGAATGAATACTTGAAAATGTTTAAACATTAATTAAAGTCATACACTCACAATATTGTTTCCGTAAAGACTACAGAATATACACAGTAAATTAATTGAAAATCAGTTAAAAAAAGGACTACTTCCTTTTCGTTTAAAACAATTGTATTTTTGGTTTATTTTCAACTCTTAAAAAACAAATTTATAAAATCTGTAAAAACAATAGATTTTTCGTTTATTCAATACTCAATACAATATATCAACTTTTTGTTTTAAATAGAAAATTTTAACTGAATACTTTAACTAATACCGAAAGTCCGTTTTTTTTGTTTATTTTGTTTACTAAATAAAAGACAGAAACGTTAAAAATATATTTCTTTGGTAATTTAATAACATATTCAATTAAAACAACTTTACGGATTAACTTTTTAAATAACTGTTGAACTTTTATGGAAAAGTTCTTGTGAGTGTAGTTGCTTTTTTCTTATTTCAACTATTTATCTTTTAGTGAAGAAATAAATTTTTGGGTTTATTGCATTTATTGCATTCAAAATTTTTTATATATATTGAATTTTTTTATCAAAAAATTATTTCTTACATATACTAAAGAATTGTTTTTTTTTTAATTATGGAAAATATATTTTTCTTGTAATTATTCGTGGCAATATTAGGGGAAGGTGGGGTTATTAGGGACTAGTTATTTTTTAGTTCCTTAAAATCACACACCTCTTTTTTTGTTTAACCTTTTGATAGATCCAATCCAAATAGTGGTTATTGGTTTAGCTTCTTAGCCAAAACGAAAACAACTAAATTATTAGATTAGATTAGAAAACTTTATTAATAAAAAAATTTAAAAATAAAGGTTTTAAAAGGCTCTGACATAAAGTCGTCAGCCTATAATACTACATTTCAATTTCAAAACGTGTTTTAACAATAATAATATATGATTTTCTTTAATTATTTTGAATTTAAACTATTGATATAATTTTAATAGTTAATTATTATATACCATAAGCAAATTTTTTCTATATTTAATGCAACTTCTATAAAGTTTGCTAGATTTTTCCAACTACATGTGGCTCCATTTAATAAATTTATCAAATATTCTCTTTCAAAGTGTATTTTACCGGTAAACCTTACCCTAAACTCTCTAAGTACTGGACATTTTCCCATAAATGTTTTATATCCTCTTCTTCTCCAGTATTACACAGGTTGCAAACGTTGCCTGTGTAGATCTCGTATCTACATTCTTTCCGACAGTCAGGCGGCATTAAGGGCTTTAATGTCCTATGAGGTGTCATCTGGTCTGGTCATGGAATGCATTCTGGCTCTTAACCGACTTGGCAGGCGCAACTCGCTTACCTTAGGGTGGGTTCCTGGTCACGAGGGGCATGAGGGCAACGAGAGGGCAGATTGTCTTGCTAATTGCGGGGCCCGAAGGCCCTTTATTGGCCCTGAACCATTCTGTGGTATACCTTTGGGGTATGTTAGGGAGAAGCTCGGGTCGTGGAGGGAGTCAGAATTCTCTCTCTATTGGGAAAACTCTCTTGGCCAACGACAGGCTAAGAGATTGATTTCTTTTTCCAGTGCAGGATCGAGGAGACTCTTGTCCCTCGGGAGGGGTGACTTGAGAACCCTGGTGTCTTACCTGACTGGACACTGCAATCTCAGATACCACCTGCTCAAAAGGGGTCTTTCGGACACGGATGAGTGTAGGTTTTGCGAACTGGTAGCTGAGACATCAGAGCATGTTCTTTGCGAATGTCCGAGGCTATGTGAAAGGCGTGCCAAGTTTCTTGGCAATCGCTTTGTCTCCCCTTCGGACATTATGAAGATTTTGCCTAATAGGATTATTGGCTTTATAGGTAGCTTGAATCTTTAGGGTAACTTTAGGCAGCACAAAAGACCTAAGTTGGTCGCGGTGCATAGTGCCATATAATCTAATCTTTCAAAGTGTGTTTTACCGGTAAACCTTACCCTAAACTCTCTAAGTACTGGACATTTTCCCATAAAATGTTTTATATCCTCTTCTTCTCCAGTATTACACAGGTTGCAAACGTTGCCTGTGTTGTTATTAAAATTATTACTAAATTATTCCTTAGATGGCATTTTTAGCGATTGTTGGAAGTTGGGACTCCATAAAAAATATACTTAAAAAAAACAATAGTTTTAACTGTAATTCTTGTTTATTACATGCACTCAGAGAAATAAAGTGCCAACCGAATTGAAAAGTGTATTTTAATAGTAACAACTTATAAATTCAGTTAGTACAAACGATATTTACATTAGATTTCTGAATATTTTGGGTGTTTGAACTAAAATTCAGTTTAATTAACCGATCTTTGTTGTGAAAACTAATGTTCAGTTGTGCCAAACGACTAAAATTCGTAATAACAGAATTTGAGTCCTAGTAACCAAATGTCAGTTAGCAAATAGCAAAATTGTTCTCTGTGTGTGATAATTATCGAGATAAATGGAATAGAAAACTACAAAATAAAATGAAATATTATAAACATAACCCACAAAAAAAAAACATCAATGTGGGAAGCACTTACTTTTTTGTATGTTTCCAAAATAGCGCTTTGGCGTCTTGTATAAAAAAAAGCAATTAAGAAAGACATTTTGTTGTGCTTTCCTAAACGCATTCTCTTGAAGCAGTGAAGAATGCATACAACAAATCAGTGAAGAATGCATACAAAGAAGCAGCGAGTAATGTATACAACGAAGGTATCAATGAATCGTTTTGATTGAAAAATTGTATTGTATTGTAATTTGTTTTGTAAATTGTATTGTATGAAAACTTAATTTTTTTTGTAAATTTTTTTATAAAAGAAGCTTTGTAGTCAATGAAAACAACGCATTTTAAAAGCACATTATTGAAGCATATATTTTACTGCTTCTTTGTGGAAGTGAATAAGAGCTTTAATTTTATTATTTACGCATTATTTTAAAGCTCCTCGAAGCACAAAAAAGGCGTTTTTCATTTCCTACGAAGGCATGAATTAATTGTTTCTTAGATTACCTAAAAAAATCGCTTTTCACCTGCTTAAAAGATACCTACAAAGTGAATTATCACTAACAAAAATCATGTCCTCTGGAATGTCATCAGGAAGCGCTTACTTCCTGCTTCTTGGATCACAGGAAATAAATGCTTTACACCTGCTTAAAAGAGACCCATCAAGTGAGACATTAAATAAGGCCTTCCAGAACTGATTCTGGGTAAGCACTTTCTTTTTGCTGGGAAAGAAAAGTTCTAAATCTTCTTCGGAATATTCTGAGTCGTAATGACAGCAGGTATATAAGCTGGCCGTTATTTTAGAACGTTTTAAGTGAACAGCCCTCTTGCATGTGTAGCAGTTCACTGAATTGTTAGAATTTAATTTCAGGGACGTTTCATTGGAGAAAATTATTCAAAAATTAAGTGGTTTTTTAATAGGTAGTTTAGTAGCATGATGTTTCTTAGAGGAAACACCTAAAGCGCCGTCCATTCTTTAAGTTTGATATCCTGTACGAATTTTACTTAATCATACTGCAGGATAGGCTTCGTTGTTTTTTTTTGTTGTAATTAATTTGTTGTAATGTAATTAATAATTAACTATATATGCCATACAAACAAGATGAAGAAGCTTGAAAATTGCTTAAATTAAACGTCCCAACTTTTACCCCCCACATGCACCAATTTACGAAATTATGAGCAAATTTACAAAAAACTGCTATAATGTTTGCAATATTTAAATATTTGCGAAAACCAATACTTCATTCGTAATATACAAAACGTAACAATAATTTTTTGTATTTACCTGATTAAAATTGTAAAATCTTTGCCTATTCTGGGGTAAAAATACTATTTTTCTAATTAATATTTAACCCATTTTTAGCCGATTTTTGTAAAAGTATGTGTTTATGACAGAGATCTCTGTTTTTGTGGTAGGCTATTTTTTTTAGTAATTTTCGAGCAGAGATGTAAGCCAGCTGAGGTAAAATGTTATCGGCGTCGTCGGCTGACATAAATAATATCACAAAATCCTTCAAAAGGTTGTATAATAATTAAGACTCTCCTTTATTAAAATTATGTTATCGATTAATCAAGCAGTATAATTAATCAGAAATTTGATTATTCAATGAATTGATTAAAAAAATATATTATTAATCAGAAGATTAATCGATTAATTTTATACAATGATTAGCTATGATTGACCACTGGTTAGGAATGTTTTACCAATGGGCACTATCACTACTACATTATCATTCGAATAATATTAATTTGAAAACTGCTTTAAATTGTACCCATTTTGTTATCGCTATAGTAATAAAAAAAAAGTTAAATCAATGGGAAAATCACCAAGTTGGCTAATGTGTTTGCGACAAACATGTCTGTTTTTGTTCAGTAATACTATATTTTTAGTCTGTTTTGGGTTTCGTATAATTCGCGTTTGTTTTAAATATTAAATAATAAAATGTAAATAACCTCACCTAAAGGTGAAGACGCTCTAGCAGGGATGGTCTTTTTTGTATGATTTTATTATTTGCTACATAATAGTCATACATATATAAATACACATCCTAAAATATGGATTGCTAAAAGTGATAATTGTTTACGCAAGTTTACAATTGTATGTTATGTCAGGCATAACTTGCTCGTGTAGACCTGGTACTACACAATACTTGTGTTAACCCATACCAGTACTGGTGCTGCAAGGATCACGAGTACCCATGTACTTGATGTACTCTACATCCTTGCAGCACTAGTTTGGTTGGGTTCTTTCATTTTTTTTTCTTAAAAACTTTTTCTTTCCGATCGCGACAACAGCAGCAGCAACAACCATCAAGTGAAAATATTTTTAAATTTAAAGTAAAACTAAATAACTTTATTTTTTGTTCATATTAAAAAGTAAAAAACCCAATTTTGTTAATAAAATTTAAAAGTTTATTTTATTGGTAAAATAAACCAAACCAACAACATAAAGGCGACGTGTTTTTTCTTAGCCCTTGGAAGTTGAGATACTCCCGGTCACACCTGCTACTGGAGCACCCCCAATTGCGCACCCCAACATTTGGTCCATCTTCCGGTGAAGAACCTAAAGGAAAATACGAAGGAAGTATTTTATTAAAATTGAAGCTGAAACGAGGTACGTACTTTGGAATTTAAAGTGTCTTTGGTGTATAAAGTGTGGCTCAAGAACGAAAAAGAGAACAAAATTTTTTAAGGTTAGCCCATAAAATAAACGTGGTTGCCCAAGTTTTTTGTTTTGTTGTTGTTCAAGTCAACCATTTTTGTTTGCCCAACAATTACACGGCGCTATTTAATTACAACGCGTGGTTTGTGTGCTGATCCGCCATTTTGTGTTCAGCCATCTTTTTTCCAAATTTTTGTGGTTCATTAGCAGCCATCTTTTTTACAAATTTTTGTGGTTCATTAGCAGCCATCTTTTTTACAAATTTTTGAGGTTCATTAGCAGCCATCTTTTCACAAATTTTTGTGGTTCGTCAGCAGCCATCGTTTTTTTTTTACAATTTTTGTTGTAAAACTTTTACACATCTACTGACGTGTTGAAACCATTTGTTTGTACTACGTGCAGTTTTTTTTCATGAAAATATTTTTTCACAAGGTCATTCCAAGGACAATTTGTGGCAGTTATTGGAAACGAGTTAAGACTTCCTCTTGAAATTTGTTGCTCCTTAAGTGTAATTTAATAATTTTGCTCAATTGACTCGCAGATCTTTGAGCGTTTATACCGGCATGAGTGATTTTATTGCCTCGAAAGACACCAGCTAATTTTACAATGCGTTTGTGCAAATTGGTTGCCTAAATGAGACACCTTTTATTTGTTTTGCAAGGCCAATAGGAATCTTCGTAAGGATTTTTCGTCCCGCCCAAATATCTTGTTGCTCATTCAGCATTTTCAAAAGAAAAATTTTGTGAGCATCTCTTAAAACTTCGATACCTCTGGTACAGTTTTAATACCTATAGATTTTGCCGTTTTTTTTTTTTTTTGTTTGTTAAAATTTTTGCGTGGTACACAATTTCGTCATAACCTTTCACTGCTCATTTAATATCGTCTATGGATAAAATTATGAGCATCTCTTAAAGCTGTACAATCGTAGTCCAGTTTTAATACTTGAAAGTTTCTTATGAGGAGTTTATGTGCGCGCGTTTTTTCTCATTGCTGCTATTGCAAAACAATTTGTGTCTCAACTTTACCAAGTTTCATTGTGCTTCAACAATAAATTAAGTGTATGTTAAAATTTCGCGATCTTGCCAAGTTTGTTTATTCGTGTACTACAACTTTCATTAACGGGCAAAACTTTAAACATATTACCAAGTGCTTTACTCTCAGACTGCAAACATATTTGCAGGTCAACATTCATATTTTGCCAAGCTGGTTTCCTGCTAGTCTGCAATAAGTATTGAAACACAACTGTCAAAATTTTACCAAGTTTATTGCCTCTTTGTCTACAGCTAAATTCCTTATTAAGACTTTCTAAGAGTTTACCAAGTTGGTTAACCATCGGTCTACGGAGAAGTTTTTAAATACAACATTAAATATTTTACCAAGCAGGCGGCCCTTATATTGCCACTAAGTTTGTCGATAAAACGTTGACAGCCTTACCAAGCTTTTCCGTCTATTGTACTATACAATTGCTTTCAACATTTCAAGCGAATAGTCCTAGAATTTCGAGTAAACTTCTCAACAGTTTTGCCAAGTTTAAATATACAGTGGTTTTTTTTAAGGAAGTTTGTACAATTATACCAATTTCTATATTTTAAACGATTTTCATTGGGTTCTGGCCTCAATTTGAGAGCAAAACAATATAAAAGAGGAGAAAATGTCGAACTGGGACAAATTTAATGAGGCTGGGGACAGATTAGTCAGATTAGAAGCCCGGCTCAAAGAGGAGGACTTCGCTTCTTACACACTAGAGGCCCTAGATTTCGAGAGGGACGGACTAAATAAAATTTGGACAAAGTTTGAAAGTCTATACGAAATTTGTTCGATTGACCAGGCTGAAAAGAAAAAGGAAACGGCGTCAATCCATACAAGGTTCACTCAAATTCAGAAAATTAATATTAGATGCATAAATTTAATTGCAAGGGCAAAAAGGAGAATAAATAAAGAGGAATCCTCTGAGTCTAATGTCACGACCCTCAAACATGGTACTTCTTTACCAATACAGGCATGCGAGGTTGAAGTTTTTGACGGTACTTATTCAGCGTGGCCCACATTTAGGGATTTATTCACGGCAATTTATATCAATAATGATCGCTTAGACCCCGTTGCCAAGTTGTGTTGCCTTTTTCAAAAAACAACAGGCGATGCCCGTGCAGTAAATGCGAATATAAGTATAACGTCGGAAAACTTTGAAGTGGCTTGGGAAAATTTAAAAAGCCAGTATGAAAATAGGCGCGTGTTGTTCAATGAGCAGATGACTGCTCTGTATGCTTTAACTCCTTGCCAAGGCGAGTCAGCGGACGAAATTAAAAGGCTCCAAAGGGGAGTAAATAATATTATGTCAATTTTGAAATTATATAAAATCAACGTAGAAGCATGGGAACCACTTTTGTATTTCATTGCTCAATAAGGCTCCCAGTATTAACGTTAAATCTATGGGAGCAATCCGTAGACAATAAAAAGGAAATTCCTAAGTGGAGTGAGTTTAATAATTTTTTAACCGATAGGTTTAGAGCTCTTGAAAGTGTTGGTAAAATTCGCGCGAGTAGCTCACAAACTTTTTCGCACACAAATAGTCAAAACACAAACAATGCAAATAAACCTAGACAATTTAAAACACATCATACAAAAGTTGATGTGGCTCAATGCAAGTTATGCAAGGAAAATCACGCGATCAGTAAATGCCGTAGATTTTTAAACATGGATAACAAAAATCGCGTTGCGATACTGAAAAAATATAAGTATTGCTTCAATTGTTTAAAAACTGGTCATTTATTCAGCGATTGCCCAAGTTCAAATGGTTGCTCAAATTGCAACAAAAAGCACCACACTCTTTACATAGGGATTTCGTTCAAAACAGCAGGCAAAGAAATCAATCGAATAACATGACTCAGGGAAATAATGCGACTCAAAATGATAAGCCGACGACTTCAGCGCAAGCTAATGTACAGTCCACTTCGAATCCAAGGTCGTCTCAGGTTGTTCAAAGTCATTATCACTCTGTAGCAAAAAATGTTATGCTTGGTACTGCGTGGGTTAATATTGTTCATAATGGCGCTAGTTGTAAAGTTAGAGCGTTAATTGACCCATGTTCTGAAGAAAGTTTTATTTCGAGAAATATTCAAAAACTTTTAAAGTTGCCAACTGTGCCAGTGTCAGCTGATGTTACAGGCCTAGGCTGTGAAGTTGTTAGTAGGATCGAAAAAATGACAACGTTCTCTATGGTCTCAATAGTAAATCCTGATTTATCTATTAAAATTGATGCATTAGTAGTTCCGAAAGTTACTGTAGACACTCCGACACAAAATTTTAATCCCCTAGTAACATGGTGTTGCCAAATTTGAGGTTTGCGGATCCTAAATTTTATGAAAGTGGCCCAATTGATATGTTATTGGGTGGTGAGCTATACCCATCAATTTTATGCGAGGGCGTTCACCATGGTATTTTTAATTCTTTAGTTGCTCAGAACACAATATTTGGCTGGATTGTAACTGGGCCTACAAAACCGCTTCGTCCAGTGATGCGGTCTTTATTAACAAGGTTTCCATTGACGATCAGTTAACAAAATTTTGGGAGCTTGAAGAAGTCTCCCGTAGGCCAATTATGTCGGAAGGAGATAAGTTATGTGAGGAGATTTTTCGTTCCACTACTGTGAGAAATTCAGAGGGTAGATATATAGTTAATTTACCTTTCAAATCTGAAGTTTCATCTCTTGGTCCGAATAGGCACATAGCTCTAAGTCAATTTCTTAGAAACGAAAAGTCGTTGTTAAAAAAACCAGATAATAAGGCTCTTTATGACGAGGTTCTTAAAGAATATTTAACTTTGGCACATATGGAAAAAATTGAGAATCCAGTAGCTGGCCCGAGTTATTATTTGCCTCATCATGGTGTTTTTAAGCCTGAAAGTACCACTACAAAACTAAGAGTGGTCTTCAATGCTTCAAGCATTACGTCCAATGGGACAAGTCTAAATGACATCTTGCACGTTGGCCCCGTGCTGCAAAAAGATTTGGTCTTTTTAGTTTTGAAATGGCGATTTTATGAATTCGTTTTTAATGCGGACATTTCAAAAATGTACCGGCAAGTTTAATTAACCCTGAGCACGCTTGTTTTCAACGAATTGTTTTTCGTGACACTCCTGATGCAGAAGTTCAAGATTATCAGTTGAAAACCGTTACATTTGGCGTCAATTGCGCTCCTTATTTGGCTCTCAGAACGCTGTTGCAGCTGGCTGATGACGAAGGAACGTAATTTTCCATATGGTGCTAAAATTTTAAGAGACTGTATGTACGTAGACGACGCTTTAGTAGGTGCTCATAGTTTGGAAGTCGTTTTAGAGGCCCGTAACCAACTAATTGCTATATTAAAGACAGCAGGTTTTGAGTTACGAAAATGGACTTCAAATTCAAGAGAAATTTTAAATGGGTTGCCCTCAGATCATTTGCTGACTGAAAATTTCTTATGTTTAGATGATGAATGTAATGCGAAAACTCTTGGAGTTCGTTGGAACGCTTCAGCTGATCACTTTTATTTTACAACTGAGAAAATTCCGTTAAAATCTTCATATACAAAGAGGGAAGTTCTTTCTGTAATTGCTAGGCTCTTTGATCCCGCTGGTTGGCTGGCTCCAGTTATTATCACCGCAAAGGTTATAATGCAGCAAATGTGGCTCGACAAAATTAACTGGGACGAGAAAATTAACCAGCGGCTCTACAAAATTGGCAGTCTTTTGTATCTCAATATAACGATATTGATGCAATAACAGTTCCACGTTGGATTCAATATTCCTCCAAATGCTCATATTGAATTTCATGGGTTTTGTGACGCGTCGGAATTAGCGTATGCTGCGGTTTTGTATGCAAGGGTTCGAATTGGGGAAAAAGTTTTTACAAATTTATTGACTTCGAAATCGAAGGTGGCCCCAATAAAAAAACCGTCGATCCCTCGCTTAGAATTATGTGGTGCTGAACTTTTAGCCAAATTAGTCGATAGTATAATGCCCCAGTTTAACGTAAAGAACTTTTCAATTTATCTTTGGTCCGACTCAACAATTGTGTTAGCTTGGCTAAAAAAACCGCCTTGTAGTTGGAAAACTTTTGTGGCTAACAGGGTTGCCACAATTTTAGAAAAAGTCGGAAATAAAAATTGGACTCATGTGATTTCTCAGGATAATCCCGCCGATCTAGCAACCCGGGGGCTGATTCCATCGGAGTTGAAACGCTCTGACTACGAAACTACAGAGGAAATGAAAAGTATCCAGGTTCATGTTGCTAGATCTTTCGAAAACGAAGATATCTTAGAACGTTTTTCTAGTTTGCCCAAAGCCATTCACGTAATTGCATACATGTTTCGCTTTGCTCGTAACGCTAGGTTAAAAATCTAAGGATAATTTTCCCTCTTTAAGGCTCTCTGCTGAGGAGTTTAAGGTTCGTCAGAAATCGCCTTTTTTTGTTGTCCCAGCAGATATTTTTCCCTAAAGACTATAAATGTTTGATCGACAACTCGAAAATCGAGTCAAATAGCCCTTTGTTGACGCTTACGCCGTTTTTTAGATGAAAACAAAATTATTCGCGCAAATGGTCGGCTTAGTTTAGGCGTCCAGTCTCTCTTATTCCGAAAAACACCACCCCATAATTTTGGCTTATCGTAGCAGATTAGCTCGCCTGTACGTCGATTTTGCTCACAAGATGACCCATCACGGCGGTTTGCGATTGGTCCACAGTGTAATTCGACACGAGTGCTGGATAATTAAGGTGAAAAATCTGATTAAAACTTGCGTTAAAAATTGCAAAGAGTGCGTTCTGTACAGAAAAACTCGCCAAGGTCAAATTATGGCTGCTTTGCCCGTAGAAAGAACTACTTTGAGTCGCCCATTTGCTAATACAGGCGTCGATTTTGCTGGCCCTTTGAAATAAAAAGCTTCACCGGCCGTTACTCAAGAATTAGTAAAGGCTACGTGTGTCTCTTCGTTTGTTTCGCTACAAAGGCGATCCATTGGAGGCTGTCAGCGATCTATCTACACCCGCCTTTTTAGCTGCCTTAGCTCGTTTCATCGCTCGTCGCGGTTGCCCTAATTGTATTTATTTCCGACAACGGCAGAAATTTCGTTGGCGCAGCGAAAGAGATTAAAGTAAACTTTACAAAATGTGTAAAAGAACTTCGAGACCACGCCATCTTAAAATATGAACCTCAACGGCTTTCGTGGCACTTTATTCCCGCCGCAGCTCCGCATATGGGCGGACTTTGGGAGGCTGGAGTTAAAGCTTTAAAATGCATCTCAAAAAATGGGTGGTCAACTAAAATATACGTTTGAGGAGTTCTCGACCCTGCTAGCAACCATAGAAGCTTGTTTAAATTCTCGTCCGCTTGGGCCCTTGTCTGATCACGTCGAAGATTTAAATGCCCTTACTCCAGGTCATTTTCTGATTGGCTCTGCCATGCTATCACCCGCTGAACCCGAAGAACTACATCCAGCAGTTAGTATTCTGAATCGTTGGCGTAAGATCAAGCTATGCAACACGAAATGTGCCGCCGTTGGAAAGACGAATATTAAAGGAAATGCATAAACGCAATAAATGGAAACTCCCTCAAACTGACCTCCAAGAAAATGACCTCGTGGTGCTAAGAAGTGAGCCGCTTTGTCCCACTGATTGGCGGTTAGGCCGCATTTTAAAGATTCACCAAGGTTCCGATAGTAGGGTTCGAGTCGTAGATATTAAAACTCAAATGGAGTTATCACTAGGCCAATTCACAAACTGGTCCTTTTGCCACGTAGCCAAGAACAATAACTTTTGTGTTTTCTCGGCGCACGTATCCTTCTTCACTTATTTCATTATGAATAATACTTCTTCTTCTTTGTAGCTCAACAATGGCCGAAAAACAGTGGTTCAACACTAACTATGGTTGCCCAATGTTTACTCGATTGCACGCTATACGCAAATGCACTCGTTTCTTGGTTCTAGATGTGGAGCGAAAGCTACGTGTGGTTGTAGAAAAAGGTCTTTGTGTGAGTCGCTTGGCTCCATCGCATTCGGTTCGTGACTGTCGAAGCTTAGATTAGATGCAAGCGTTGTCGCCAACAACACAACACTCTGTTACACCCGATTTCCCAAGGGTCTATATGGTTCTCAATGACAGCCTTGGCCAGAGTCTACCCCCACGAAAACTCGGCTCGCTACTCGATGGTCCGAATTCTCATTGACTCCAACGCTGCCCGGTCTTCAATCTCAGAGCGAAAGGTGAAAAAGCTAGGACTCAATGAGGCATCCAATCGACTAATGGTTAAACTAGGTCACCGCCGTTTCGAACATAAAAAAACCAACGTACTTTGCGTCGTGGAGAAAATGCCCGTTCGGTATACCCCCACTTCAGGAGATCAAAATCTCAGGAGTGCGTCGCCGAGGTGAAGATGTTGTCAATGCTGACATTATGTGGTATTCCCGTGACTCGTATGACATTGTTTTGGGGGGCTGACGTAATTCCCAGAATTTTAGAGGACCCGCTGAAGGCCAAGCCGGCAAAATTTATACACAAAGGACCCTCTTCGGTGATGCTTACTTTGGGAAGGTGTGGAGGAGACTGATCCTGACTATCTCGAATATTAGTGAAGGAAGATGCAACGTGGCCCAACATGAGCAATTTTAGTTTGAATTGCACCCTTTTATATACATTTTTTTTTACTTTATTATTTCATTTTTTATAAAAGGCTCATTTGAATTATATAACTTTAGACTAGAGCTCTTGAATATGATCTCATTGTATTAGTCATAGTTTTTTTTAATTAACGGTGCTTTTTCGATTAAACATATACCCGTTTTGCTGAACCTGTAAGGATTCCATGAGTTGCTCATTTTAAGACTTGGTTCTAGCCAATTCTTTTGCACACGTTTGATATGTTTGATCGGAAAGGCAACTTTTAGTATTTCATACAATTTTTTAATTGTAATTTTTTCTATATAATTATGGCTGTTGCTGTTGGCCCTTTTCATACACCGGTGATATTTTTGCACTATCGTTGCAAGGGTGGCGGTATGTTTACGCAAGTTTACAATTGTATGTTATGTCAGGCATAACTTGCTTGTGTAGACCTGGTACTACACAATACTTGTGTTAACCCATACCAGTACTGGTGCTGCAAGGATCACGAGTACCCATGTACTTGATGTACTCTACATCCTTGCAGCACTAGTTTGGTTGGGTTCTTTCATTTTTTTTTCTTAAAAACTTTTTCTTTCCGATCGCGACAACAGCAGCAGCAACAACCATCAAGTGAAAATATTTTTAAATTTAAAGTAAAACTAAATAACTTTATTTTTTGTTCATATTAAAAAGTAAAAAACCCAATTTTTGTTAATAAAATTTAAAAGTTTATTTTATTGGTAAAATAAACCAAACCAACAACCATAAAGGCGACGTGTTTTTTCTTAGCCCTTGGAAGTTGAGATACTCCCGGTCACACCTGCTACTGGAGCACCCCCAATTGCGCACCCCAACAATAATAATTAATTAAGGAACAAGACACAATAGTTATAAATTCATAAATGCATTAGTATTGGAGAAAATACGAAGTCTAAATTACATAACTTTCCAAATTACCCCACCTTTCCCTACATAAAAAACAACAACGTGTTGTTAAAATATATAAAAATACTGTGGTAAAAAAGTTATCGGAATTTTTAAAGTTAAATGAAATATTGCAATATGCAAGCCAACATTATAAAAAGCCATATTTACGTCCGATTACTTAATGTACCGTTATCTACTTACTGGGACTTTAACTGACTCATGTGTGGTTGTTTCCCATATAAATTTTCAATTTAACTGTTTGTTAAATTTTAACAGGACATTCAGGAAATGGAATTTATAAAAATGTTGCTAATCGGTTGAAATTAATTTATTGTGTTTATTACACAGGTCAACAGCAAAAAAAGTCTTGACTAACCACTATATAGATTTGATGCATCATGGCTGCCTAAGTACAAAAATGGTAAAATTTTTCAATTCTATGGATAATTTTTTTTTTAAAAATTTTTTAAGTAAAATTGACAATATTTTGAGACATTTCTCCACTTATGTTGTCATAACTCAAAAACAACTAGTCCGATTTTGTCAAATTAAATTTACAAAAATTAAGGTTTACAATATCTTTAAAGAACGTGTACAATTTTTTTTAATGCGATCAATAGTTTCAAAGTTATGAAACAAATTGTTAGCAAAAAAAAAAAAAAATGCTAAAAAAAAAAAAAATTTGAAAAACAAAAATCTGGAAAAAATCGAAAACTGCAAAAAATATTACTTTTTATTTTTTTGTAGTAAAGCTACATATCATGCGAATTAAACTAGATATGGATCATAAAAATCGATGCATGCTTTACATTTTTATTTACAATTAATTGAAGGTATCGCATATTTACAAGCACTGTAGAAAATTGTACCTACTATATAATGAAAATGCAGAACATAAAAACTCAGGTGCATTTTACGACACGCATTTTGGCAAAACCTCTATGACATTTTTATGATTCTAATAATTAAAAAAAAATAAGTAATAAACAAAAGATTGTTTAATTTTACGATTGCGGTAGGATAGTAATAAAACGCCCATAAATGTGCGTGTACGCTGAAGTGCTCTTATTTTCCGTTAGCTACCTGTAACGGATGATTTTTTTTTTTTCATAAAAGTCCTTAATGTTTTTAGGATTCTTGGAATTAATAAAAAATTTGCAGCACACACAAACTGTATCCACACAAAGGGTTATCCCAAATTATAGTATCAGTATTTATAAGATCTCCTTGACCCTTTTTATTTCATTCAAGAAGTGTTTGCGATAACGCAAACATCATTTAATACCTACACAAAAATTAGAGTCATACAGCTTAGAAGTTAAAACAATTTTCAAATATTAATAAAAATGAGCCAGAAAGCCAGAACATTTTTATGTAAAAACGATCCAGATTTATTTTGGTATGTGTGCGGCCAATATATCACCGGAAAAAACGGAAGTGCTTCTTAACTTCATTGCAAAAGTCATATCAAGATTGCTATAATATCTATCCGCACAATTTGAACCAGCATTGGACACCGAGTACTATATGCATTCCATGTCGATTGAATTTATCTATGAAGTCTTCTAACGTAAAGTAAGTAAAAATTAATAGATTTGGAATATTTATAATTACAATATTTCTTAATTAAAATTTGAATTCTTCATATTCCTGATTTCAATTTTTTTTTCATTTTACAGACGACACTTGGAAATTTTGAAGCCAATGCTATGGAGAGAAACAGCGAACCACGCATCCGAGTGTTATTTTTGTTTAAGTACAAAAAGCGGTTTGGAAAACATATGCGATGGTCTTACCCCACGAGGTCTGCTGATGGGTTTACACTTGCAGTTCTACATTCACAAGAAATAGAATATGCTCAAGATCGGGGTGCAAGCTGTAGTCATGTGCTTTCATCTTCACCAGGACACTCAACCTCAAGTATGTCTTACCAATCAGATATGTCAGATCCAGCACTACCATCTACAGCTGAAAATGACGAGTTCATCCCACACAAACATTTCTCGCCGATACCATGGAATCAAGATCAGCTTAATGATGTAATTAGAGACCTTGGATTGTCGAAAAGATCTTCTGAATTACTTGCGTCCCGGATGAAAGAAACAGGTCTCATAACTAAAGAAACTAAAGTTTCGTATTACCGTACTCGAGAAAAAGACTTACTTCATTATTTTGCTGAAGAGGATGACTTTGTGTACTGCACAGATATTTCTGGTTTGATGACTGCCATGGGCTTACAGAGATATGATTCAAACGAATGGCGTTTATTTATCGACTCATCAAAACGTAGCTTGAAGTGTGTCCTTTTGCATAATGGAAATAAATTTCACTCCTTGCCGATCGCACATTCAACCAAAGTAAAAGAAGAATACTCTGTAATTGCATTGGTCATGAAGAAGATAAAGTATGATGAACATAAGTGGGTAATTTGTGTTGATCTTAAGATGGTAAATTTCCTCTTAGGCCAACAAAGCGGCTTTACAAAATATCCTTGTTTTATATGTTTATGGGACAGCAGAGCTAAAACAGAACATTGGAAGAGAAAACAATGGCCTTCTAGGGAAACACTAGTTCCAGGTACGCCAAAAGTTATAAATGTGGCTCTAGTGCCCCGAGATCGCATCATATTACCCCCTCTTCACATTAAACTTGGTCTGATGAAACAATATGTTAAAGCACTTAACAAAGATAGTGAATGTTTCCAGTATATTTCAAGGAAGTTTCCCAATCTAAGTATGGAAAAGCTGAAAGCAGGCATATTTGATGGCCCACAAATTCGCAAATTGGTGAACGATACTGAATTTGGCAGTTCAATGTCAGAAATTGAGAAGAATGCATGGGATTCGTTTGTATGGGTTATTCAAAATTTCTTAGGAAATAACAAGGGTGATGATTACGTTGCGCACGTTGAAGAGATGTTAACTCACTTCCAGAATCTTGGATGCAACATGAGCATCAAAGTACACTACCTGCACAGTCACTTAGATCGTTTTCCTGAAAATCTAGGAGACTTGAGTGAAGAACAGGCCGAACGATTCCACCAAGATATCCGGACAATGGAGGAACGATACCAGGGTCGCTGGGATGCACACATGATGGCTGATTTTTGCTGGAGTATTCAGAGTAACACTTCGTTATTCAACAATAGTAGAAAATCGACTAAAAGAAAATTTCAGAGTTTGTAGTTTATAATACATATTTATTTATTTATTTTCTTGTTTTATTTATTATAATAAATGTGAATAATAAAATATAAATTTTCTACTATTTAATTTATTTATTTATTTACATTTAAGCTCATCCAACACAAATGTCTTTCCGAAGAATAGAATCAGTATATTCTAGGTAGGGTTTTGCCAAAAAATACACGAATGTTACTATGTAATGCATTTTTGATGTGAAAATTTGTACATAGCATGGGGAAAATGTTTTCAAAATTCAATCAATCGAAAGAAGAACATTAACTACTCAATTTTATGTATATCAGACAAAAAACTAAAATTTGGTGAAAATGAGCGAATTCACTTAATTGTGAATAAATTCGAAAAAAATCAATCGATTTTTATGATCGATATCTCATTTTGTTCCTATTACATGTGGCTTTGCGATAAAGCAATAAATCTGAACGATTTTTGCCGTTTTCGATTTTTTATGGTTTTTTTAAAACAAAAAAATTTGCTATTTTCACGTAAAAAAAATATTTTTTCCCTCAATTTTTTATTATAACTCCGAAACTACTGAGCCGATTGAAACGCAATATATTAACGGATTAAAGGCTATGTAAATTTCAGTTTTTCTAAATTTATTTGAATAATATCGGACTAATTTTTTTTTAGTTATCATTAATTATGTGGAGAAACGTCTGAAAAAATTTATAATTTTACTTAAAAATTTAAAAAAAAAAACATCTCCATAGAATTTCAAAATTGAACCATATTTGTACTACTGGGACCACAATACATCAAAATTGTATAGTGGTTTTCAAAGCCCCTAAAATTTTTTCAAAATTGTTGCCTTGTGTTATCTGATCATAGTGTAGTTTTATTTTTATAATAAAAGTCAATTAATGTATTTTTGCCTGAGGTTGTATTTTGATTACTTTGTTTGCACTGGTAATATTTTTTTTCTAAATGTATTTTCAGGTTAGTTGTTAATTAAGTTTTTTTGATAATATCCTTGTTTTGTTACTCACACTTAATATGGATGCGAAAAAACGATGGCAGCACTTTTAATATATTTCAATACAAATTGACAACTTTTCAAAGTTGAAAAATTGAAAGAGCTAAAACTTAACATGCCTAATGTCAAATTTTGTATGAATGAAACAAGAAGCACTACCCAACATCTTTTTATCCTATTTAATTTATTAAAAACGGTGTCGAAATAGTGTTATTTTTTGCCGACGGAGAAATAAGTGAAATCGCAGTTGATATTTATTATTTGGAGTGTGCTGAACACGAATATGAAATATCAAAAATATTTGATAAGAATCGTATTTTTGTAATTTTTGTACTTAGTACATTACATTGACTTAAAAATTCAAAATTTTGTATAACTTGCCAATATTTTATAAATGTTTTTTTAAAAGAAAATAAATTGTGCAATATTTAAAAAGAAGTTAATGCTATTATCTATAATAGTTAACGAGTAGTTAACGAGTTATAGTTTTACAATTTTCACTCTCTATACACCGTTTTTTTTATTTTAAAAAAATGTATTATCTTTAAAACAAAAACTAAAACTAAGTTTTATTTTCACAGCTTTTCGAAATAATTAAAATACCTTTAACGTGTGTGGAGTAGCAGCTGATTGAAGTTAAGAGTTTCGAGAGTTCATTATAATGGCGGTATGCACGAATTTGGCAATTTTTAGGAACTATCCCATTTTCGAATTCAGTACACTCCAAATAATAAATATTGACAGCGATTTCACTTATTCCTTCATCGACAAAAATCGTCACTTGTTCGACACCGTTCTTTGATATACCGCGATATGTTTTAGTTTACGTCTGGCAGGTTTAGCCTTTATCTCCTGCAGAGATCTGTTTTTATGGTTTTTTTACTACAATAAAAAACAAAGGCAATGGGGAAATTAAATTTCATATAAGAGTGGGTTCATTAACATAGTGTAAAATTATAATATAAAATAAAGTTATAACAAAAAAAAAAAAAAATTAGCTACCTAAACTTATCACCAAGTCAATATAAAACAAATAAGATTGTTATATTCGGCCATTAACATTTTTTTTATAAATTCTAACATTAATTTTTTAACTAACAAAGAGATACATATAGTTAAAAATATTTTGTATCCTTAAAAAATTCCATGAAAACCCTCGATAATTTCTTTTTCAAACATAATTGCTAGAATTATAAAAAAGCAATTGATAACCACCATTTTTAAAATGGATATATTGAGCACTTCTGTCCCGTTTAAAGTTATACCCCATCAAATATGTTGGTAAAAACGAGAGCAATTGTAGTCAAACACAAATGAAATTTCACTAAATTCAACTAACATTTGTCATTTGTTGTTACTGTTCAAGAAATTACTAACAATTGTAGTAAAATTAACCACATATGTTCCCTATGGGGAATAAGGAGTCAATTGACCTTAAAGTGACTGATTAAAGAAGGACTTATCACAGGACTGGTATAATTTAATACTGAAGTGGGTTAGGTAGTGCCAATTGTCATAAAATTGCCAATCCAGTGACTGGTAAAGGGAGGTCATACCACTTAACCAGAATGCTTATTAACAAGAAAAAGCCAGTTGGCCAGAATTTTACCCATTATAAGCTGTTTAGTTTTGCGACAGTCTTGTGGTATGCCCATCAGTGGTTAGTCCTGCGGCATGCCACTATGTGGTTTAAAAGCAGGACAAATAACCCCCTCCTATGACAAGCCAATGTTAAAGTTGCCAGTTGCTTACATAGGGTAGTGTTTAGCAGAGGACCGGTCTCTGGCACGAAGGGACCGATCCTGTGGTGCACGCAGAACCGGTACCATTCCCCACAGGCTTAGTAAAACATAAACAAACATTTATTGTTTTAAATAACAAAAACGACAGTAAAAAATAAATGTAAAATCATAAAACAGTCATTTGATATGGTTAGTTTTTTTAAATGAATAACAAGGTTCGAAAAAATAAAATTTGTTCTACAAATGACTGTATTACAAAATTAATTAACTGTATTACAACCCAAACAACTACAAGTTCTTAAAGCTGAAGTTGCTTGAGTATAATTGGTTTTTTTTTTGTTAAACAAAAAACCATGCAATGTGTATTTATTAACTAAAAATATCTTTATCTGTTAATTTAATGCAGACTTTATCTACTGACAGGTCCTTACATGTTTCATTTCGCGTCACCGAAAATCATCAGAGGACTAATGTAAAATTTGTAGAAGATTTACCCAATTTAAAATTTTTGAAGGAAAAAGATCAACGCTTTACCCGCATTGTTTTATTTACTTGATGAGAAATAGTAAATAAAATTGGAAGTATTGAACTAATTCAAATCAAAAATATAATATTTTCAACTAATAAACATTGTTTGTGTAATACACTGTGTTGTTAGTGTTTATGAGGTAAACAATATCTTACATAAAAGTTAGAAAAAACCCGGTTAGTGATTATGTTATCGGAAATACCGCCCTATTGTTTTCAAAATTCAGGTTTAACCTTTCTGATATCTTATTGCTTCTTTGAGAAATCGTCTGTTGTATTTATGGCGAAAATACTATATCAAAAAATTTTATTTGACAATTATCCCCGAGTGTTCTAAGATATTAGAAAGCTAAAACCTGAGTTTTGAAAACAATATGGAGAAATTCCAGATGATAATGCAAATTTTGTAAAAATTTATAACCCGCGATGTTGCAACGTCTCGAGTATTGCAAACACCCGGTTTTTGTAAATTTTATTCGAAGAAATATCGAAAACCTGATAAGATATTGGAAATGTTAACTATGAGTTTTGAAAACAATAGAGTTTCATTTTAGATGACATCGAAAATTTTGTGAGAATGTCATAAAACTCGATGTTATTACGTCCGGAATATAGCAAAAACCGGGTTTTTATAAACTTTGTGTTAAGATATCTCGGAAATCTGTTGTGCTGGTGAAATTCGGATTCAGTGGAGCTCAAGCCTTTATAAAAGTATGTTTTAATCCATGGGAATTATCCTTTATAAAATTTTGTAGGCCTATGTAGTAGATTCTACCGAATATGGCACTTTTTAGAATTTGTTGTAGTAGGTTCTACCGAATATGGCACTTTTTCGACTACCACTCAATCAGTGCATATTGGCGTTCAATAATTTTTCATAATAACGATACATTCAAAGGTAAAGCTTCATCATATCTATGACACGTTTCATAGCTTTTCGTCTAATGTAACGTTTCATAGTATTTATAAAACATTTCATAAAAAATAAAATAAAGTCATCATATTTATGAAATGTTTTATGTCGATATATATATGAATGATATTTTGTATAAGTAAGGTCTTCATTATTTTGTGTAGAAAAAACTTAATGGAGACCATGATATAGTCTTTTTTAATTATTGTTGTTCATCAATATTTATGAGACATCGATGAAATTTTTACATAGAATGAAAATGTATGAAACTTATTGGTGGTTTTCTCTGGGTGTAGTGGATATCACAGTAACAATAACACCGAAATGAAAATTTTAAAAAAGGATGACATGTTTCTTCTTATGTAACCGGATTTATTTTTCTATTTCAAGGGTTTGATTGAAAATATCGAAAGACGATTTATAACGTTATAAACCCTGTGCTATCAGAGGACACATGCCACTATTGGAATCGTAGTTTTAAAACTTTCATATCGGCATTGATGTGGTAATGAAAGGTAGTGTTTGCCAACCATGTATTAAAGAGATGAATATGGGAAGAATAAGTAAAACATTTTTGAAATTTCTCTTCAATTCCCTACCAGATATTGAAATTGCTGGTTTTAGTGCATTTTGACCAAAACAAAGTTTAAAACTTTTTTCAAAATAGGGCTCAAAAGTTTCGTTACTTTTAGCTTATTACTGTATAATATTTTTAAATTTTCTGTAGGGTAATTTTGGTCCACCAGACAATTTTTTTATTTACACCAAGTACAATTTCTAAACTTTATGTTTTTTTTTTTTTTAACAATTGTACTTGCTCAAAATTAAAAAAATCCTCTGGTGGCAAAAATTATTCAACAGAAAATTTAAAAATATATATCCAGTAATAAGTCAAAACTTACAAAATGCACAACAACCGTCAACTTCAATCGATGTTAGGGAACTAAAGATCCACAACAAACATTATTTTATATTTTTTCTCATATTTAACACTTTAATACGCATCGATTGAGAGGTATTCCTAATTTGTTATTCGGTACACCCTACTGTGTCGGCATAACTTTTAAATTTGTCCACAGATTTTTATAGAAATATTTTTTTTTAGTGTTTTCAAACTTTATACTCGCTTTTTTGGAGTATTATTTTTTGGAAATAAATAATTTTAGACCACATGTGACCTACAGGAAACGGCTTAATTATTTTCGAAATATTTTTTTTTTTATGCTGACCCACTGTGCTTCGAAAACAAACACAATCTTAACATAAATGGTTAAAGAATTTAAAATTGTGCATTATATGATTTTTCCCAGCAAACACTAACTTAATTTTTTTAAAGTTTACTTGAGCATTAAAAAATGCTACGGAGCGTATGAGTGTTATTTAGAGTATATAATTAGGTTAAAAATAAAGTATACGTACGATGTATTCTGTAAGATTTGGTAGAACTAGCTGGACAAAAGTCGGTTTTCTGACTTTCAATTTCAATAAATATTTTAATCAAGAATGAAAGAGTAGTCATTATTTAGTAAAAAAAAATGCAAAAAGTTTTCAAATTTTTCAACAATAACAAAATAATGGTACTTAGAACTTGAATATTTTTGAGTGAAATAAAAATAACAATAAGACACAAACAATTATGATTTTATTTAAATGTTCAGATTCCTCTCTGCTTTAATCGCATAAATACGTTTCAAGAAACCGGAAAGTGTTTTCAGTGTCATTTAACTTATGAAATATCTTTTTTGTGATACTCGTGTTTAGGAAAAACGTTGATATTTTTAGGGAGCATTGCGCATCAAATTTGTGTTAAACACACAGATATAGTATTATATTTAACTTTAGTTTAATTTTATGCCAACATTTGTAGATCTTATAAAAAATCGACAATGAGTGACAACACATCATACAACGAAATTTTTGATATATGGCTAACAATACCCGAAAATAAAAGACCGTTCTGTGGACTAGATGTGCGTTAAAATAGGCAGTGGATCTTCTGCCTTGGCTAATTATAAGCAATCAAAAAGTACTTCTAAAGCACAAATATTAAATATTTCAATTTATTCAGAAAAATCTAAATGAAATATATATATTTAATGAATAGTCTTTTATCATCATCAGATTTACGCAGACCTACACTCAGGGAACTTCTGCTAAAATTTTTTTTCAGTTTTGTGGGTTGCAAAACAGTTTCTTTATTTTTAATGTTTTAATATTTTACTTGAATAAACGTCACTACATTGCTAGGTCTGTCAAAAAAACAGAGTAGTATTTGGAAGATGACAAAGCCAATTGTGACAATTTTTTGTTGTTGTTTTTGTTTTTTCTTTGATATTTTAAATTTTGAATCTCGCTCCTAGACGAGGACAAGAAATTCTCATTGAGTTTGTGATTTGACATAACAAATATCTCTAGAAATTCTAATAACAAAGTCCCCTGAAGATTTCCTTGGGCAGGAATGAAATCCGGATAGGGACACGCCTACATTAGATTGCTTTTCACAATTTGTTAAATAAGTTTTGGGACTTTAGCACATTTAATTACTATAAATGCAATTAATGTTTATCCCGATGAAAATAAATTTAAATAACAAATATGCAGGTGCTTGTGCAAATTTAAATGTAACTGACACTAATAGAAAACATATGATTTTCTATTGTTGATTTACTTGAATAAACGTCACTACATTGCTAGGTCTGTCAAAAAACAGAGTAGTATTTGCAAGATGACAAAGCCAATTGTGACAATTTTTTGTTGTTGTTTTTGTTTTTTCTTTGATTTTTTCAAATTTTGAATCTCGCTCCTAGACGAGGACAAGAAATTCTCATTGAGTTTGTGATTTGACATAACAAATATCTCTAGAAATTCTAATAACAAAGTCCCCTGAAGATTTCCTTGGGCAGGAATGAAATCCGGATAGGGACACGCCTACATTAGATTGCTTTTCACAATTTGTTAAATAAGTTTTGGGACTTTAGCACATTTAATTACTATAAATGCAATTAATGTTTATCCCGATGAAAATAAATTTAAATAGTAAATGTCAGTCATTTGTAGAACAAATTTAATTTTTTACTAGCCTTGTGTTCATTTAACAAAACAAACCACAAAGACTGTTTTATGACTTTACATTCATTTTTTACAGTCGTTTTTTATTGTTTAAAAAAATAACAAAAATAAATGTTTTTTTATTATTTACTAACATATGTGGTTTATTTTTATTACAATTGTTAGTAATTTTTTAAACAGTAAAAATAAATTATAAATGTTAGTTGAATTTAATGAAATGTTAGCTATCCTTTCTTCAAGTGAAATTTCATTTGTTTTTGACTGCAATTACTGCCGTCTTTATCTACATAATATCCTTAGTATTCTTCTGATTTCTGTATTATCAAACACTATCTTTTAATAGTCTTTATCCACTATTTCATTATACATATACATATTTTTAAACTATTGAACGCTTTTGATATATTGTTATTTTGTTTTATTAAAAATTAGATTTATCGTTATATTTAAATGATGTAAAAGACCTGATTTGTGTAAATTTTGAGTCAGATTCTTATTATATGTTGTTCAGTAGACATAGTTAATTTTTAATGATTTTGAACCACATTCACGCACTATTATTTTTTATTAGTTTATGATAGGGCCTTTATAGCAATTTTCAACGAGGCAAGTTTAGCTTTAAGATGTTTTCTAAAGGTTAGGTTGTAGGTAAGCTACACTTACAATATTATTACGTTAAAGACTACAGAAAATATCTATTAAATTAATCAAAAACACAAATAAAGAAAGGACTACTGAATTATCTGTACATTCAACACAATATTCAATATTTAACCGACATAACGTAAAAAAAGGTTTTTTTTTAGTTTGATTTTGAAATTTAAAAGTTGTATTTTGCAATTACAAAGCAGAACGCATACACACAAGTTAATTATTATTATGATTGTATGCTTAAATTTCATGGAAATTCAATTGAAATAATTTTGTATTTAAACAACCTATTTTTGTAAACAAATTTTTTGGAATTATTGGAGAGAAAACAAACCAAATTCAAAATTTAACTGCGAAAGTACGTAAATTTCTATAGTTTGTTTTTTAAACTACAGATACACTTAGAATACTATGTAGGTAAAGACGACTGCAAATATAGTTGAAAACGAATGAAATTTCATTTAAAAAAAGGACGACTTACATTACAGTAAATTCAACTAACATTGTCATTTGGTTTTTAATGTTCAAAAAATGACTAACAATTGTAGTAAAAATGAACCACATGGTACTAAAAAATAAACAAACATTTATTTTCTTTTATTTTTTTTTAAATAACAAAAACAAATGTAAAATCTTAAAACAGTCATTTGATTTGGGCTGTTTTTTTAAAGGAACTAGAAGGTTAGTCAAAAATTTAATTTGTTCTACAAATGACTTACATTTACATTAAAAATAAAGAAACTGTATATTTTTAAAGCAGAAGTTCGATGAGTGTAGAAAAAGTTGAAAAATATATTTATATTTATTGATTCTTTATTTGAAAATACTTTTGACGATACTTTTTCCGTTGCATGTAAAAAAGTGTCGCGTGGCACCTTAGTTACATTTTTTAAAAGCTCTTTTCAGTGACATCACATTTTAGATTTTTTTATATTTTTTTGGCTTTTTAGTTTTTGAGCACTTATAAAAATTTTCATTAAGATTTTCTGACTATAAAAAATGAACTTAATTATTATAACTTGGTTGGTTTTTAGTGTTTTTTTCCAATCTTTTATACTTTTGCTTATCCCGGTATTTTCAGTTAAAATTTTATTTCAGAATTTGAAATTTTTCGTAAAATTTTTTGGCATTTATTTTATTTCTCTTCCTGTCAAATGTTCTAAAAACACCGAGGTTATCGACAAGTGATTCTCCCTTTAAGCTACTCAATCTTGTAGATAGAAGATTTGAGAAATTAACCGATGTTATGAAAGAGTTAATTCAAGAAAGTGAAGAGCGTATGATTAAAGAGTTCGACAAACGTTTTGAAGATATGAAAGCAGACATTTTAAACATAACACAGCGCGTAACTAAGCTCGAAACAGTTGTTGACGATATCGTTAGCCTAAAGAGTGAAGTTAGCAAGTTGAAAATACAATTACATCGTCAAGAGAACTCAATAATTGCGTCTGATCTTCGTATAAATGGTGTACCATACCGTGAAAATGAAGACCTTGTTTGCATGTTTCAATCAATCTGTCAGACTTTGCAAATAAACACTCCTGCGGTTAAAGCAATATACCGCCTCCAAAATCATAATAACAGACAAAAATGTTATTCCCCAAACGCTGTGGTAATGGTAAAGTTGTTTTCCCCGTATGACAAAAACTTCATTTTAAAATCCATTGCCAATTTTCGAAAACGTAACAAAACATCGCTGTTGCTGAAATATATTGGTGAAAATTCTGATGAACCGTTCTATATAAACGAAAACTTAACCTCAGCTAATTTTAAAATTCGTCAAGCTGCCGTTGGGCTTAAAAATGCAAAATAAATAAAATCTGTTTTTACATTGCGTGGATTAGTCTACATTAAATTTAATGAAGATGAACAACCTGTACGAATCGATAGTATGGAGGAACTTAATAATTTTTTTCCTGATTTATGCCAGTCTGATGATGTCTAAAAGCCGTTTTTCAACTATGAAACAAATATATTTTATTGTCTCATATATTTTTTATTTATTAATATTACATACATTTTCTTTTTTATTTAAAAATGTTTTTATTTGCCTAACCAAACATTTTTGTTTCTTTTTTGTGAATGATTTAATTGTAACTTTAATCGAATATAAATGTGATTTGTTTTGCGTTGCTTACAGAAACAAATTTTTAGAGTATGATATCCCAAATGGATAATGCAGTATTAAGTTCCAAAGATGTAACTTCATGCATGACCCGTATACTTTGCAACGAGGATCTGGTATAAAGATATGCCATATAAACGCTCAGAGTTTGAGGAACAAAATGGATGAATTTAGTCATATATTTGAAGGCTCTGGAGTGGATATAATATGTGTGTCTGAGACTTGGTTCGACGATTCTATTACTAACTCTATTGTTGAATTAAAAAATTTTCGACTATATCGCTGTGATAGAAAAACTCCTTGTGGTGGTGTTGCTATGTATGTTAGGAATGGAATTATAAGCAAAATGTGTAGAAACTCAAATAATGATCGAAACCTGGATAACAATACAAGAATACATTCACAAGAAAATTCAAACCCTAAAAGGAAAACTGATGCTAATATAGAGTACCTGTTTATTGAAATTATGGCGAATCACTCTAAATTATTAGTTGGAACTGTCTACAGGCCGAACTCAAGAGTAAAAACAGATGATTTTTTTAAAATAGTGGAAACTCTCACTGTAAAATATGAAAATGTCATAATATGTGGAGATTTTAATTCAAATATTCTCATTGAAAATCATCTTATCAATGACATGAGATCTTTTGGTTTGGAACCAACAAATTCTAATACCCCAACTCACTTTACTACTACAACAAATACTCTATTGGACATATTTTTTGTTAATAACATACACAAAGTTCTACTAAATGACCAGCTATCAGCACCATGTTTTTCAAAGCATGATCTGTTATTCTTAGATTATGATTTTCGGTTACACAATGTTTGTAATGATGTCACTTTTTATGATTTTAAAAATATAAAATATAACACTTTGATGTCTGAGCTATCTCTGATTGATTGGAATTCCATTTATTACATGCCTTCAGTTGATGACCAGTTAAACTTTTTAGAACACAACATATCAAACGTTTTTAAGAAATCTGTGCCTCTTAAAATTTTAAAGCAAAATACTAAAAAGAAACCATGGTTTAATTCTGAAATTAAATTGGCTATAAATCGAAGAGATTTTGCATATAAGCAATGGAAACTCTTTAAAATCCAAGATTTTAACGTATCGTACTGTGATGCCCGGAGAGAAGTGAATAGATTGATCCGAGTTGCAAAATCTAATTATTATTCTAATCGTTTCTCATCTGCTGTCGGATCTAAAAAAACCTGGAAGACCATAAAAGAAATTGGTATTGGTAAATCCTCATCAATAGTTGAAAATGGAATAGATGTGGATAGTATTAATGAATCATTTATAAATCTGCCTAATGTACATTTAATTCTAATTTCTATGATCAGAACGCAGAACTTCGAGGCAATTTATTTTCTTTTGATTGTATAAATCAAGCAGATGTTATATTAAGCTGTCGATCTATAAAGTCAAATGCATCCGGTTTTGATAACATTCATCCGAATTTTTTGAAAGTTATTTTACCATACATGCTACCTTTTATAACATATATTTTCAATAATATTATTACGAAGAGTATTTATCCCAAAAATTGGAAATATGCCAAAATTATAAAAACTCCAAAATCAAACAAAGATTATCGCCCGATTGCCATATTACCATACTTATCTAAAGTTTTTGAGCGTATACTACATCAACAGATAACTGAATTCATAAAGAATAATGATCTTTTTACAAATCGACAATCAGGTTTCCGGCCTAAACACAGCTGCATAACTGCGCTCGTGGATGTGTCGGAAGAAATACGTAGAAGTATTGATGGGGGTGAAGTATCCTTATTGGTGTTATTAGACCATTCAAAAGCATTTGATATGGTGGATCACAACGTTCTTTGTCTAAAGTTGAGTACAATCTTCAATTTCTCTCCAATGTCTGTTCGTTTGATATCTTCATACTTGTCGGATCGTTGCCAGTCTGTCTTTGCAGATAATAAAACTTCACGTGCCCTACCAGTTTTAAAGGGTGTACCGCAAGGGTCGATACTTGGGCCTTTACTATTCACAATTTATGTTAATGACCTTACACAACAATTATCGCATTGTAAAATCCACATGTATGCTGATGATGTACAACTTTATATAAATAGCAACAAAAGTAAAATAAATGATTGTATTGATAAACTTAATGCTGATTTGGATCACATTTACACATGGGCTAATGCAAATGGTTTATGTCTTAATCCATTGAAGTCTAAATGTTTAGTTATTAAAAAAAAATCCCTAAAATTGTCTTTTGAACCGACGATATTACTAAACAATCAGAAAATTGATATAGTATCCACTGCCAAAAACCTTGGTGTTATTTTTAATGATACACTCACCTGGTCTAACCATATTAACGTTGCTGCTGGAAAAGTATACTCAATGCTACGTACTCTATGGCACACCCAGTATATAACTCCATTAAATGTTCGCATATTGTTGGCGAAAACTTACCTATTGCCTACTCTACTGTACGGATGTGAAATATTTGCAAGCTGTGACACTAAATGCAGTAAGAAACTTGCATCTACTTACAATGCTATTCTTAGATATGTTTTTAATTTAAGGAAGTTTGACTCCATCTCTTTATATTCAAAAAACTTTATGGAGTTACTTTCAAAGATCTTTTGAAAATAAGAACACTGATTCTTTTGCATAAAATTATATATACCCGGGAACCATCGTATTTGTTTGATAGACTTGAGTTTTCAAACTCCCAGAGGAATAAGGACATTACCCACATATTGTTTCAAAACTCTTTATCAAAGTGGCAATTTTTTGTGAACTCAATACGTCTTTGGAACTCATTACCATCATCCATTCAGTTCTTAAGCAACGCATTACATTTTAAAAAACAAATATTTGAACTTTATAGATAAACGAGCCTAAAAATGTGTTTGATTCTGAAATTTAAATAAAAATTGTACCTATTTATTGTCATCATTTGTTTGGTTACATTTATTTTTTATAATATTTATTTATTTTAAAAAATTTTATTTTATTATTTTTATTTTTATTTTTATATTTTTTTTTTTTTTTTTTTTTAATTTTACATACCTGCCCACATTTTTCTTTTTTTTATATTTTAATAATAATAATCATTTTTTCCTATTATTGTTCCTTAAAAATAATGTTACAATATAAAAATCCATTACTTTAATTATAAGATTTTTAATCTTGTTGTTTTGGAAATCAATAAACTAAACTAAACTAAACTGAAATTCCCTACCAGATGTGAGATAACTATTTAGTTTTTCAAGCATATTTTTTCGAACATGTTAGCACTGCGAATCATACCATTTAGCTTTCGATTGACAAAGTTCGATGGTAAATAACTACCCAGTAAAAAATTTTCGTGTTTTTAGAAGCAGTAAAAAACAAATGCGCTGATGTAAGTGCTTACTATTACATAATATTGAAAAGCTGCAAAATAAACGAATAATTTCCGTATAAACATAAACAAACAAAAATTTTGAGCTTACTGTTTTCCCTAACAAGGATGCAGGTTATAAGCAGCTTACCCTAATCCCTTACAAGGATGCAGGTTGTAATGCAGAAAGTACCATATCGTGGATTATAAACGATCTGTAAAAATTTTCCCGAATGATTTCCGATTGTGTTTGGTGTTTTCGAGTATGAAATAAAAAATAATTAGTCATTTAGCTGTTTCTGAAAAGCTAGCACGTGGAGCGGTAAAAAATAAAATAATTATATGTCAAAAATTTTAACAACAAAAAACTAATATCTCTAGACTTTTATGTAGAATAAATTATTTATATTCATATTATAATTTTTAATCTTAATAATGTAGACATGAAATGTGATTTTACTGAAACCCAGGAAATCACTGCTTTTTATAAGCGCTGAAATCCGCGCTTATTTTGCGAAAAAGTAATGCTTCCAAGTGGGAATTCGGCATATAAAAATCGTGGCATATGTAAGCAGGTTTGTAAGGGATTCTTTTCGGCTTACTCCCTTACAAACCTGGTTGCATGTAAGCAGCGTTTTTTACTGGGTAAGGTCAGAAAGATGCTCTAGGGTATTTGCGTATATAACATTCGAAATGCCACTTAAGAAAAAGAATGTTTGCTTAAATTTGATTCTCTACACTATAGTCGAATTTTATAAAAATCGGAAGGTATCAGTTCGCATACTTTCCTTGTTAGTTTTATAGTTCAATCCAAAAATATTGTAATTACTATTATAAGGCAATACTTATTAATTTGACATTTATTCGAAAGACGTTTTCCTTACTTATACTTAATAATTTTATGAAACTGATGCTATAAAATATTAACTCAATAATATCATCATAATAATAATAATTCCCCTGACGTCATCTTTTAAAGTTAATGAAATAAAATCAACTGTCATACATACGACTAACACATACAAATTATAACAATATAAGTAATATTTAATCAATAAAACACTCACACTTAACTTGACCAACCATCCCGTTTTTTAAAGGCTTAGAATTTTTTTTTTCTGCTTCTTAAATTAAAATCCCGCTATTTACATTTTATAACTCTTAATAAAATGTTTAAAAAACTTTAAATATATCAGAAATATTCATAGAATTTGTAACGACGTGTTTTACCACCTTATGCTGGGGCAGAGCTCGCGGCTGCCCAGGATTCGTTACAAACCATTTATTTATTTCCAAGAGAGAGAAACACTGTTCATTTTAGTTTTTTTTCATATAACGTTATAATATTTATTTGTTAATTTTTCCGACGCTACGACAATACACGAATTACAAACACGACGATTAAACAATAAACAGGATACAGTCGCTATGGTAGGTAAGACGCTGGTTCAATTGCAAATATGGGAGATCGTTGACTCGGGAGAGACAAACAAACAGTGTGGGCAGTTAAACCACCAACACAGTTCGCGTATTGTAGGCAGTCAAACCACCAATAAGGCCCTATTAGTATAGGCAGTCAAACCACCAATATTAAGACAAGTAAATGTAGGCAGTCAAACCACCAACAAGGCCCTATTAGTATAGGCAGTCAAACCACCAATATTAAGACAATTAAATGTAGGCAGTCAAACCACCAACTATGTCTTACCTCCACGCGGGCTGTCGACAGACTACCCAAAATCTTCTAAGGCACCGCCTTTTATACAAAACGATCGCTCACAAAACACACAAGACAAACAAAGCACACAGTTGTGATAAGTAGAAGTGGGTAACAATGAGTAGTAGTACTATAATAGTGTTGTATTAGTTGGTAGTGCTTAATTATTCTTACGCTAGTGAACGCTAGAGGGCGAGATAATAACCCGTTAAATTTGAATTTAAAAAGTATTCAGTCATTAATTGTTTTGTATGAAAATTATATAAAATAAGGTAAATTCATTTAATAATATAAAATAAAAATAAAAATAGATGTTGGCAAAAACGAGTGACGACTTTTGCCGTTACAAATTTCAAAATTGTTTATTAGTGTTGAATTAAGAGGCATTTGAAGTGCCAAATCTGATTATTTTAATACTGAAAAGAAAATATAAATTTTATTTTTGATTTTTTATAAAAAAAAAAAAACGTTTTGTAGGGTATCTATGAATATGCAAATACAATGTGTTTACACTAGTGAAGACTATTAAGAGTTTCTTGAGATAAAAATATTTAAAAATTAAGTTTTTTTATAAAAAAATATTAAAAAAATACAGAAAATGTTAATAATTTATAGAATATTGTACAGATATTTTTTTTAATTTGAGTAAGCCTTTTATTAACAATTGGAAAACTTTTCGGAAAATTTAAAAAAAAATTGCTGGCAAATATTTTTAAATAAAAATACCAGAATACTCAAATTTAACTCAGACTTTGATGAATTATTACTTTCAAATTTGATGAATTATTAAAATGAGAAAATTTTTAAATAACTATAACTCTCCACAATTTGCTAAATTATAGGTGAGCGATTTTAACTAAAAAATTGCCAATTTTTATTAACGGGAAATATTTTTAAATAAAAATATCGAAATACTCAAATTTAACTCAGAAACTTGTTTTCAAAAATAATTTCTGAAGAATTAAAAAGCAAACTTTGGAAAATTTGATAAATTATTAAGATGAGAAACTTTTTAAATAACAATAACTCCACACAATTTTCAAAGTTTTATTTGAGCGATTTTAATTAAAAAAGTGCAAATTTCCAATCCGTACTAAAAAAAATCAATATCCCGCTTTTTCGCCTGCCAAGTCCCGATTTTTGATTAAAATCAGTTGGTCACGTTAGTCATAAGTCATGTATGTATTAACCTTAAAACATATTTCGCTTTCACATTTAACCATTCATAATAAAAATAATTCTCAACAAATTTATTAAAATAATATACAGCCATATACAATATAGTTACATAAACAGAATATATTACACAGTATACGTTTGTAATAATCAGGGCAGCGACTGGCATGCAAATGCATGTTTGTAATCAGTAGCCCAAAATCAATTTCGAACAAATACTTTTCTGAATCAAAGAATTTGCATACTTTTTCATAAATGCATATTTGGCTATAAACGCATATTTTAATGTATATTTTGGAATTTTTTTTGCATATTCTGTAAAAATTAAGATTACATTGAAAATAAACAAAAAACGCATGTGTTTCAAGTTGTCATTTCCCTATGGGGAATGGGACCGATTCTGCGTGTGCCACAGGATCGGTCCCTTCGTGTCAGAGACCGGTCCTCTGCTAAACCCTACCCTATGTAAATAAACTAAAACTAAATAGCTTCCAATGGGTAAAATTCTGGTCAACTGGCTTTTTCTTGTTAATAAGCATTCTGGTTAAGTGGTATGTCCTCCCTTTACCAGTCACAGTATTGGTAATTTTAGGACAACTGACACTTCTTAACCCACTTCAGTATTAAATTATACCAGTCCTGTGATAAGTCCTTCTTTAACCAGTCACTTTTAGGTCAATTGACTCCTCATTCCCCATAGGGTTGTTAAACATTTATATTGAATTTCATTTTTAAAAAAACGCTCACGAGAATTAAATCGGTTTTTAAAAATCGACAAATTTTAAGTGCATATTTTTATGATTTTTAGCTCATATTTTTGGTTTTTTGGTGCATATTTTTTTGATTTAGTGCATATTAGATTTAAGTGCATACCCGATAAAAAAAGTTCCGATATATTTTATATATGTTATATAGTCATATATATAATTCCATATATTAGGTGATCCGAAAAATGGTTATGTAACCTTATGTCATAAGATCCCATGGGATCTCAATTGATATAGTTTCATCTGAAAAATGGGTCTATCTAATTTGATCAAGTTATATATAATTTGATACAGTTTGATCTTCATAAAATTCTTTGGAAAACCGCGTTTCATATTCGAAATAAAAAAAAAAAAAAAATAAATATAAAACAATGAATTGTAAAATTAGACATGATTTCATTTTGACTTATACACTGAGTTTCATAGCTACAATATCATTTTGTTTTCCATTTATTTCTTAAACAACTGAAATATGTAATAGCTGACCCGGCAAACGTTGTTTTGCCTTCAAATTTTAATTGTAATTAATTCTTTAAATCAAGAAATTTTTTTTTACGCAAAGAAATAATTAAAAAAATAAATTCACATTAGTAAATCATTTTAAAATTTGTAATTTCATGGGAAGCCAAACGCCTCTTTGTCCTTCTATCGCCTTTATTTGCTGAAGTATATAAAATGAATAGCTGAAAACAACTGTCATAACAACTGCGACGTCACCTATCACCGGTGCATTAAAGCGCCGCTCATGCTCACCAGCCGGTGTCTTGTCAGCTCTTATCACAACCGTGTAATCATCTGTCGGCATCTGGTCTAGGGCTGTTTTGAATAGACGGATGAGGCTGTTGTGTTCGTGTAACATAGCTTGAAGATTAACATAGGTTTTTTGTAAATATTAACATAGGTTTTTTGTAAATATCTTCGGAACTACATAACCGGTTTAAGAGTTTGATATCTCGTTTTGAAAAACATGACAACGGCTTTCAAAAAAAAATAAAATAAAATAAAAAAAGCAAATATATGTATATGTCATTGGTGTATATGTCATTGGATTTTGCCACGCCCCTCCGCCCTCCGCCCCTCCGCCCACAGACCGAAAATCAAAAATCAGACATCACAGTGTCACCCGTCTGAATATTCTGAAGATTTCCCGAAAATTTCATCAAAATCGGCCCAGCCGTTTTGGAGTCCATACGTTACATACATACACACATCCTGTTTTATATATATAGAAGAAGAAGATAGAAGAAGAAGATTCATATAATTATACATGGAAGTATTTATGATCTGATACATAGCTATATCAATTATATATAATGATATAAAAGATAAAAGATATAATGATATATGATTATATTACGGCATATTGTAATGGTATGAGATGGACTAAGTATGAGATGTAAGTTTACTTATGACCACATATATAATAAGATGACACTATATCAAGCTATATACGACTATATATAAACAGTTTTTGTTGGGTAGTTTAAGTGCATATTTTAGATTTTTTACTGCATATTTTAAGCTCATATTTTTTAGTGCATGAAAGTCGCTGCTCTGGTAATAATCATCTTAAAAACTTATGTCTTTAACGAGTTTACCAAAGAATCTCTCTTTCATTATATACTTACGTTTTCACCACTAATTGCCACATATGTGCGTGTTATGGTGCCAAGTAACACGTACAACAACATAAACAACAACAACACCAAGTTAATATCTAATATAATTATAAGAAATATTGGTATGAAAATCGACACCAAAGTTTTTGTTTGCCATTGTGAAACGCTGTTATTACTTTTTATTGTTATTGTAAAGTTTTTCCAATGAACAGTAAACAGACAGAGAAGAAAACTGAGCAAAGTAGGTACTTACATAATACATAGTAGTAAATATAAAGTTTTAAAATGTTAAAGTGTGCTGTGCTCGGTACGTTTTTATTACCACGATATTTTAAACATTCACACACAACCACTTAACCCTCTTCTGTATGAAATTTTATTAAAATTTATATAGTATTTCCCAGTGTTTCCAAATATTCCACCAAGTCGGTTAACCGGTTAAGGCATTATTCGGAAAATTGATTAATTGGTTAACCGATTATTCGGGTTGGTTAATCGACAAATTTTTCGATTAATCGTTTAATGCAAATTAAAGTGCTTTTTGTTTGGGTTTGTTTACAATAATCGTTAATATTTAACTCGACTTTTCCCGAAGACCTTTTATTACCCATATTTTACATATTTCATACAGGTACCAAATGTGGACCCACAGCAAAGGCAATATGGATATTAAAATTTTTATTTTCAAGAGTAATTTAATACTACGCTCAGAAAAAAATCTGAATTTCTTAAATTTTAGGTATGTTTTCATACCTAAAATTTATACATTTTGACCCCCGTTTTTAACCCCTAAACTTGCTATTGCGCAACTAAAGAAAATAGGTGTCTAATATTTTTGAATCCTTAAAAACATATCCAAGTTTAAAATCTGAGAATTCACCAATGTATAGTTTCCTTGTAAATATTTTGAAAGATTTAAATTTTTTTTGAAGAATTAAATTATTTTTTATATATAAATTTTTTTTAAAAATTAAAATTTTTTTTGAAAAATGTTACTTTTTTTTTAAATTTTACTTTATTTGAAAAATTGAAATTTTCTGAACAATAGCTATTGTAAATGTGCTCACATTCCAGCACAAACAAGATACTTTTTTTAATTAAAAGAATATTTTTTTGGAAAATGCTACTTTTTTTTTTCCAAAAAGGTACTTTTTTTTAGGAAAAGGTACTTTTGTGTTAAAAAAGGGTATATTTTTATGCAAAAAGTTCTTTGTTATAATCTCGCTGACCGGTTTTTTACGAGTAGGCCGGTTATGAAACCCGGGAAGACCGGGTAGAAAAACCCGGGAAATCGGTCAAGACCGTACGCTCTTATTTAAATCTCTTTTGTTCTACTGTTAATTTGAAAGTTGATCAAATGAACTTTGTATAAAATGCACTTAAAATTGATGAAATTCAATATTATTGCTTAGATATACCATACATATATCCATTAGAGTTCGTCAGAAAATTATAAAATTTCTTTGTTTTTGGGATATCATAACTTTTAAAATTGCTTGGCATCCATAAAAAGTGCGTTATTTTTTTTTTTTTTTAATTCCAACTCCTTCACATGCGCGTGGCGGTCAAAAATTGGATTGAGCCGACATATACTTTCTAAGTTATATGTGCTAAACATTTTCGTTCAATGGGAACATTGAACATTTTCGTTAACTAGTTCCCGAAAGTGCCTTTGTTTTATATCAAATTCTTATCCGATTTTCATAAAATTCGGCATGAACTTGTAGTTTGTATTGTGTTGTATTTTGTATTTTCTTCTTTATTTAATATAAAATATTACAAATATATATTGCATTAATAAATAAAGAATAAGGTAATTAACAACAATGACTTAAAGTCGTCTGTTGTATATATTTAATATATGTGACCTTCTCCGAGAAAAGGGACCTAGTGTGAAAATGAAGTTTTGAGAAAAACGCATTTAAAGTTTCATAACGCATTATCACTGTGAACACATCTTCACTTGGGAGATGCGATTTGGTATGGTTAGTTATGATTGGGTGATGACTTTGGTGACGTCATGCCTATGTATGTGGTGACGTATTTTTTTCGCTTTTTGTGTGACAATACCTTTGCTATTGTTGCTGCTCTGTTTGTTAAAAATAATAGGTCGGAACGGCATATTTCAAAGCAGCTTGTAAATGTTCAATTTTTGGTATTCATAATGAATTCACTAACGTTCAGTCGAATTATTTATTAGACGAAGAGTTCGAAATAGGAAGGGGACCTAATGCTGTCATTGGCCAAATTGACGATTACTTCACGAAGAATGCCGTTAAAAATTTTGTTTTATTTTGTGATAACTGCGTAGCACAGAATAAAAATAATGCAATGATTTCCTCCTAACTGGTCACACCAAGTTCAGTCCCGATCGCTCTTTCGGATTAATGAAACTAGAATATAGTCGCTCAAATGTAGATTACTACCAAGATTTTGAAGATGTGGTCAATAGATCTAGCAGTAATAAAATCGAAGCACCGGATCACGAGAAAAAGAAAGCTGCAGTCAAAGCGCCGAAAAAAGAAAAAACTGAAATTGTCAAACTGAAGAAAATCGAAGTACCAGATCACGAAAACACCGAAAAAAAGTCCAAACTCCAAAAAAATTCGAAGACTGACAAAAAAAAAACAATTTAAAACTAAAAAATCAAAAAAAGTAAAATTTTAATGTTTTTTCTCATTTTTATTGATTTTTCCAAGTTCGTTTTGTACGTTTTTATGGGGTAAATAAATTTTTATCAGAAATCTAACTCATTTCATCTTATTCTACACCCTTGTAGGTACCAGAATCTACTTTTAAGTCCAAACCCGTTTTTTGACACACTAGGTCCCTTTTCTCGGAGAAGGCCACATATGATCTATGTAGTTAAATTTAAAAATTCAAAATTAAATTATATGAATTCATTAATTATTAGTTTTCTATAATTAATAGCATAATTAGCAAAATTATAAAGCATATTCAATCCGTTTTGCATTTCACCGTTTAAAATGTTAATCAATTCATTTTCCTCTAAATATAATTTGCCTAAATGTCTGAGTCTGAATTCTGAAAGTATTCGGCATCTTGCCATGAAATGGTGTAAAGTTTTTTCTTCCCTTGTGTTGTATGAACTACATATTTTGCTTTCTCTATTGTTGAATGAATTGCCATTCGGTGGTAAAATATCGCACCTGGTTTTGAAAATTGTTTTAATTTGATTTATATTTCTTGAGTTTTTAATATATTCTGATCCTTTACTGTGATCTAAAAGTTTATAAAATATGTTATCGCTACTTGAATCCTTTTCTGCATTTGTATATGGTTTTTTGATTTTAAATGTTCCAACAGCATTGTACCTTCTACTAAGCCATTCTTGTGATGAAACATTTTCAAATCTAATATTAAACTCACTTGCAATTTGATTTTATTGATTTGCCCAGAAAATATTGTTTCTTAAAATTAGCAACGATAGTTTATGAGGTAGCCTATCTTGTTTATATATAAAAAGACTATCTTGTTTATATATAAAAAGACATAATTCATATGTAAGTTTAACTTATAAATGTAGCTAACTTCTGCGTTTGTTTCTAATATTAGTGCATAATTTGGTGTAAACTCTGGTAAGCTTAGGATTCTTTTCATAAAATGCAGCTGCAATTTATCCACCTCATCAAAAAACCTAACACCCCCATACCTGAGCAGCGTATGATTGAATAGATCGGCACATAGACTGAAAAAGTTTCCATTTTGAAGTTAACGTTATGTTGGGCTTATATAGAAAACTGCTCCAAGTGCCGTTTATGCTGTTTTTTGCAGACTTATTAATTTTTTTAAAGCTCATTTGTGGAGTTAGGATTACACCTAAATAGCAGTATTCGTTTAAGTTTTATTGCTATTGGATGCATAATATAATAAGAATAATCCAGTTCAAATTTAAAGCATTTGTTGAATTTGGATAGGATTTTTTGTTGTTTTGTAATGAAAACATATTTTTTTTTTTAATGTTATTTGAAAGATAATTAAAGGTTATTAAAAAATAATTTTAATTTATATTAAAATAGAGAAAAATTGCAATTTTAAATTTTTTTGGAAATTTTTGGTTTTCAGAACGCTACATTTCATCAGTAGTTCTGAATTTTAGAAATCTGAAATCAGATTTGAAAACAGCAACTACAACTACAACATCAAGCCAAATTTTTATAAAAATCGGATAACAACTTTATATAAAACAAATGTATTGTACTTTCGAAAAACAATTAACGAATATGTTAACTAACATTTTCAACTATGAGTATTTTGAATATTATTTTTGTTCAGGTTGACATAAAATGTTTTATTGTTCAGCATATAATATTTAAATTTAACTGTATGTTACATTTACTAATTGTTCACGCCAGTGAACCAGTGGTAACACAGCCACCAAATAACACCCCATCAGGCGCTGTTGTCAACTTCAGAAGGATGCTAAGATGACAAAAAACATCCTAAGCAAAATCAAAGACACTGTTCTCTTACACTCCCAACAATAATTTATAAATAAAAAAACCCTAAAACTAATTTATATTTTAAACTTAAAAACTCAACCACTTTGTAAAACATAAAAACTGCTTAAATCTAAAAACTTAAATAAATTGATCTCAGCCTTAAATTTAAAATAAAATAAAGTTTTATGAAAAAGATTGTGTTTTATTAACAATAAATAAAAGGTTGAATTACATAAAACCATTGATCAAAAATAAATTGAAAACTTGGTAGATATACACTTTTTCTTTTTATTCTCCTTTTTATTTTCACGCTTGTTTGGTTTTTATGTTTTTTTCGACCTTTAATTGTGCAATGAAAATGAAAATTATTCAAGTTCGAGGCCATACTCTATAGTTCTTTATTAGGATATTGTCCTAACAAATAATTTATTGAGTTTTTTGTTTTTTGTTTTCAAATTTCAATTTCAATTTAAATTTTTTCAAATTTCAAACATCAAGCATTTATATAACCTAGTTTTCCCACTAAATGAGAACTAATATATGAGCTTAAAGTTAAAGATTATCACCATTGATCAGAAATAAATTGAAAACTTGTTCGTTATGTGCAAGCTCTACCTTTGGTAGATATACTCTTTTTGTTTTTATTCTCCTTTTTATTTTCACGCTTGTTTGGTTTTTATGTTTTTTTCGACCTTTAATTGTGCAATGAAAATGAAAATTATTCAAGTTCGAGGCCATACTCTATAGTTCTTTATCAGAATATTGTCCTAAGAAATAATTTATTGAGTTTTTTGTTTTCAAATTTCAATTTCAATTTAAATTTTTTCAAATTTCAAACATCAAGCATTTATATAACCTAGTTTTCCCACTAAATGAGAACTAATATATGAGCTCAAAGTTAAAGATTATCACCATTGATCAGAAATAAATTGAAAACTTGTTCGTTATGTGGAAGCTCTACCTTTGGTAGATACTCTTTTTGTTTTTATTCTCCTTATATTTTCACGCTTGTTTGGTTTGTATGTTTTTTTTCGACCTTTAATTGTGCAATGAAAATGTAAATTATTCAAGTTCGAGGCCATACTCTATATTTATTTATTAGGATATTGTCCTAACAAATAATCTATAGAGTTTTTGTTTTCAAATTTATTAGTTGACCATTTTTAGGAATATGTTGATATATCTATTTCGGGAATTTTCTAGGTTCCCATCATCAGAACACGTTTTGAATGCACATTATATTTTATTATTTTAAATAAATATTGAAGTTACTCTAAACCCAAACCGGAAATAAATAATAATCGTACCATAATATCTTTCTTAAACTTAAATTGTATTTCATTTATATAAAAGGCTATATAAAATTTGGTACATTTCTTTGTTGCATCACATTAATTTTTTCTAATCGGGAAACTAAATTTTCAGGAATTTGTTATTCTAAATTGTGGTGTTCATTTAAGATAATTTTAATAGATGTTTTAATAAAAGTTTTCGTGTTAATATTACAATTTTGAGTAGGATGTCATGGGTTTAAAAATAAAAACGTGACATTTCCGCAATTAAAAATTTTTTTAGAATTTCTTTACTTGGGCAATACATTGTTTTGTTTAATCCCATATATTAATTCAATTCTGCCAATCAAATTATATATTGCTCGTCTATTAATGTATCGTGTAACAGCCCAGTAAAACTTTGGTAATGGGTGCGATAAAGTAATACATTACCTTGTAATGTGTACTCCTTACCTGTATCATTATTTTCCAACAAGAAGTAATGAGTTACCGCTAATTGAACACTCATGGATTACCTTGTAATGATACCTCATTACATTTTACATTACTTCAAAACATAAAATAATGACTTACCGATCATCAATTACATAACGCATGAATTATAAACGTAAAGTAATTATTAATATTATTTTTGAAAATCTATTTATAGACACATTACTTTGTGATTTTTTGTAAGCATGAGGGTAAGGTGTATATTTTGATATCACGAACTAAAACACGAAGCACAACAACTCATTTACATTTTAAGCAATAAAATATTATATGTATCAATAGCTCAGTTGGTAGAGTTCTCGCCTAACTAATTGTTAAATACCAGAGACCCCAGGTTCGAATCCCAGCATGACCACGTAATTTATATAACAAAAAAAAAAGAAGTTATTTATTTAATAAAAAAAAATATCTGTAAAAAATATTTTTATGCATTTTTTTTTATGAAAATCTATTTATAGACACATTACCTTTTCCCACCATGTAACCATATAAGTAACCAGTGACTTTACCCCCTACAAGATAATGAGTCCACCCATTACTTTTAGGCTCATTGCCTGTAAACTTCATCAGTGAAGTACTTTACCCATGATTTGGTAATCTGTGATTTACCAGGGCTATTGTAAAATGCAATTAAATATACCGTTTTACGAAAAACTACTGTGTCAAGTAACATTTATTCCTATACATGATGTCATACTTAACTATATTAAATGTTACAAAGCTTAATCACATTGCACATTATTATATAATATTATAATAATATTAGTTTTACTCGGATGGCCACGATACATCGAAAATGTTTGAAGCATTTTTCTTGGCTCAAAATACTTTTTCGTTGTGTGTGTTAAAAAATATATTTGTATTATTTATTTAAAAAATAGATGTCTTAATAACTTTTTGGGCGGGTCGGAATATATTGAAAATTTTTGTAGCGTTTTCCTTAGTCGCGAATATATTTTTATTATGTGTGATTAAAAAAATATATTTAAAAGTTTTTTAAAAAAGAAAGTTTTACGACTGCTCTTTTTTGTTGACAATATTTGGCGTAGAATAGAATGGCGAGTTCAGGACAAAGGACCCTAAGTCCGAATTAGTTGGATTAAAACAAAAAATAACGCAATTTTTTTATTGGTTCAAAACCCGTAAAAAGTGATGATATCCCAAAATCTAATTTTCGAAGCGAACTCGAATATTTATGTGATTTATATAACTATTTTTTTAACATTTGATCTATTAAATGGAGTTTAGTTCTTCATTGATGCATCATTTGACAGACAATTCTAAAGATAAATTATACAAAATAAAATTTATTATAGTTTTTTTGTTTAAGATAAATTCCAATGGTATACAGATTCTTCTCATACTGCGGGTACAAGGACTAATTATATTTTTTGAATATATTTTTTTAAGTTAATTCTTTTTCAACCATGCTATTTTATCAATCAAGGTTTTATGTTATTTTTTCATTGAATTTTCTATAGCGAAATTAAGTTAACATTTCAAGTTTTCGTTTGCAAGTTTTTATTGATTTTCTTTTTACAGTTTGCCATTTAACAAAATATTACTACAATTCCTTTGGTCTTGTTATTCTTCTAGTTTACCCAATAGATTACATTTGATAAAAACGGAAAATGCAGTACGGTGAGCGAAACTGTAATGTAAACAAATGCAAATAAATTCGGAAAAATCAACTGAAAAAATATACCAATCCAAACAAACAAATGCTATATAATACCACTATTAAACTCATTGAACCATTTTATATGCTGCCGTTGTATTACATTTTTTTCGACATTTTATTGTTATTTTCTTTAGGGATTTTTGGAAAATTATAATCATTTTGGTATTTGTGTTAATAATGTTGTTTATTTATTCAAAACAATGGGTTGGGATAATTTTGTTACAATAAAAAAAAACATGAAAATTAAATGTATTTTTTGGGAAAACCAAAAAAAGGATAAATATTAATAAAGTGTATTTGATAACAGCGAATACATTTTTTGTTTGCTAAATTAAATTAAAAACGGCTGGTTTGTGTATTGGTCTTAACGAAAGCAATATAACGAAAATTTGGTTTAGATTTCTGTTTAGACTTTTTTCGTAGCAGATAAACTGAACTTTTTTTTAGAGACTTTTATTTGTTTACCCGGTTAAAAATCAACATACATGCATCTCTTTATGAACTAGTTTATGCTTATACGAAGTCATGTCCATATACCACCGTATAATATTCATATATCCCCATATGAGTTTATATTTGATCATACATGTAAATGTGTGGACATGTATGGCCATTATATATGTAAGTATTACCTCAGTTTTAGTTAATGCACATAGATTAACATATATTTTCCCTCATATGAACGTATATGAATCATTTATGAAGACATGTGATTCATGTATAGAAGATGCATGTGGTCATGAACGAAGCACGTGTGCGTATGTATGGATCAATATATATCGATTTCAAAGTCAACTGTCCAGCAAAAAGAAGTATATCACAGTAACGCCGACTAACAGTATTTGATCTCACATAAGAGACTATGAAAAATGGAACACCTTTAAATTTTTAAAAAAACTGGGTGAAGTTTTCTTGGTTAATTATTGGCGAATTGTGCGATCGTTTTCCAAATTGTTTTTAATTTTTTTATTTATAAAAAATGATTAGAAGTTTTTTTTTATCGAACTGGAAAGTTTTTTTTCGTGTAACTCTTATTAGTTTTGGAGAAAATATTCGTTGAATATTGTTCCTCATATATATTTTAATCAATCTGTGTTAAGTCTGCGTAAGTTACGTAGGCGTATGAGCTATAAATAATACATACAGAGGGTAGCTCTTCTGAGTACATGTAAGTACTTTTTGTACCTAAATATTCACACCGAAAAATATTTTTCACTGGAACTAAACCACACTTTTATAAATGTATAATGTACTCTGATTCCAAATCTGGTCTCACAATCACGCTCCGTTAGAGCTATCAAGCGTTCGAGCTATATTAACAGGAAAAGCCTCGATTTTGATAAAAAAATTATCCGATTTTTTACCTTCCGGAAAATATATTTTTCATAATACTTGTAACGTCACCTGAATACATTACTTTTACCCCTTTTTCGATTTTTGAATTTTGTAAGTAACTTATTTCCTTACGAAAATATCGACTATTGAAATTCAGATTGTAACAGCAATTTTAAAGTACCGCAGAATAAAATTGTAAAAAAAAATTTTTATAAGTTACACTAACAATGCTTTTAAGAAAACACAAGTTATCTAAAAAATTTAAAAATCGAAAAAGGATTAGAGTAGCGTATGCAGGTCCCGTTACAAGTATTATAAACAATACATTTTCCGGAAGGTAAAATCGAAGCAAAGATTCAGCGTACCTCGTACCTTTAGAAAAGTATCGCTTATCTTTACAAATCTTTAGGTACACAAATCTTTAGGTACAAAATGTACCCAGATAAAAATTGCCAACAGTACAAAAAATATAGTACTGGCAAACCTGTGCCATTTTTTGTAAAACCCACCGTGTTAAAAATTACCAAAAGTACAACTAATATTGTACTAGGAAAACACTATATTGTTTGAAAAGCATGTTTTTTGCCAGTACCACCCGCAAAATTATTTGCCAACATTGTTTTCACCAATATTACAAACTCACTCAGAATAGTATGTGGTTTACTGTTTGTGGTTTAAAAAAAAGTTTCAAATAAATATTTATTTCAACTTTTTTATACATTTGTTCAAAATAATTCACTACCATTTACCGATTTTTTTTAGTTTCATTTATTATTTTCATTTATTTAAAGTTTTATACAAATTTAACCACAAAAACGAAATTGTTGTTTATTTGTTTCAGTTTCAGTTACAGTTATTATAAATTAAAATTTTTATTTCAAGAAAAAATATTCCCAAAACTCCTGTCTGATTTTTTATTATAGTGGTCTGTTATATACAAAATTATTTCAAATCAAAATACAAGATATTGAACAAGTTTCCACGAATACAACAGCCATAAAAACACTCTACATGTATGTGTGTCTACATTTTGTAAAAAAAAAATCAAACAAAAAACTGAAATAATTTCAAATAACTGACTCAAACATTTATTTTTACTGATCTGTGGTTAAAATTTAATCATTTATTTTTAACTTACTATTCCTTTGTTCTTATGGATTTGCTAGTTATTTAAACAATATTTACAAATAAATAACAAGAAACATTCGATTTAAATGAAAAGTAAGTATACCGGATTTTAAGTGATTTGTCTCTTATTTTAAAGTTGGCGTTGTCACCGGCTTGTGAAAAGTAATTGTCGATTAAATAAATAAAGGCAAAATAAAATATTTAAATTTAATAAAATTAAATGGGTATTTGTAAACTAAATGTTTATAGAGATTAATAATCTAGTGTACAACAGGTAGATATACTAAAGCGAAAGACAAAGACACTCGTCTTAGGTAAATTTTTATGTTTGCTTTTTCTTATTGCAAAAAAAGGGTTGTAGATGTTATATTTTGTTATTTTTTCGTTTCATTTCTATAACTATCTGCGGCATTTGCGTTCCTTTAAAAGATAGCATCATTTAGACAACCATTGATGTAAGTAAAAAGATAATTTATTTATGTTATATATAATTATAATTATTTCTATTATTTTATATATTACATTACTTCTTGTAGTCAATTTTATTTTTATTTTTAAAGAGAAGCAACATTTGGGAAATTCTTGCTATTAATTAATGTGTTGCTTTCTTTGGAAAGGGGATAGTATAGAGGTGAAAGGTGGGGAAAGATTTAAAAGATAGCATCATTTAGACAACCATTGATGTAAGTAAAAAGATAATTTATTTTATGTTATATATAATTATAATTATTTCTATTATTTTATATATTACATTACTTCATGTAGTCAATTTTATTTTTATTTTTTAAAGAGAAGCAACATTTGGGAAATTCTTGCTATTAATTAATGTGTTGCTTTCTTTGGAAAGGGGATAGTATAGAGGTGAAAGGTGGGGAAAGATGGAGAACTTAAAACATGGCAGCACTGTAATTGCGTGAGATAATAAGTCTTAGAACAGTTGTAGCTTGCCACCTGATGGAGAGTTGGCGAACTTATTGAAGCTTTTGGTTTATATCCCTGATTCATTATTTTATTTCGGTGGGGTTAAGTGATATGGGAACACCGAAGGCGGAGGACGGAGGAGATTAGAAAAATAAACAACAAATCTTAAAATTGAATATTTGTGTTTTTTAGTGTTGGTCACTTCTGAGTATAATATACAATAACAGAAAAGATAATGGGAAAGAAAACTGCAATTTGGCTGCATTATATTCGATGCCATACTTGGGTGTGATCGCTAAACGGTCATGACTTGAAGAAGAAGCGCTGGTCATACAGCGACAATCTGACAAATAATAATACTTTTTAAAATTGAAAATCACTGATCATAAAAATTCAGAAACTAGTCAGTCTGATTTAAAAATTAATAGTGTTTATAATTTTTAAAGAAAAATGCTTATTTTTCTTCTTAACCTCAACCTTTCTAAAAACAAATTTTATTAATTTTTAGCAAGGGTTGTTAATTTCTAATCCAATAAGTGTTAGCAAAACTTTTACTGCATCTACTTATGTTGTTGCTAAAAATCAGCTCGCTGATTTTCAGCAAATGATTTTGCAGATATAAGCAATTTTTTTGCAAGCATCCTCCTGACTACAATTTTGCAGACTCAGCAACATTTTTTGCTGACTTTACTAACTTTTTTTGAGTGTACTTAAGCGTTCGAATAACCAAAAAATAGTTTGGTTGGTTTCGTTCTGGTTATAAGATAAAGCTGCATGCCAAATTTCGAAATTATAGCTTTGTCTAACATTTTCCACATTCAGTTAAATAATAATGAATAATGTACTAAAATTGATATCAAAATTTGTCGCCCATTTTTTTTGGAAAATTTTGAAACCTTGTTACATTTTTTCGTAGTTTGTTATAAGAGAGCAAATAATGTCATTGCTGCTATATACTTTTTCCTGTTGGGGCAGTTGGATTGGAAAGCAATATATGTCGAATTTTAACAGGGTATACAATTTACTTTTGAAACGAAAATATATAAGCTTCAATTTAAAAGGGTCAGACTTTATATAAATATAATCTCAAAGGTCAGGATAATTGTTTAAATGCTGTTGTTAATCTAATTCAGTAAATTTTGAATACATTTTTTGTAGATATACTGTTGTAAAGTAAATAAAGTTCTTCAGAGAGGTAAGGAGCAAAACCGATGATAGTTTGGACAAACTTCCTAATTTTTAAATTTGGGTAATAATGTTACCTCAATCGAAAAAATCGTTATTTTTTAAAAGGCCCAATGTCTCGAAAACTAAGCAAAAAATAGCAACCACAGTAACATTTTTGTGTAATTTAGTTTAAATAATTTTAGCTTAAAACTTTTTAATTTTAAAATTGAATTATTCAACCACAAAAAAGTTGGGTTGGTATTCGGTCAAGAACATTAACATTTATTTGATAGAACGTTATTTTATGTGGAATTACATATAATCGATTAATAAAGTCAAAATATTGTGGTGGTAATTAAAACGAGGAAAATGGATCTAACAAATAGTCCTATTATCAAACTATGTATAAGTAATTCTAAGCAACTTCACAAATACAATTCGGTTAATAATTGCGTGCGGTAAAGCCAATCATTTATTTAGTAATAAGCAGGGAAATTTTAAAATGGCAAGAAGAAAGTCAAAAGTTTAATGCAAATTTGCAAAATGCAAAAATGGCAAAAATAAAACAAACAAATTCAAAATCAGAAGATTAAATATTATAGTTTTATTCTATTTCCTTTATTAATTTTTGATTGCATAGTACATTCATGCTCTCTTTAAAGTTTTCAAAAATAAACGATCTTATATATTCGCATAGAACAGTTGAATACATTGAAAATACAAGTTCCACATCAAAGTTACTAGTTTTCGATTGAAAACTTTTTCAAAAATATAATTTTTTTTTTTTGAATCTTTAACATTTCCTTTAACGTTTGCAGATATTTTCTAATTTGGTGACGCTTAAACAAAGACATTCGAAATTACTTTTGATATACTAACAAGGGGAGTCTCCCTGTGGCTTTTCTTCGATCTTAATTAAATTTGAATATGTGATAAAAAAAAAAATAAGTGAAACGTGTTTTTTGTGGCCCAATCTCATATTTGGGGGTTAAAAAGTGGTGTCAAATTATACTATTTTTGTTTTTTTCGGACTATTTTAAATTGTTTTAGAGTAATTTTAGATAAATCGGGTGCCAAATGAATTAGCTTTTGTAGACAAATTAACTGGTATACGAAACATGACCGATAACTTTCAAGTATTATTGTTGTTCAAAAAAATTAGTTTTAAGTGATATTAAAACTAGCGTTTTGCTAAAGACTTATAGTTTTATAAGCAAAAAAAAATGTGTGTATAAATGCCTATTAAATTTAATAGAGGGTTGTCTAAGCTTTTTTGACATTTGTAATTGTTCGGCTTTTATGCAACTTTTTCTGAAGCGCTTTTTAACCTATATATTAAATAATAATGTGAACAAGATTATTCAAGTTCAAGATCATTTGTTGATTGTTAAACAAAAAATTGATTACAAATGATTTATTTTTGATTTGAATTAGTTAAATTCTTCCAATTTTGTTTTTTTACTTCTTATCAAGTAAATAAAGCAATACGCGTAAAGCATTGATCTGTTTCCTTCAAAAATTATATTTTGGGTAAATCTTAATCTACATTGGTCCTCTGAAGATTTTCTGTGACGGAAAATGAGACATGTAAGGGCCTGTCAGTATATAAAGCTATACGGGTAAAGAGTTGATCTTTTTCCTTCAAAAATTATAATTTGGGTAAATCTTATTCTACATTGGTCCTCTGAAGAGTTTCTGTGACGGGAAATGAAACATGTAAGGGCCTGCCAGTAGATAAAGTCTGCATTAAATTAGCGGATAAAAACATTTTAAATTAATAAATAATCATTGCACGGTTTTTTGTTTAACAAAGAACAAATGAGCTTGAACTTCAACTTGAATAATCTTGCTCACATCATAATAAATGACGGAATTTGATCAAATTTGACAGTAGTCTATTAACAGGTGGTACTTGATGGGAGCAGTGTTGCATTTCATATAACTACGAGGGAAGTTCGAAAACTCCGCCCTCGTACTAATGACAATGAAAAAAATTTCATTATCATTTAATGATAATGAAATATTTTTCATTAGAAATGATAATAAAATCACACTCAGGATTGGGAAGTAAAAGCGTTTGTGGTCGCTTTGTAAAAAATAAAATCTTTGGGATCTTTTCGGACCTAGCCCATTTGGAGCAAACATTTTTTCCGGTTTGCCCTATCTCGCTTAATCTTGGAGATATCGGCCATTAAAAAAACGCCATTTTATAAAATGACTAATATCTCGAAATCTGAGCGAGACATCGCGAAATTTTGCAAAACTTGACTGAAGAAACACGTACCGATATTAATAAGTGTTAAGTGTTTCGATTCCACTCGTTCCCCGTTCCATTGTTGCATTTTGCACCACTGTTCCATTCTATTATCGAAGTGTTTAAATTTGTATTTTCACGAACGTACGGGTAAACAAAGAATTAAGACACCCTGGTGTTGTTTCATAAAAAAATTTATCTTTCCCGGATTTTTGCCGTAATTACCGTATTAATACTCGTGGCAAAATTTTGTCCGTTTTGCCCTATCTCGCTTAGTTTTAGAGATAACGTCCATTTAAAAAAAAAACGCCTTTTAAGAAAATGGTTAATATCTCTGAAGCTAAGCGAGATATTGCAAAACGGACAAAACTTGACTTATGTAAAACATTCCGATACTACTTATGTGTTTAGTGTTGCTGTTCCACTAGTTCTAGTTAAATTTTAAAACTAATGTTCCATTCTATGATTAATTAAGACACCCTGTGGCTGTTTTACGCTTAGTGTTCAAATTCTACTCGTTCCGTTCCATTTCGTTCTATTCTACTTGGTTACAAACCAGGATGATTTATATCTATCCTTCCCTGATTTGAGCTAGTTTTAACAACAGCAATGAAATTTAAAACCATTTTCATTAATCAATGAAATGAAATCATCAAACCATTATAATTATTAAAAAAAAATTATAATGAAAATAATTTCATTACCATTGATATCAATGTAATGGCAAAGAAATCAGAATTTCATTAGTCCACTTAATTCATTAGTCCCATGTATGAATATATCAAATATCAACAGGGTGATTCAAAAACACTACTTTTTATAAAATAAAAATATTTTCAAATTGTTAAAAAAAAAATTATTTAATGGAAAAAGTGGCCAAACAAGGAATTTTTATGAAAAAACTTCTATAAAATATTGCAAGACAGTAGAAAATTACATTTTATGGCAAGGTATAGCAAAAATTTAATTTGTACAAAATAATAGAAAAAAAAGGCCTAATGACATAAAATGTGCAAAAAATTTGAAAATTTTTTTTATGAATTTACTAATTTTATTGCTTTTATTAGAAATTGTTCTGCAATAATCCTTAGAGCAAAATTAATGCTGACTTTTTTTTGGATTTCCATCCCAAACACCACAAATTTGTAAAAAAGGCATAGTTTTATTTAAACGAATTCAATATTTAGAGTCACAATTGGAAGAGGTATTTCTAACCAATTTTTGTGATATACAATTTTTCATTTACACAATTTAAATAAAAATCATTTTGAAAATAATCAGAAATTTAAAAAATTAATATATTGATGGCCACTTATACATATTTTTGAAAAGACTGTAAAAAACAAACTTAATGATGTCCTACATTAAGGAAAATATTTAATATATTCAAAATACTTATCCCTAAAAAGAACAGTCAACATTATATAAAACAACACTAGAAAATTATCTAGCAACCTTAATTGCATGATGAGCGGATCTTTTGCAACAAACCCGGTTTTATTTAAATCTAATGAAAATGAACTACAAATTCAAGAGCCATGTTTGAAGTAGTAAACCCTTAAGATGGGCTTGTCTTAACCCTTTGACGACGAAGAATTTTCCGCTGGAAATTTTGAAAATTTTATTGCGGATTCTTACTCGGAAGCACAACATTTCACGACTAAAGTGTTGTCAAAATTTAAAAATTGTTACTCCTTCTACGAGAAAAATCATGGGACCCATGTGTCCCATTCGTCGTCAAAGGTAAAAATTTGGGAACAAATTCATTAAATATTAAAACGCATTTAGTGTTGCTGTGTTGATTTATATATATTGTGCAACGGTTTGCATGCTGCAATTTATGCGTAAATTCGTGTTTTTAGTTGTGCTTTGAAAACATATTTGCCATCTACCAAATCCATAAAAATTATTTTTGAAAATGAGCAGATTGCGACGGTTTTATAAAACTGAGGATGAAATTGTAGAGCTTTTGAACGCATCGGATAGTGAAGATGAAGAAAATGTGTTTGAATTAGATATCGAGGATAGAGCTTTTTTGGATGATTTTACCGATTTAGCGAACGGAGCCGAAATCGAAATCGAAGATATTCTGCAGACCGAAAAACCTTCAACGAGCAAAAATTCTAAGACTGATGCATCAATGGCAAAAGGTGTTCCCAAACTTAAAGATGCCAAAGAACTTTTAGTTAAATTTCAGTGGAAAAAACCCAATCAAATTACGTTTCGCCAGCTTATATTGACCCTGATTACATATACGGGCAGGTTTAAATCCAAAGGTAAGCGTTGATGAGAAGGTCCCAACAGTTTTAGAAGTCTTTAATGCAGTTTGTGATTTCGACGCACTAATAGAGCACATAATTCACCAAACGAAACTTTATTGTGAGCAGAAAGGAATAATATTTTCTATAAGTAAAGAAGAGTTGAAAGCGTTTTTTGGGATGATTATAGCAATGAGTATCCACAGATTGCCAGAAATAAGAGTGTACTGGTCTACGATGGAAATATATTCAGTACCGTTCATTTCCAAAGTTATGACTCGAGACCGTTTTGAAAAAATTCTTTCCAGCTTACATTTTGTTAACAATGCTGAACAGCCAAGCCGGGACGACCCATCATACGATCGAGCCTTTAAAATTAGACCAGTAATAAATCATTTCAACTCAGCATTTGGAAAAAATTTGAGCCAAGGCAAATGCCAGTCTATCGATGAGCATATGGTAAAATTTAAGGGCCGCAATATAATGAAACAGTATATGAAAGACAAACCCATAAGCTGGGGGTTTAAATTATGGTGCCGTTGCGACGCTAAGAGTGGTTATCTATATAAAATTGATATATATACAGGCAAAAAGGAACAGCGAGAGGTTGGTATTGGCGAATCCGTTATTCTAGATATGGCAACAGGGCTGGAAAATATGGGAATAGAACTATATTTCGATAACTTTTTCAATAGCCCAATATTGTTACATAAACTTATGACCAATGGAATACGAGCCTGTGGAACTTTGCGAAAAAATCGTGCACAAATGCCAAAATTTGATGCCGATAAATCTTTTAATCGTGGAGACTTCCAAAGCTTTGTGTCAAAAGGAGTTACAATTGTGAAATGGATGGATAATCGTGCAGTGCATATGGGATCTAATTTCATAAATCCAATCGACACAGTAAATGTCAAAAGACGCCAGGCTGGATCTGCAAATAAAATTACTGTGACATGTCCCAAAATGATTTCCCAATATAACGCAGGAATGGGAGGCGTCGATCTTATGGACCAAAAAAAGGTATAGTATTAAGTAACTTCTAAGTAACTTTTTAAGTAAGAAAGATTTATTTATTTTCAGTCCTACTATGAATATGATCGTAAATCGAAGATCAGATTTTATCTTCGCCTGTTTTTGATTTTTGGATTTGGGTGTACAAAACTCACACATAGTGTATGACAAGATATCCACAATTAATTCAAAACCATTTTCTATAAAACATCTGGAGTTTCGTACGCAGTTGGCTACACAGTTAATAGACGGCTTTTGTAGTCGAAAAGTTGGTATTACCTCGACATCACGAGAATCCTTTACGGCGGTCAAGAATGAGGGCAGTACCGGATTTAACTGGGCATTATCAAACAAGAATGGATGGAGGAGTCAGGAAGCGATGTGTTGTTTGCACAAAAAACGGAATTGAAAATCGAACAAACACAATTTGTTTCGAATGTAAAAAACCAATGTGCTTTACTGCGGACAGAAATTGTTTTGAAATTTATCACAACTAAGTTCGATTTTAAATTAGTTTATAAGAACCATTTATGGAATCTCATAATTTTAAATGAATTTTTAAGTTTTTGTTTTTTAAGTTTTTTATTTTTTCACTGAATTGTTTGTGTTTTCTTTTTTTTTTAATTATAAAATAATAAATAAAAAAAAAAATTAAAAAAAAATTCTCCTTTATTTTTACCTTTGACGACGAATGGGACGCATATGTCCCATCATACTTTCAGCCCCACCGAGAAAAGTATGGAACTAATTAAAAATGCGTTGATCAATAAATGTTCATAAGGCATTGATACATCTAATACTAAAAGTTTATCCTGCAGTATCATTTTGACCCCGAGATATTAGAAAACTAAAATTGCAAAAAAAAAAATACAAATTTTTGACTTTGAGACGCCCTTAACCCCAAATAAAACAACAAGACCTTAATTTTAACACGAAAACCAAAAAAGGCATTTGTTTTATATATTTGGTCAAAATCCATTCAAAAATGTGGCTCTAATGCCAAAAATACCAAATGGGACATATGTGTCCCATTCGTCGTCAAAGGGTTAAGATTGTAAGTAGTTTGGGTCCTATTTGTTTGCCTAATTATTCCATGATGGTTTACAATTTCTAAAAAAAAACATTGTATTCGTAAGAACCATTAGAACCATTTCCTGTAGAAGAACTCCAAGATTATAGAATCATTTTCTTAAAAATATGCCTGCAGAAGTCATTTCTAACTTTAAGATTTTTTGTGGAAACACGTAAAGTCTAATGGTTTTTATTTGGTAAAAGTATTCAGAATCTAAGGGCTTCCAAAATAAAGAATATGTGGGGTTTCCCTAAAATACGAAATCTTCTGAATTTTAAGGTTTTTCTAAAATATAAAGATTTCAGGATCCGAAAGTTAAATTTTGTTGGCCTTTTTGCGTCTGAAGCATTCCGCTTCTGAGGACTTTTTCTATACAAAGCCCCTCAGATTATACAAATCTTTTCCCAAAAAAAAAAAACTCAAATTCGAGTACATTTTTACAGTTATACCCTCTTGTAATAGTTTTTTAAAGAAATCTTTCAGACTTCTAGATATTTTTCTAGTAAAAACAAACTAAGCTTCAGGAGGCTTCATTTAGAAAATGTTTAGTGTGCGTATTTCTAAATGGTTCTCCGAGTCTGTCTTTTTCTTTTTCTAAAAGCAAAAATCATTAGAATTTTAAGGATTTTTATGAGGGTTTTGTTTTGGAAAATGTTTTCCCAATAATGACTCTCATACTCTGATTATTTTTTCCTTTTAAGAACCTCTAAGATTATTTGCATTATTTTCTACTTTAAAACAGTGAGATTATGAGCATTATTTTCTGTGAGATTTTAAAACCCCTAATATTTTCTTAAAAACCCCTAATATTTAAAAGATTACACTTTTGATTCTCAGGACTTTTGATATAGGATTTCTTTATTTAAAAAACTCTCAAAATATGAAAGTTTTTCAATATTGAAATTTTGTGCTTTTCTATGGGATGCATTTTAAAGCATCACATGGTTACACCTTTTAAAGGGTTTCTTTAGATAAAGTTCTTAAGTTCTTATAAGAAAAACTTCTCAGAATATGGTGTTTTTCTAAAACAGTGTTTAGAGTAACTAAAGATTTTTAAATATGAAATGTTCTTAGCACTTGTTTTCTAAAAAGTGTTCAGAATCAGGGTTTTTCATTTAGAAAAGTCATCAGAACATAAAGAATTTTCTAAAGGAAAAGTCGCCTGAATTGTTGTGAATTTTTTGGTAGAAAAAAGTCTTAAACTATTCCTCATACGTCAATAATGTTTGAATTGTTTATTTATATTATGTGATTGTTTATTCTTGTTTAATAAAATAATTAAAAAAAAAATGGAAACACTGGTATTTATAATTCGAAAGGTATTGATTAATAAATACGGTTAGATCTACTGAGTACCAAAAAAATTCAGTTGGGACATATTCTAAAATAAAGTAGGTACAACTGAAAATTTCTTAAGACTCAATCGAATAATTTGATAGTACATGTGACTACTAAAATTCGACTGGCAACGAATTCGGTTGCCACTACGAATCTGTTCTCTGTGTGTAGTTCAATTAATAACTTTGTTCAGAAAGGGTGTGCTAAATTTTGGATGTGTTCTACTGTCGTATCGAAAACAGAGCATTTAACATTTATTTTATAAACGATACAACATTTGTACAAATATTCAAGTGTGCTCTGTTTAAGTGTGCTAACAAAGTAAATACCAAACAGAAAATCTTCGTCAAAGTGAAAATAAAATGGTATAATCTTTGTTTTTATTTAGGACACCTTCTGAATACCATTAATTTATTGTTAATATAAATTTGTTTCTCTTAATTTAATAAATCAAATATTTAATTGTTTTTGAAAATGAATATTATTAAATTTTCGTCATCAAAAACTAAAACTTCTGGAAATTTAGAAAAATAAAATTATTTTTAAATAGGATCCTGGGATCCCATATTGTAAGCTTTATTAAATTAAACTGTTATTATGAAAATATGTCCATTTTGAAAAAAAAAAAAATTTTTTTTTGAAGATTTTGAAAAAAATTACACAATTTTGTTTAATGTATCTTAATCTAACCCAAGGTTGTCCGATCCCAAATTCGAGGATTTGTTTTATTTTATAGAACCCTATTGTCGGTGGATGAAATAATTATAAGTTCGCCCATTAAATTGTGAAGTTTTTTCCAAAATATATTTGCAATGTTTAAAAGTTTTTGCTACCCACAAAAAACATAATAATAATACCAGCAGATTTGGTATCCCTTTTCGTCCATTTAGTGCAGTATTTGTTGGATTTTTAAATAAACTCAGATTTTTGGCAAAATATTTTTTTTTTTACTTTTTCCTCACTCACGTATTTGATATTTTCCTTCCATTCAATTTAAGTACAATTTTGTTATGCAGATTTTATTTCTAAAAAAATATGTAGTGTCCTACCGAAGACTTCGGGCAAAAAATTATTTTTGTAAGTATTCGGCATTTTAAAGCATTATTTACAAATTTAACAAATGGCAAAATCTGTATTGGGCTTTTGATTGAGTGTCAAATTTAAAGAAAAGTCCGTAGTTAAGCAATGAATTCATTAATCGGCCGCCGAACTATCGGTCAAATCGGAAAAATTTAGGCAACCGATTTTTTAACTCTACAGCAAAACTGAGCCTTTTTTTCTTAAGTTTTTACTCAAAATCGAAATTAAATGGCTTAACAAATATGCTTTCAATACCAAACTTTGTCCGCATCATCACCAAATACCAAAAAACCGATGAATATGCAATTTGTTTTTTACTCAGAAAACAACTAAATTTTGAAAAGTTCAGCGCTTAAAGTGTTTAATGATTGGATCTACTTAAGTTGTTAATATTGACTTTGAAATTATCAAGAAATAATGCAAAACAATTTGTGCTCTGGTATGACACTTTCCATGCCTTAAGACTTTAACGCTACCTCATTGATGAAAATCGATCATAATGTCAATTGTTTAGTGTTGGTAACTATTTTTTCTATTAATTTTAGTCCACATTCATATCAAACTTACAAATGCATGCTCTAGCTTTTATTTGGGCCAGATGTTTTCGAGATGAAATTTCTTTTTTTTCTTGGAATACCATTGTTTGACCAAATTTTGATAATAGCGAAAATTGGAAAAAATATTATCTTTTGTAATGAATAGAATATAATTTGTTTGAACTGCCTACAGTTTTTAAGCTTGTGGACTTTAAAACATAGTTCATTGGGGAAATCTAATGGCATAGTTCTAAATTTAAATTGGTCCTAAATTTAAAAATAAATTTATTATCCAGACGATACAGTTCAATTTATGATTGATTGTCATTGCAAAACTAGCCTCGAAATCCAAAGAGAAGGTTTAAAGTTGCACATTTTTTCTTGCATCATTTAAAAATAAATTAAAATGTTTTGTTTTGTTTTTGGCGAATTTTAATTTCAAATTTTGTGTTTTTATTACGGGTTAATGATGGTCACAATTAATTGTGTAGATGTAAATAAAAAAAATTATTTCATTCTTTCACTGGACGTTTCGTTGGTTTTTTTCTAACTTTTTCAGCAGAGGTGTTCTTTATTATTTCTGACTACAAAATTATGAAATATATTAATTGCAGTATCATCTATGATTTTTGTTATACAATTTTACTTACAATTTATATATATTTACAATGGCTCAATGTTACTCAAATGGTTTTACTTTTAAAACAGTTTTAGTGTTAACATTTTCAAAATGTTCTTGTTTTTTGTATTAGAAACACAGATTTAAGACTTTTTTGATTAAAGTGCATAATATTTTTTAGAAAGGCACACTGCGCATTAAAATTGTACTTAAAATGAATGTAATGAACTAGCAAAATACGCGAGTGAGAAAAAATTAAAAAAATTAATATTTTTGCCGTAAAATTGAGTTTAGCATCACTGAACTTATATTCCTTTCGCTGGAAAAAAAAACAAAAAATTGTTAAAAATGTAGCAAAAACTGTCACAAATTTATCGAAAGGGGTTTAATGTTGACTGATATTATTGTTATTCTTATGTGGTAGAAAAAAACATGAAAATATTGCAAACATTTTTTTTGAAAAAAATCACGATTTGGTTCTAGTTTGTTTTTGCTTTTTAAAGTTTAAAAAATTTCAAAAAATATGACTTTTGCAGAACGCTTATACTCATTTACTTGCAATAAGTTTTTAAGCAAGACTTCTATCAAATATTTATCAAAGGATGTCTAGAAAACAGTGAAAATACAAAAAAACAATAAATGTGGCTTATCTTTACCAGTATGTTAGAAAAATATTGTTTGAAATTGTTTAAAATATTAAACACTAAAAACTAAAAAAAAAATTGAAATTATTTCAGTTATAGATTCTACATTGAACTTTGAGGTTTTATGCAAAAACTTATTTATTTTCTAATAAAAAAATAAATTAAAAAAAAAATTTAAAATGCTTTTATGACCTTTTCACAAAATTTGATACCCTGTCTACATTTTTCAGTGGGCGCTAGGAAATCTATATGCAAATCAATTATAACATGTCTGTTTATAGTTTAAAATTTTAAAAATGTACAGAAGTGGCGTGACGTTTTTTCTTACATTCATTAAAATAAAACTTCGCTAAAGCGCTCTGTCTAACGTGTAGTGCGAGTGCATGTGGCATTAGAAATCAGTTTATCTATACCACGGTCAGGGATTGCACAGAAAATTGCATATAGACGCAATCGAACAAATAAAAACATAACATATATTACATTATTAAAAAAAAAACAGGGTCACTGACGAAGGTTCAATACCAGAAACTGCGCAGTCTGATTCAGAAAAATTGAAAATTTACAATGTAGTTATGATTTTTAGAAAATACACTCATTCTTCACTACCACACCTTTCACAAATTAAATATAGATTTATAACAGTTTTAAAAAAATAAATAATAATTCTTAGAACTTATCAGTCTATTAATACAAAATTATTTTAGTTAATTACAATGTTTCTTTAAAAACGAATTTCATTAAATATTTAGTTATTAAATTTTATTTCATCCAATTAGATAGATTCAATTATAAAAAAGCTGAATTGTGATTTTTAAAATTTGGAAAGCTAAATAAACATTTTTAAGTTTTTTTAGGTAAATATTAATTAAAATCAGAAATGAATTTATCTATTTGGAAATTGATGCAAATTAATCAAATTAAATTCAATAACTTTTTTAGTTATTACAAAATATATATATTATGTTTTTTTTTTAGTTTATTTGTTCTTGTTGCTCACAGGGTGTATCCTACACATAAAAATTAATATAGTAAGCAAGATAAAAATTAAAAATTTTAAATCCCGGAATGTAGGGATTTATCGACACACATAATGACGTATGAGCAATAAATAAAACGTATAATAAAATTACACAGAAATATTGGAATATATGAAGGACAATATTCAACGAATAAAACTAATACTATAGTTACACGATCAAACTTTCCAGATCGATAAAAAAACATCAAACTCTTTTGATTAATAAAAGAACTAAAGTTGGCCTATTTTTACATAAATTGAGTTTTGTATATCTAGTTCTGAATTTTATTAAAAAATAACTTTTTTTCAAATTCTTTATTAAACAATATATTGATATAGTAAAACTTCTAGCAATAAATAGAAAGAATTTCCTGAGTGTTGCTTCTCTTTAACAAAAACAAATATTTGAAAAATAAAACAAGAAATAATTAAATAAACTAATTTAAACAATGCAAGCAAAAATATAATACGCTTTGGTGCTACTGTACAAAACAATATATTGATAATTGAGGATGCAGACAAAAATGAAATAGAAAATACGCTTTGATGCGACTGTACAAAACAATAAATGCTAGTCTCAGGTAATTATTTTTAAAAGATAAAGGTTTTTTATGATATTAAGCGATATTTAAAATATTTCCTTTTTGTATTTGAGAATTATCTTCATTTGAAAATTGTAAAATTTTGCCATGCATACACATACAGTAGGTGGAAAAAGTAAGTTGTCAGGTAGAAAATTTATATTCTCTTTAAATATTTACCATTTTTTGTACCACACTGTACATTGTAAATAAATAGTTTAAAAGAACCGTTATTAAAGCGATATTTTGTGTATTGTTGTTGCAATTAATTGAAAATTTTTTTAACTTATCAACATTGAAAATAGTCATTTATAAAGTGTTGCAAAAATAAGTTGTCAAATGAAGATATTTGATTGTGAAGCCATTAAATCAGATTAACGAGTATTTCACATAAGAGAAATTTTTTATACTGATTTAAGTTTCCAGTAAGTAAGTTCTCATGCCATTGGCTCTATATGAAAGGTCTGAAGTGACTTATTTCAAATGTTTTTTTTACAAAATTATTAGAGCTACAAATATGGGGAAATTTAAGCAGTTGACTGACGAAGAGCGTAAAATAATAATAAATTTATTCAAGGACGGCCATTCTCAAAGATACATCGCAGAAACATTAAACAAATCACAAACTTCTATATGGAAAGTCATTAAAGTGCATAAAAATGAGAACAGAGTTTCTAGAAAATCACGCCCTGGAAGGCCCAAAATAACTGCAGAAAGAGTCGACAAACGAGTATTGGAAATTTCAAACTCCGATCCATTCAAAACAGTCCCAAAAATTAGAGCCCAACTGCTCAATGAAGGCAAAGAGCCCCTTCAGTGTACACCATTCGAAACAGGTTGCGCCGAAACAATAAACATGGACGTGTTGGCCGTAAAATCCCTTAGCTTAGTAAAATTAATAGGGAGAAATGACGTAACTTTTATGAAGAACATGTTTTAAAACCTAAAGAATTTTGAAATAATGTGTTATGAACTGATGAATCTATGATTCGATTAAAATATTCGCATGGCATGGTATACGTATGGCGCAACCCGAGAGAACAACTGTCATACAAATGCACTTTACCCACTGTTAAGTCTTTAGAAAAAGGTTTAATGGTTTGGGGATGTTTATCATCAAATGGCGCTAGTAATATTGTAGTGTTATAAGGAAAATTTACTGCCGCGGTGTACTTACAAATATTGGAAGACCATGCTATTCCTGAGGGTAGACGTCTTATAGGACCAAATTTCATCCTTCAGCAGGATAATGCGCCAATTCACACTGCAAAAAAAGTTTCCGAATGCCTTCAAAACCAAAATTTATATGTTTTAAAATGGCCCCCACAAAGTCCGGATTTGTCACCAATTGAGAATGCGTGGGCTATCCTAAAAATTCGCATTTCCGAAGAAAAACCTCAAAATCTCGATGAGTTGAAAGACTGCATTTATAAAAATTAGAGCAATATATCTAAAGCAGAGTGCTTAATATTAGTGGACTCTATGCCAGATAGACTAGGTAAATTACCTGCTTGTGGTTATGGACACACTGGCTACTAAAGTTATGACAAATTACTTTTTCAACATAAATTTTTTAGCTAATTAAGTTTTTTTATTTTAACTAAGAGAAAATGTGTTAATTTAAATAAGTTTTTGTCTAGTTTAAGAATATATTATCTGTACAAAAATTTTCTAAAAAAATTGTATCTGTAGCTAATAAGAAATTAATGCTATTAAACTTTATAATAAAATGCTGCTCTTGACAACTTATTTTTTCCACATACTGTACATACGTGCATGTAAGTAATTGGGAATTATTATGTGTTGTTATTAATAAAATGTTTTGTTTATTTACAAAATTTTTTATTTAATTCCATTATGCATCAATCAATCAAAAAAAAAAAAAAAATAGATTTAAATTTCAGCAAAGTAAATTAACTAAAGTAAAGATTTTATACTAAGCTTTTTTAATTTTTTGAATCTACTAAGCTTCAGCAAAAATTTTTGTTGATTTCAACAAGTCGATTTTAACTGGAATTGTACTAAGTGTTAGCAAAACACTTTGCAGATTTTAGCAAGTTTTATGCAGGGATCCTCTCAGCGAAAATTTTGCTGACTCAACTAAATTTCTGCTAACTTTACGAACTTTTTTTTGAGTGTAAGTAGTATCTGGTTTTAATTGGTCCTAGTTTTAATGTATCCCTTTGTTAGTAAAACACAAACATTTAGCTTGTTTCTTTAAATCTACTTGTAATAATTATATTTTTTACACTATCAACACCCACAATGTCATTTGCAGAAAACAAGAACCAGAAAGAAAAATAAAAGAGAACAATTTCAATTTTATATAGAGAAAAAACAAGCAACAATAATACGAATTTAGTAATTTTTTCTTCAGATTTGTTTTAAAAGATTTAAATACGATTAGCAATGAAATTGGTTCAGATCTAAATTTGACTGTTTGAAATTCAGAAAATATCAATTTAAAGCCAGATTTTTCATTTGAAATTCAGAAAATATCAATTTAAATTCAGAATATCCATTTGAAATTCAGAAAATATTACGTGAAATTCAGAAAATATCAATTTAAATTCAGAAAACATAATTTATAATTTAAATTTAAATTTAGAAACTCATCAATTGTAATTTAGAAAATATCAATTGAAATGCAGATAATAGCAATTGAAATTCAGAAAATATCAGTTGAAATTCAGCATACATCAAATGAAATTCGAAAAACAATTTATATCAATTTCATTTAATATTTTCCGAATTTTAATTGGCCTTTTTTAAAATTTCATATAGGAAAACAAATCCTGTTAGTTTGACATTGCTGCGATATACTTTTTTTACCTGAACAGTTAGCTTGGAAAGCAACATAAATGGTGATTTTTAGCAACTTTCATTTTGGAAGCTCAGATGTTTTCGTATAACATGTTACTGTTAAACATGTTCAGTTTAGTCTATAATTTAACCATGAATCGACTTACAAATTATTACAGATTATTGAATTTTATTATCAGAATTCATGCTCGGTTAAGAATTTATGGTCAGTTTGGGGCGACCTTCTGAGGCGGCTATTCGGAATCTTGTGAGTAAATTTCGCACCAAATTTACATTATTGGACATTAAACCACCAACACGCATACGTAGAGTGCGGACAGAGGAAAATATCGCAGCTGTATCAGCCAGTGTTGTTGATGACAGTGAGTTATCGATTCTGCGCCGTTCGCAGTAATTGGGCCTCTGAAGCCACACTACATACCACAATGGCTAACTTTTGGAGAATGGGCGCTGGCAAAGTTGGATGAAGATCCACTTTTTTATCGGAAAATTGTGTTCAGTGACGAACCCCATTTCTGGTTGAATGGATACGTAAACAAGCAAAATTGCCGTATTTGGTGTGCAGAGCAGCCAGAAGCATTTCAAGAACTGCCAATGCATGGTGTGAATTATGGGCCGGTGTCATCATTGGACCATAGGAGCGTTACTGTGAATGGCGAGCGCTACCGTGCGATGATTACAATTTTTTTTTTTTGCTCAAAACGGAAGAGCTGGACTTGGGTGACATGTGGTTTCAACAAGACGGTGTCACATGTCATACAGCACGCAAAACAGGGGCCCAATTGAGTGGCAAGTTCGGTGAACAGTTTACTTCACGTTTGTGGCCGGTCAATTGGCAGCCTAGATCGTGCGATTTACCGTATTTAGACTATTTTTTGTATGGCTATGTTAAGGCTCATGTCTATAGAGACAAGCCTGCAGCGGTTGCCGCACTGGAAGCCAATATTGAAGAATTACATACCGGCCGATATGCTGGAGAGAGTATGCCAAAATTGTATGAACCATTTGAGGCGTAGCCCCGATCAACATTTACATGAAATCATCGTTAAACAATGTATTATATAGATCGTTCTACGACGCAAATAAAGATTTCATCATATGAGTTGTTGAGTGTTTTTTTTAAGGATATTGCAATATTGATATACAAAACCCCTCAAATACGAGTGTTTTGATTTTACTCTATTTTTCACGAGAATTTCAGTTTTTTGTGTTGGAGTTAAAACAAAAGTTTTTTTTGCTGGAGTAATCTGCAAAAACATTGTATTTGTTTAAAAAAGTAATAAGGACCACAACCAAAACTTTATTGTATATAAAAACAGAGTTGCCATGTGTTGAGCATATCAAAATTAACATAAAAACAAATCTGACAAGAACTCAAGGCGTGATTAAATATTGTGTTTTATTTATTTTTAATGCATAAATACATTTGTCGAATTTGTGTTATTTATATTATCGCCAATTTAATCCCTCCCATAATAGACTGGAAAATAGGCCCAAAATGGAACTATATGGAATGAAACGGGGAAAGAATGTAAGCCGAACATTAAACACATTTCTATTATCGGAAGGTCTTACGTAGGTTAAGTTTTGCAAAAGGTTAGTAAGTTTTGCGATGTCTCGCTTAGTTTTCGAAATACTAGCCATTTTATAAAATGCCGATTTATTAAAATGGCCATTATCTAAGAGACTAGGCGAGATAGGATAAAAACGGACAACATTTTTGCTACGCAGGAGTATTAGCTTACCCTCATAATACAAATATGCTAGATCCGGGAAAGATCCCGAGATATTAATTTTTTATGAAACAACAGTGTGTTTTAATTATTGTTTAAAAGATTGTTTGAAAGATTGATTCAAAATGGAACTATATGGAATGAAACGGGAACGAGGTATTAATAAACACACTGAAGTATTAATAAACACTACTACTACAAATAGGCTAAGTCCTAAAAATATCCCGAAGATTCCATTTTTTTACAAAGCGGTCACAGGGTTATTTATTTTTTTTTTAACATAAATTTTGAAACTCCGATTAAACAAAATTTGTGTTCCTCAAGAGCGTTAATTAACTCTGAAAATACAAATAGGCTAGGTCCGGGAAAAATCCCGAGAGATTTTTTTTTTATGAAACAAGCACATGGTGTTTTATTTTTTTATTATTTATTTACGTGAAACATACTCGTACAATAGAAAGTTAGTTTCTAGTTCCATTTTGTTTTCCATATTCGCTGTTACAATTCATATCTCCGTTTCATTCTACTTTTTTTAAGCAAATGCTTTTTTTGCTCAATTGTAATTAGTTTTTAGGCATTAGTGTAATTTAATAAAAAAATAAGCTAATGAAAAAATCCCAAGTATGCCTGCAACCTAAACTATTTATGTCACTTGAAAAGTGATTGTAATTTTATTTCGTGGCACCGTGTAATGTTAATATAACCTAACGAAATTATTTTGAAAATTCAAATAGCACTAACCGCATGAACCGGTTGACAATCATGGTAAACATTGTTTCCTATTTTAAAAAGGTGCAAATAACACTGTTCAACAAAATCAATTTTTTTCCAAAATTACAAGGTCCGACCTATAAATTTCGATGGAAGAGACAAAAAAAAAAAAGACAAGTGTATCGGCAGTTTGAAAGTTTACATCTGGGTTTCATTTTAGGGGGAGGTAAAATTTCCCCCAAATGCAAATTTTGTATTGCCAATCGGCATAGAAAGTCGATTGAAGCCTACATTTAAAGAATATAGTGTGTTCAGCAAATTGATGTAAAATATTACGGAAAACATTTTTGTAAAATATGTTAACCCTCTATCTCCTCAAGGTAAGGGTCTTTTGTGTCCTTCTTTTAAAAAAGAGCAAAAAAACACCATTAAAACAGGGATTTAAAGGGTTAAAATTTTAAACTTTTACTATAACTCCCTGAATAGACCAAAATCAAACTTTTTGTAGAATATGTTAACAATCCAACTCCTCAAAGTAAGCGTCTTTTTTGTCCTTCTTTTAAAAAAAGTAAAAACACCTTTAAAACAGGGATTTAAGGGGTTACAATGTTTCGGAAAAATATTCGCCGTGAAATTTTACTATAAGTCCCTGGAGTTTTTAAAATGTAAATAATGTTTAATAATGCCATAAACAGGCAGGCTTAAAATGACACGAAAAGAGTTGAAAATGGTATGCAAAATAGCACAAAACTGCATAAAAAATTGCACTAGAAATGGCAAAATATGGCAAAAAAAAAATTATAAAAATAAAGATAAAAAATTATACATCAAAGTTTTATTCAATTTTCCCTTATTAAATTTTGATTGCATGGTACAATCATGTGCTTTTCAATTTATCAAAAAACATGTAGATAAATTGAAAATTGACGTTATAAATCTGTAGATTTTAAATATTCTTTAAATATATGGGTCCGTTTCGTTTTTATTGAAAAATATGTAATTATTGATTTTAGGCCACTATCTACAAGGAAAACTTTATTAAATTTAGTAATAATGAATTTTGTGTTTTCTTCTTTAGTGTTTTTTTTTTTAAAGCGTTTCGTTTATAAAAAGTTTCCAATTTGGTAATGCTTAAACAAAGACATTCGAGATTACTTTTTAAGTCAAATTTAAGGTTTTTCAATGATAAATTTTGCATTCATAAAGAGGAAATTGAAAAAAAAAATATTTTTATAAAATTAAAAATTATTGCCACATGGGAAAAAATAATAATTTTAATGGCATGTTGTGGTAAGATTTTGCAAAATAAATAAAAATAAATGTCAAAGTTGCATTTTGTGTATGATAAGGTGTATTTTTGCTGGGTATCATAGTTTAAAAACATAAATGAAAATTTTCTTCTATTTTTTTTGTTCAAGATATTCTAAAACAAACACCTTACCCTAGATTTTCGAAAATTGTTGTATTATTATATTTTGCCTGGAAGTAATAATATGAATAAACTATTATAGTTCACGAATTATTTTTTGTATGCGAGTAATGTATTATAGGTTTCTTATCGGTAATCCATTACTTTATTATTCAGAGTAATGCAGGAGGTAATAAGTACTCCTTACAAAGTAATGTATAAAATAATCATTAGTCATTACCATATTTTCGCTAGGATGTTAATTAATATAGATAACTTAAATAAAAATACTGTCAATTGTATTAAATAAATAAAATATTAAGGTAAGATTTGGCATTCGAAACAAATTTATTTACTTAAAAATTATTAAATGTTGCATTTATTTTCTTGTAGCTCTTTAATATTTACATATTAATTCAATGTGATGAGAAGAAATCAAAGAAACTATTTTATATCACTTGCACATGTGGCATCAATAGGTTAGGTTATGTCTAAAAGAAGATTCGGAGAAGGAAAAATACTTTCCTTATCCGACTCAAGTCCCTGAGGACTTACACTTAAGCCAGAATGTCGGCTTGTTGTGCGCTCTAAACAATCGGTCCTATGTCAACTCTCTACCCCAGGAACTCCGTCGCACTGACGAAACTCCTGAAGTTCTTCCATCCTATGCCCCTAAGATCCCCCAATGTGAATATTGGGTCACTGGATAGTATTTCGACCCGGATCCCGGCAAATGCCGGGCATTCACAGAGATAGTGCTCCAAGACCTCCTCGTCTTCCCCACAGGCCCTGCACACTTCCGAGTCCGCCCTACCAATACGGTGGAAATAGGACCTAAGTGTCGAGTGTCCCGTGAGGATTTCCATCAAAAGACTCAGTTCCTTCCTACTTAGATTCAGAATTTCCTTCGTCTTGTCCTTGTCCGGGTTGCCCCAGAGAATATTCGTAGTCCTGCCAACACCCGCATTTTCCCAGATGGTCCTATGCATGGTGTCAGCCCAGTCCACCAGCTGCGCCTTGAGAGCTCGAAAAGGTTTAGCGTTCCCCAAAGTGACTAATTCCAGGGAAGATCCTCCCCTAGCCAAATCATAACCACTTCGTTCCCCGCTATACCACAGTGTCCCTGCACCCATATAATCTCAATGCGTCCCCGTGCAGAGAAAACGTTAATTTCCCCTTTACAACCTGAGTATCGTCATTGATTCCACAGAGTCCGTAGATAAAGCCCGGATAGCCGCTTGGCTATCTGTGAAAATCACAATATCACCGGTCAAGCCCATGATATTCACCTGCTTAATGCACTCCGAAATCGCTGTGACCTCCGCCTGTAGTACGGTATTATTATCAGGAAGACGGAAGCATTTGCGTACATTGAAGTCAGCGTCACAGAATCCCGGACCCGTTTTTCCATCCAGTTTTGATCCATCCGTGTAAAAGTGGATTCCCGGATGGTTCCCCAAGAAGGTCCTATTTAACCATGGTTCCCTGTCGGTTATTAACGGCACAGAGCGTCGTGACAGACCTCTCTGAAATCCTGTCGCAGTCCATTCTGGGACGCAATACCCTGGCAACTGGTCCAAAATAGTACGGTGGCCGGTAATATGGCCATTACTGTCCCATTCCCATGTGGCAGCAATAATGTGGAAAAATACCGCGAAACGTGAATATTTATTGTGATATTTTGTGTAAATATAGTTTTAGAATAGTGAGTTTATTAAATAATATATACACTAAAATTAAGATAATTTATGAAAATGAATTTATTCAAGTTCAAGGCCATACTCTATATTTCTTTATTAGAATATTGTCCTAACAAATAATCTATATAATTAAGATAATTTAAAAAAAATTCTTTTTTTGTTCATCATTGTTTTATTGTTTTTATTGTTTTTAATGCTAGTAATGCTGTTTTAACTGTATTTGCAGTTGGTTTTACTACAGTTGACAGTTAACTTTTAACAGCAATTGATTTAAATGCAAATGTATTTTACAACCTTTTCATCTGCAAATGCAGTTAATTTATTCTTTCTACATCATTTTCAGGACACGTTGACAAAAAGGAGAAATTGAAAATGATGACAATTTTTCTTAAGTTATTTTGCTAAATGTACTAATAAGGATAATATTTACATAATATTACTTATTTATTTATTTGATGTCATATACACAAGACTTTAACTTGTATATTACAGTATATAACTGAATGTACGAAACACAATAATTCGTTAAATATATATAATATTTATAACCGAAAAGATGGACACTGGACAATCATAACAATCCGGCCGAATCAAGCCCGCCTGGCCACCCTAGTTAAAAAGATATCAAGTATTATATGTCTCGTTAGCTCAGTGGGTAGAGCTGCCGACTGCCAATCTAGCACTGAATTTTGGAAAATCTGATATTATACCACCTATTTCGTGGTTTACCAACATTTTTTGCAAGATTGATAATTCTGTTTTCCCACTGCTTGTTATCATTTTGGGTTTGGGAAAGCACTTGTTGCCAGCACTTGTACCACCTGTACTACACTCAAAAAAAACTCCTACAAATAGTTTTAATTTCAGCTACTACAACAGATAAACAGATTTAGCTAAGTCAACAGAATTCTTAAGCTGAATTAACAGACAACTGCTGGTAAAAAGGTCTTCCTGGATCTGACCAGAGGAAGGTCCATACTTATTACCCAAAATATAAGTAGTTAATAAAGAGTACTTAATGGGTACAGAGTAACGATTTTTGGTCCATTTTGCTCTATCTCGCTTAGTTTCCTAGGTATAGCCTATATTATGATGATAAATTAAAAAATATGAGAAAATAACGGCATCTAGATAAGTGAGAATGATGGCGGAGACACAAAAAAAATAATGGTTTGAAAACAATTGTGGTTTAAATTAACTGGCAAAATTTATAAATTTGAGAATCACAAATTACTAAATTTTATGTCGATAAGTTAGTTCAAATACGGATGAAATTTTTTCTTAAAGTAAAATGAGATAACTTAAAATTTTAGTTAAATAGATGATTTAAACAATATTAGCAGAAAAAATTTCCTCAATTGAATTGAACTAACTTTTTATGTATGCACTTTTTTATGAGTGTATGATATTTAACCTATCAGAGTAATGTTCGACCGAGAAATTTCACTGCAATAACTCAGAAAATTAGGTCTCCCGACCCGCACTCTCAGATTTTAATAAACTTTGGATATGTTGTAGAGGAGCAAAAATAGAGATACATATTTTTTTGCTGCCCAATCGGACGTTTAAGGGTTAACAAGTATGGTAAAAAATTAATTTGTTTTTGTTTGCAAACTTGTCTTTCTGTTTCTGAAAACTAAATTCATTTGACATTTTGATGTCCAGAGGGCTCAGAGGGCTCAGAGTTGCCACATTTTTGATTTATTTAAAATATAGGTGAACAGTCTCTTCTGGAAATGTCCCTTATAAACCGAACGCTTTCGAATTGCGAAGAAGCTTAGAACACCCCCTCGATTATTTTAGCTTATTACAACAAAATTTTACTCAAAACACAGTTTTTTGACTAATAAAACACTATAAAGTTTTTGGGCATCATTAGTACACCAGTGAATGTGTCTTCAGAAAACGTTTCATTTGAAACCAAATTTGTCTATAGTTGCATCTAATAGATCGATAACGTTAAAGGGTGTAATTTTTGACCCCACTTAATAGCGCCTAAACATTAGACTGGGCAGCTAAAAAAAGAACATATAGATCTTCCGGTCCAGGTCGGGATACCTCCCTTGTTAATTATTAGCCCGTTATTGTTCCAAAACTGCATATTTCACTCCGGTTTTGCAGCAGCTTCTTTATGGTCCAAAGAATCGAACTGGATTTGACCGAAAAATCCTAATAAGTAATATTTGTCCGGCGAATTAAATTGTTTTTAAAAATTGGTAAAATTGGTTGTCTTCCATTTAATAAGAAGGAAACTTGAGACAAAATCAAGTCTCGACTTTATTTTGGTTAAAATTAAAAAATTTTAATAAAAATACAAATTTTTTAACAAAATCGCTGAAATTCAATGTTTTTTGGTACAAAACTAAATCGAAACTATAGTCAAATAAAATAAGTTATTTTTTTTTTTAATACAGATTCATTTTTACCTGAAGTGTTCATCACTAACCGCTAATTTTTTAAAATTTTTTTAAAATGACTTTATAATTATGAAACATAAGACAATTATATGATTTAAAATACAAGAACAACAACGTTATGTTGCGTCAATCGAAAAATAAGCTACGGGTGAGTAAATCTTCCGAAGACACCTTAACGATTGGTTCGGTAATTTAAGAAATAATTAGAAAACAAAATTGAAGTTATTATGAAACACAGTGCGTTTTTAAACATTTTGTGTATGTTTAGGGAACAAATTAATTAAATAAAATTATTCTAGTTACTTGAGTAATTTTAAATCTTACTCGATTAATCGAGTAAGTTCATTAACTTTAAAATCGAGTTACTCGTTTACTCGAACAAACAAAACACAAGTAATTTGAATACTCTAGTATAGAATTGTATATGACCTACTTCAAAAATTCTACCCACCTGTTGAAACTGACTGTAGATGCCGCATATTTCTCAAGGTTTTATGAATTGCGAGGAACGATGGACAGGGTTAGGTTGACTATATTTAAAAGCTATTACGTGTGAAGTTTCATGTTTAAAATGTCGTCACCAAAAGAATTAATGGCCATTTAAATGTAAAAAAATTTAAATAATTAAATACTTGAAATTTACAAGAGTTTTTTTTATTTATTTTATTTTTTTTCTCATAATTTTAAACCTTTAGATCCACACCAATACAAAATAGGCTCGCTAGACTTGCGAGATGCATCCAATGAAAGGTAATTTCTATATCGCCACTTGGTAAAAAGTTCTATGATGGTTTACAAGTGAAACCAAAAACTTTCTGGTTTTAAAGCTTTCGCTGGTTTTTCAATAGGGGTTTTGCGTCGTTTAATGGAATTAATTTTTGAGAACAGTATTTCAAAGACGGTGCAATTGTACATAGTTTGAGCTATACCAATTTGATGTCAGATCACCAAGTACGGGATACGAACTTTACAAACGTATAGGGAATTGCTATAATTTTTTTGAAAATCTATGTTTTCTGCGTCTGACATTCCCAATTATGTTTCAAATTGGTTAGCGTATTGCGTGAACTGAGTTACTATGTAAATAACACCTCCAAGTCTGAAAGGCATTTAAAAAATATTAAACTCAAAAATTTTATAAACTTTTTAAAAATTTTGCGAAATTTGATTACTTCACACAGAGAAATAAAGTGCCAACCGAATTGAAAAGTGTATATTAAGGGTAACAACTTATAAATTCAGTTAGTACAACGATATTTACATTCGATTTCTGAAAATTTCGGTATTGCAATTAAAATTCTGTTGAATAACCGAACTTTGTTGTGAAAACTAATATAAAGTTGTGCCAACTGTCTGAAATTTATAATAACCGAAATTGAGTCGTAGTAACCGAATTTCAGTTGGCAAATAGTAGACTTTTTTTCTGTGTGTTTGTTTCACATTTTTTTATAAAAAACATGGCGGTAGAAATAGTTTGATAAAGTGCAAAAAAAGTAAAATTTATTTCATTCATAGCGGCTACAGCTGCAGTTTTTTCTCAACACATTTCCCTTTGTGATAACTAAAGCGCTGTATCAATTCCAACAAAACGTACAACAAATAAAATATTTTAATGGGCTTAAAATCGAAAAGCCATCAAAAAATTTTAAGGACTTTAAATTTAATGGAGCAAACAACATTTTCATAACCTCAAAAACATCTTTATAAATTTAAAATTTTGAATTTTTTCAATTTAAAAGTATTTAACATGATTTCCTGCAAATAAGTAACCCTAAATCGAGCTTAAATAATTTAGCCAGTAAAAACTGCGTGTTTTCCAAAACAATTGCGGTTTATTTTTAATATTTATTATGTTACAAAACTTTTTTTGAGTGTAGTTTTATATTTTTTGGTTTAATTTAAGCAAAGACAAATGATTAACTCGAATGAATTGAATCTAATCATCAGTTAACATACACACAAAAGGTTATTACTATGAAATTATTATAAATTTCAATCAAGTGTCGAATATTTTTTAAGTTCCAACTTTTGCGATTTTTCATTTATAAATAGTTGCCATTACTGAGCGACACACATAACAACGGTACACCATTGTTTTACAATATGTTATTGTTTTATGTTGCATGTAATGAGTGCCATCACACAGTGGTTCAAAACACACAAAAAATATTAATAATTATGGATCTTCTAAACTACTGGTCCAACCCTGAAATAGTGTTCACAAAAAATTTAAAAGAGGGTGCTAGGCTAATGAAATTTTTTTTCTGCAGTCATCCAGTTTTAAGATATGGTATCAAATTTGACCATCCTTATAAATATTTGGAAGATATATCACCCAGAGGATATTACGGTAATATCACTAATTTTGAACATGTCCTTCAATCAATTGTATGATAAATTGGCGATACCGAAAAAAATATGTCAAAAATTAAATTTATTCAAATAACCAATAGAAACTTTTATCAGAAATTATGTATTATTTGGATATCTTTTGCAAATAAAATTGCAAAAATTAATGGAAGTTATTTGTTATTTAATTACATATTGCAAATAAAATTTTAAAGAAAATATAGATGACAAAATGTATTAAAATGTGTGGCTGGTCGATGTCATTTCTTTGAAATATGTTTATACAATTAAGACGAGTAATTGTAAATGCTATGTATAACATTTGAACATATGTTTCTTTTTAATATAAATTAAAAAAAAGTGTATATGAAACAGACTTGAGCGACGTCAATTACATTTCACAATCGTTAACTTGGGAAATTTTTCTATATCATTACTAATATCAGACCTGCGCTTACACTTGTGAGCTTAATCGCTTTCTTGGAAAATTTTTTAAATTTTTAATACCAAACATGGGTATTAGGAAAAAAATATGGGTATTTAATTACATGTAAATTACTCAATTACACCCAATTACGTGTAATTGGGCATAAACAAGTAATTGGCCTGTCATGAAATACACAAATATTAGTATTATGTCCCATGGCTGGTATTGACAAAATTGAAAATTTTCCAAAGGCAGCGCTTGAGCCCACACGTGTGAGTGGAGGTCCTAAAATTATGAATGATATTGAAAAATTTCACAAGTCTCATATGAAAATATATTTTTTATCTTCCAGAAGATACATTATCAATATTTACATTATCGATAATAATGCAATATTGCCGATTTACCTTCCTGATGAATTGCTTTTGTATTGCTGTGAAATATTGCATTCGTTACATGTTTTCCGCAATACGAATACAATTGTCGACGTTTTTCAGGAAATACGATTGGGTAAGTGTGTCGTAATCGCATTGCCATGTTTACTGGGATCTAGGGTATATATATTTTTTTATTTTTTTAATTTAACCAATACTCAGGGATGTCCCCTACTTATGCAGTGCATTGTATTGATCAGGAAAATAGGGTAAGGGAAGGAGGAAAGAGGGAGTAGTGTTTGTAGATGTTTGATCTAAATTTTTCTAAATTGTAAGTAACAGGGAAAACTTCTGCGGGAAGTTTATTCCACATACGAATCGTTCGACTAAAAAAACGAATTCTCTGTAATGCGTTGTGCAAAACACAGGGACAATGAACTACAAACGGATGTATTACGGAGTATTACGAATAATACGCGCATAACTTTACAAATGTCGACCGATTTGGCTGATTTTAGACTTTCTGTAATTTACGTTACGAAATAAAGAAAAAAAGTTCTTTAAATGCAATAGTACACTGAAAAAAAGTGCGTAAAGTTAGCAAAAAAGTTAGTTTAGTCAGAAAAATTTTTGATCGGATGATCAAATCAGTGAGCTGATTTTTAGCAAAAATTTTGTAAATTCAAGCAAATTGTTTTGCTGTCACTTAGTCCAATGCAAATGAAAATCGACAAAACCAAATTTCTGGAGCTTAACAGATTGAAAAAAAAAACTTTTATTATATTATTTTGCTGAATTTTTCGGACTTTATATTATTTCATATATTTAGTTAAACTATTGTTTTACCTCAAGTCCAAAAATCTAAGTTGATATTGTCAAACTAGATTCTATTTGTTGCTTTTCAAAAGGTGTGATCATTTTCATGATAGACAAAACAATTGTTTCATTGGCATCACCCAAACCTTCAGTTGTCTGCAATAAAAAAATATAATTGGGCTTAACTCAAACCGATGCATACATACAACAGACAAAATAAACTCAATAATAATATTTTTGTCTTCTTTAGTGTATAAACTGCCTGATCTGGTAACCCTAATTATAAAATCAAAACTATTTGAAAAAACAGCAATTTTTCATTTCGATTTACTTTGTATGTCAGTACATGTATGTGTGTTTGTTGTATTACAATTTCTAAAACAATACATATCCCAAGAAACAGTGTTTGTTTTTAATTTTTGTATTTAAGATACAAAAAATTATTTTTTCGGACTTCCTTTATTTCAGTAGGAATATTGTTCCACCTCAAGTCCAAAAATCTAATATGATATTGTCATATTAGATTTATTTGCACATCATTTTCATGATAGATTATACATTTGTTTCACTGGCATCACCCAAATCTTCGGTTATCAATTTTTTGTGTGACTGTTTTAAATATACAAAAAAATACTAGGACTTCCACATCTTTCACATAATGCAATTAAATAAAAAATCTGGAAATAAACTAAATATGTTATTAATAACATTATGAACAAAAACATAATAATTCCCAATTACTTACACGTGTAGTTAAAAACGAATTAAATTTCACTTGAAAAAAACTCAATTCTTCTGTAATGCCGTGCAAACAAACAGGTGAAGGACGTTGAATTACCTATTCGTTATTATATACACTGTGTTGTGCATATATTTGTTTCATTCTAGCACGAAATTTTTAAGAGTTGCCATAGATAGTATTTTTGAAAAAATTTGTGAGTACTGCCATACTTAAAATTTTTGTCTAGTTAGTCTATTGTTATATGGTGTTGCCACCATAATGCAAAAACTAGGTGTTCGGAAAAACCAAAAAACTCCGTAGTAGCTGGAATATCTAAAAAAAAAATAAACTTGTGCGCTTAAATTAATAAAAGGCATATTTTGAACCGACCCTCTCAGATTTTGATGAAATTTTGCATAGAGCTACATTATATCTATACAAACACAACCTCATTTTTAAAATGAAATATTTGAAAAGTTACGGTAATAGGTGCTTTTAAGCAGCGATTACTACGGAATGGCTCAACCGATTTCAAAGATCTTGGTGCCACTAGAACGGTATATAAGTCAGCTTTCGAAAACATTTACTGTAAAAATTTTATATTACACTGAAATATCTAAAAATTAAAATGGCGTTTTGCCTTTTTTTTTAAATTTTTTTAAGTAAACGCATCTCTTGTTAACTTCCTTATATTTTGATATCATTGTGTGACAAAAAAGAATAAAGAAGATATACTTTGGAAGTTATACAGATTTTTTTGTAATTCTAATAGATTAGAGCAAGAATCGTATTATTAAATTTTTCAGACACCCCCAAAATATGGCCTTATCTTTGGTATTTTTTTTTTATTTTTTGCAATGTATGTTTTCGAAAGCTGATTTAAATACCTTTCTAATGGTACCAACATCTTTCAACCATTCCGTAGTAATCACAGCTTGAAAGTACATATTATCGTCATCTTTCAAAAACTTCGATACCTTGCCACGCCCACATATTTTCAAAAATGCAATTTCAATGCATATCGGTTTTGATATAAAATTCTTCATATGTGAATTTGATTGTCATACCAAAATATATATCCATATAAAGTTCTCTAAAAATAACAGTTTGTTTATTTGTTTTTGACCCCACTTTTCATCAATTAATTCCGTACGGCCTATAATCTTAAACACCCTAACCTTTAAAGAAAAATCTCGATCAATTTCTTTTGATAATGAAAAACTTACTGGCAAAAAACCAAAAAAATACAGCAAAAATATCTTTTCTTAAATCAGCTAAATCGGTAAACATTAGTAAAAATAATGTGCATATACATCTTAAATATACCCGAGATGGTCAACTTTGACACCCTGTAGCATATCCCGTGTTACAACAGGGTGACTACAGAAACAATTTTCCAATTTTTGTGAACACTTTTGCCCGATTGGACCAGTTGGTTAGAATATCCATAATTATTACCATTTTGTTTTGTGTTTGGTACCACTGTGCATGAGTTCTATGTGCTTGGTTGCCCTTTTAATTAACATTTCTTGTTCCTTTGCTGATGTAACTGAATGTTAGTTCAGTTCGTTCCTGCTTAATTTTGAATTTTTACAGTTAGGAGCAAATGTGTAACAGTGTTCGTTTTGTTCAGACATATTGTTTTAAATTGTACCATTACTAAGATAGTGCTATTAACAAATTTTATGTTTAAATATGTTTATTATGGTGCTTTTAGATAATCCGAATAAAAATAATATGCTTTTAATCTGATCATCGACCTTTCGACAATTGCCAAAAAGGTAGCGCTTAGCAGTCTAACTTGTTATTAAAGAATTTGGGGCTGCCCAATAAAAATGGGTTTCGTTTGAATTTACAAATTGATGGAATATTAAAGAAAATTAATGAGTAATTGAAATTTGAGAGCAAAATTTACCAGATATCCCCAAATGTTGAGGTTAAGAAGAAACGTTTTTTTCTAAAAATTATAAATACTATTAATTTTTAAATCAGACTAGATTAGTTCTGCCTTTTTATGGACAGGCGTCAGCTGTGATTTTCTATTTTTAAATTGTATTATTATTTGTGTATTTATAATTGTCAGATTGTCTTTATATGATAAATTTTTCAACAACCTGCGGCTGTAAGAATCAAACCTGCACTCTTCTTACATTACAAACGTAACAATACCAAGTCATGACCGTTTTAGCGATCACACCCAAGTATGGCCTCGAATGTAATGCAGCTAAATTGCAGTTTTCTTTCCGATTAGCTTGTCTATCATTGAAAAATTAAGTAATGTTTGGCAAAAATGCAGAATTTCTGCCAAATCCTTAAATAAAATAGTCAAATCCGCAAATAAACAAAAAACCATGCAATGTTTATTTATTAATTAAAATTTTTTCTTCTACCCCTTCTGCTCTGAAGATTTCGGGACGCGAAATGAAACATGAAAGGACCTCTCAGTAGATAAAAACTGCTTTTAAATTAGCGGATGGAATAAATTAATTAATAAAAAAACATTGCACGGTTTTTTGTTTAACAAAAAAACAAATTATCTTGAACTTGAATAATCTTGCCCACGTCATTATTTGTTTTATTTTGTTCTGGTCATTAAATGTATTTTAGGAAATACACCCATTTTTTCGAAGATTAAGGCTAATTAAAAAAATAGGAGTTTGTTAACAAAAACCGTGACTATATTGGCCTTATGAACAGTTTGTGCATATAATGATTTTTTTCTACGACCAATATCCTAATGAACATATTTAAAAAAAAAAAAATTATTTCATTATCATATTTTTATATTTCTTTAAAAACGTGTACACAAATGTGTACAAGCGCAGTCACAAAGTTAATAAAATGCCAACAAAAAAATGTTAAAAATAAATTAAAAATTATTTAAAAAAAAAACTCTGATTTCAAAAAAGGGCCAATTACTGCAAATAAAAATTCCAAAATTTTTTTTTCCATAGTCAAGCGTAGTCAAAAAGGGCGTAGTCAAAAGTTAACTCTGATTTCAAAAAAGTGCTATTACTGCTAATAAATTTTTTTTGCCATAGTCCATACTCTTCAATAGAAAGAAAAAAAAAAAAAACAATTTCAGTGTGAATTTGTTTATATTAAGTATAAAAAAAACACTTGGTATGAACACTTGGTTTTGTTTTTTAAGCAAATGCGTTTTTATTTTATTTTAAAATAAATTCAATTAAAGAGCTCTCAATATCTAATTGAGTAAGCCATTTCCGTTTGTTGGCATAATTTCATAATTAAAGTTATTGAATCGGTGGTTTTCATGTTCCAACATAACTCGGTGCTGACTACACGCATAGAAAAAATTTGCGGCCACAAAACTATGTTTCCTACTGCTATAAATGGTTGTTTCAATTAAATTATTACTGTATCAATCATACTTCACCAATATTATGGTTGCTTTAATCATGTTATCATAAAAATGTCTCTCTTTTTCGGTTATAATATTACTCTCTTGTCTACAATCATACTATGGTAATGTATAAACATTTCCATAACCCTAATATGATAATATTGAGATGATCTCAATGAGATCAATTGTGAAATATAATATGGTGGTCTTATTAACATATTATGATTACAAAATATATAAGAGAATTTTTATCACAACTATAGCAACATGGTTGCCGCAATCATAAATCAAAAAATATATGATGCTCTTCCAATATGGTTGCGCCAACAATGTTTTTTTCTGTGCTTGAAAAAAAAAACGCGAAAGCTACAACCAAACCATTCGATTTGCTACAAAAAAGGTCACTACGACCGTTTTCTGATTGTATGAATGCAAATCAAGTAATTTTTAATTTATTTCTTTTTTGTTGATTTGTTCTTTTTCAAAATCAAAAATGAAATTTTAATTATTTGATATAATGAATAAAATAATAATAAAATATTTAAAGGCGAATGTTAAACTTTTACACCTGCTTTATATTTTAAAGTTTTGACAGGCTTTTTTAATTTTAACTTAAAAAAATCATAAACATGTTTTTCTTTTTGTTTATAATTGGATAAATTATTGTAAATAATTGCATTTATCTCGTCAAAATTTGGGTACCAAATAATTTATAATAATTAATAATATTATTTTATTTATTATATCAAATAGTTAAAATTTTGTTTTTGATTTTGAAAAAGGACAGATCTGTAAAAAAAAGCTATAAAAATTAATTGATTTGCCTACATAGTAAACAATTTACAGCAAGATTTCTGAATAAATGTACGCTAGTAACCTTTTGCTCCTAACTGTATGTTTTTGTGTTGTATTTATTTTTTTTTGGTTGCTTCAACAACTGCAATTGTGTTAATCATACTGGTGTTTGTTGTTTTTAAATTTTCTTGTCAAAAATGATTGTTGACAAAAAAATATCGACCATTTTATATTATAAAAAACATGTAAATGGCAATAAAATACTGTTCTTATACATTTTTTACAAACGATTGTATTACACAATTTGCATTTATGAGTATATATATTTTTTATTATTATTGATTTGTTTCTGTAACGTTTTTGCAGAAATTTTATTATTTTATTTAGCTATTGATGTCTGGGAAGGAAATTGGGTTTTGTTAGCTAATTTATTTCCTAAGTTTTTCCTAACATACATTCGGCAACATACTTACTTTCATTTTTTAGTCTATTTTCTTATTGTTGACTTTTTTTGTCTTGGATTTTTATGTTTTCATTGCAAAAGTTAATATCGAGATGAACAATTCGTATACTGAGAGAATTAGATGCATGATATCAATGAATTTTTGCATTATATGAATGAAATGTCACGGCAAATCGTCTATTGTAGATTTCATTGTATTTATTAAAATTTTCATCGTCCTTATGAAAAAGTTTAATTAAAAATGGTTTCATAAAAACTATGAAACTTTTTCATAAAGTTTAAGAAATTCTTCATTCACTTTGTGAAAAAAACTTCATTAGATTGGTGAAAAATCTCATTAAAACTCTTCCAAAAAAAATCTCTCTGTGTATCTTATATTGAAAAAGGATCGGGTATATAAAGCTAATTTGTCAATAGTAATACAACAAACTGGTATTTATTGTTAATTTAAAATTGTTTTATATTTATTTAGGATTTTGGGATTTTTATGACAATTCAATTGTATTGTATTAGTTAAATTAGGTTGGTCTTTTATCCCTTTGCGTTTATAGTTTTAAAGTATTTTTCAATCCTTTCCTTACGTTTTTTTTTGTATTTCTACTATTTTGTTTGTTTATTTTTTGTCAATCATATGACAGGATTTAATTTTGGTAATAGGATAACATTTAAAATTGAGATTCGTATTTCAAATAAATTGAATTCTATTGCACAAGATAAATAAAAAGAAATTTATAAAAACCTAAGTATAAAATAACAGTTTGTTTTAAGTATCAGGGTTGGAAAAAGCTCATGACCTCTTAGAATTTTGAATTAAATGGGCTCTAATTAAAAATTCGAAGAGCCTACGAAAAATTAGCTTCCCATCCAGCGCAATTTGGATATTTTTTTGAGAGTTTTTATTTTATGAGTCAAAAATAAATAAAATAAACCATATATTTCTGAAATTTCAATACATTATGATCAAAATTAGTAATTTTTTGGCGAAAATGACACAACAATTTCAACAAAATTATTCAATCCAAAAAATGGCTCAGAATTGACTAAGATATGTAATTGAATTTGAATATTTTGTGAACAATTCAAAAAAGGCTACACAAAATATTGATTTTTGGGTATATAGAATTGTTTTTAATTTTTGAATCAGAAAACTAAGCTCTTTTGGTTGAACCACTTTCATACAAAAATTTAAAATTGTAATAATATATTTTGAGCCCATTTCTGACTCATTTTTGAGCTTGTTTGCTGGCAGGGCTACTCAATGTTTTAGACTTTGGTTTTCTTTTTATAAGTATTAATATAACAAATTATTTTGAAGTTTGATAACAGCCTTTGTGACAATTGCATTTTATTATAAAAAAATAGCGCGTTGAACTTTTACACAGAAGGTCCCGGGTTCGATCCCCGGTGCCGGCAACATCAAAATAATATGTATGAGTTTTTTCTATCTCTCATACGTATCGCAATGTCCACCTTCGGTGTTCCCATAGCAATTAACCCCACCGAAGTAAAATAATGAATCAGGGCTATGAACCAAAAAGCTTTAATAAAGTTCGCCAACTCTCCATCAGGTGGCGAGCAACAGCTGTTCTAAGTCTTATCATCTCGCGCAATTACAGTGTTGCCATGTCTGAAGCCCTTCATCTTTGCCCACCTTTCATCTCTATACTATCCCTTTCCAAAGAAAGCAACACACTAAATATAGGAAGTATTTCCCGAGTGTTGCCTCTCTTTTAAAAAAAAAAAAATTCTGAAATTTTTTTCTAAATTTTAATTTTGACCGAATTCAGAATTGTTATAATTCTCTTCATAATGAAGTTTCTTTTCTTTAAACTAATGCAAATGTTCATAACAGTTTATGTAAAATATCATTTTATTTAATAGAAGTGGCATTTACTGAATGTAGAAGTTTCATTACAAACAAAGTTTCATGAAAACTATGAAGCCTATCATTAATATTAAAATTTGTTTCACTAACTTAGCTTAAAAAATGTTGAGAAATTTTCTGAAAGTTTTCATTATTTGTTGTTAAGTAAAATTCTTTCTGTATAAAATGTATAAATAATAAGGGTTTTTTTTAGTCACCTGGACTTAAAATTTTCATATAAAAATTGGATTTATTAACTCCAAAAACAAACTCTGTTAAAGATTATTCAAGTTTGGTTAGAAATTTTTTTGTTTGAATTTAAAATTAAAACATATGAAACACCCTTTAAATTTAATGACAGAAAAAATTACGAAGAACGAAAAATGTTATGAAATTAAAAAATTAAATGTTTTTCTTAAATTTTTTGTTTTAAATATGTTAAGAAAGCAAATCTACACTTTTTAAAATACTTAATTTCTATCTTTGTCACGGTTACATAGATTAAATATAAATGGTTTTTTTTTTCATTCTATTGTAATTAATTTTATTAAATCCAATTGGTGAACATTGAATTTTGGAGTGAAATATTTTAATTGAAAAACCTTATTAAAATAGGTGGACGATAACTCCACCTATTGATTTTTTTTTAAAGCTATGAATTGTTCATTTATTTCTTTTCATAACAAAAATATATTTTTAAAAATTGTCCAGCTTGTCGTTTAGCATTATTTCATGCATTTGATTTGTTTTAAACCTCGAACACAAGAAACACACTATCAAAAATGTGAGGTTAGTTTAGAAATCATGTTGACATAAGACATCTTATATACCAATAGATATCTTCGAAATTGCAATTATTAGTCCATCATTTCATAAAATGTAGACAAAATCATACCATCAGCCATTATTATTCTATTTATTTAACTCGATTAAATTTTAATATCTCTATAAACGTATTTTCCATTTGGAGTGCGAAATTATTAAAAAGGCGCTTAATATTTAAAATGCTAGTTAATTAATATATATGTCATTTACAAATTGTTAAAATTTGTTGAATCTAAATTTAGATGCCTCTAATTTTAAAAGTTTATTGAATTGAGAAAAACGATGAACAGGGTTAGGTGCACATACTTAAAAACTAGGACATGCAAAGTTTCACTTTAAAAAATCTTCACTTAAAGACTTGATGGTCATTTAAATGTCGAAAAATTTTAAATCTTACTTGAAACTTAGTAGAGTTTTTTGATTCATTTAATTTTTTTGCTCATTGTTTTTAACTTTCAGATCCAAATGGAGTCACTAGACTCAGGATATACTTTCACTTTCGCTGATTGGTGGAAAGTGGTATGTTGGTTTACTTTTGCAGTATATATAGGGTTTTTGCGCCGTTTAATGGAATTCCGTTTTTAGAAAAGTATTTTAACAAGGTGTAATTTTATACAGCTTGAGGTATACCAGCACTCATAAAAACAAGTCTGTAAAAATAGCAGTAAAAGTTATTAAAAATTAAGTTGCAGGAAAAATCAGTAAAAGTAGCAGAATCGTTGTGCTAAATATTAGTAAAATAAGAACAAAAAAAAAAAAACTGTAAAAGCTACAAAATTTTTGTCAACTTTTTAGTTGGTTGCCTAAAAACTACTATCGAGTAGATCTGCAGTTTTTTCCAAAAACATTATGCTTTGTGACAACTAAGGCGCTGTATCAATTGCATCAAAACAACCTTGAAATAAGTGATTTTAATTGGCTTAATACTAAAATCGAAAAAGCATCAACACATTTAAAGACTTTAAATTTTATGGGGCAACCATAATTTTCGTAACCTTGAAAATCATGCTTATATAAAATATTTCCTGCAAACAAGTAACCCTAAACTCAATTAAATTTCATAAAACCGATAAAAATGCGTTTTTTCCACAATCATCCCACAATAATCAATAATAGCTGACAACAATTTTTTGATAGTATTTCATTATTTTTTGGTTATGTAATATATAATTTGTTATGTAATAAATACAATGAGATCTAGAAATTAATGTAACTTTAATTAAATCCAAGCAAAAACTATAATTTAATTTTTTCTGCATGAATGATACTTTTAATAAATAAAAAGATATTTTTCATAAAATTTTATGAAAACTTGAATTAGATTAATTTAAAGTTTCAATTGCTTTTGTGTAAAAATTCATTGATATCATTCGAATTATTTTCTCAGTGTACACAATATCATAGAATCTAAACACTCATGATATTATTTCGCAAAAAACTGTTTGAAATACATATGTAATTAATTTAAACTACAGTTTGTTACAAAAATATTAGATTTAAACAATGATTCTTTTAAGTGCATGTCTCAGATGGGAAAATTAAAACTACACTCAAATATAAAAGTTAGTAAAGTCAGCAAAAAAATTTTGCTGAGTCAGCAAAATTTTAGTCAGGAGGGTGCTTGCAAAAAAAATTGCTAATGTCAGCAAAATCTTTTTCTGAAAATCAGCGAGCTGATTTTTAGCAACAAAATTAGTAGATTCAGCAAAAGTTTTGCTAAAACTTAGTGGATTAGAAATTAGAAAACCCTTGCTAAACATTAATAACATTTTTGCTGAATATTAGTAGACTTAAAGAAACTAAAAAAAAATTGTAGAAAATTTTTACTTTAGTTAATTTATTTTGCTGAAAATCATAAAACATATTTTGTGATTCTTTTTAAAATAATTTACAATACGTTACAAAATATAAAAATTTTATACTCCCACATTGACGACATGAATTAATGTAATATCTGCAAATATATAGAAATAATTATATATAACATAAACAAAATTATCTTTCAACTACTTACATCAATGGTTGCCTCAATGAACGCTAATGCCGCAGAGAATTATAGAAACGAAACGAAAAAATAACAAAATGTAACATATACAACCCGTTTATTGCAATAAGAAAAAGGAAACAAAAATTTAATCAAGATGTATGTCTTTCGCTTTAGTCTGTCTACCTGCCGTATATTTGTTATCAACTTGACCACTCAATTTGACTACAAATACACATTTAATCTCTTTTAAATTTAAATATTTTATTTTGCTTTTATTTAATTATTAGACAATTACTTTCGCAAGCCGGTGAAAACGCAAAATTTAAGTTGTTTCAATCCACAATGAATGTATGAAAAACAGATACAAAAATCTTCCATGGTTGATTTTGTTTATGTATCTTACTAGAGTTGTACTTTTTAGTATAATTTTCCTCGTCACTACTACATCTTGAAATCTAATTCATTCTGCGTATGACTTTTAATCTGGTTGTCGTTCACACTATTGATGTGCTAATCAGCACTAAGTATAACTAAAATTTTAGTTTAAAACATAATTTTAGCAAAAAAAAAATAGCTGGAAAATAGTATACCTGATTTACAAGATGTTTTACTAACTTTTGTACTAACTTATTTTTTTGAGTGTACATATGCCCTTCAAAAAGTTTTAGCAAGTTCTGGCATTTGTCCCGCCTCTTCCCGTTGTAAATTTTATTGCAATCGAACTACCCAGTAAGAAATTAATTTCTTACAATTTTTTTTTTAATACATTCTGATACTGTTTACCCCCATCTCCTCTTCAAGTATTATTTTATAAATAATATTCAACCGTTGACAGAAAACTTATGTACAGTAAATTGTAATCAAATATTTTAATAACAAGATGGCCTTCACAAACTTAGACAAAAAGCTTTTAATATTTATCAAAATTACAATGATTTGTATCCAATATAACACTTCATAAATACAAAGAAATTAATTCATTAAAAAACATGTTTCTTTATATTTGTCAAACATATATTAAATATGATGAAGGATGTTTAAAAAGTCTCAAGTAAGACACTTGTGAAAAAGTATTATAAGAATAATATAATGTTTTTAGTTTTGATTTAGATTTTCGAAACTATTAATTAATGCTATAATTTTATAAAAAAAAAAATAATTAATGTAAACTTTAAATGGGATTTTGAATATTATCATAATTAATTTATTATTTGATAAAATTTAATGCCAACTAGCCTCAATAATGTCATATGACGCTGAGGCAAACTTAATTTTGTAATAAAATTTTTGTTAATAAATTAATAAACTAAAAAAAAAAAAAATTAAAATATATACCTAATAACAATTACAAGAAATAATTTTGCATTTATGAAATATTTGTCATACATTTTTCTAATAAAATTCATCACATTTATGAAAACTTCCTAACTTGAGGGTTACACGATCAAGTTTTGCCTATCAAGTTTTGATACACTCACACTTTTTTACCAATACACTCACACTTTCTAAAATTGAAACGAACTTGCTTCAGATTTCTCTTTCAAGTGGAGTGTATCAATTTACGTTCCAGAAAACAGCTGATTACAATTCTTTTGAAGTTGTTTTTGTTTTCCTTTTCACAAATATTTTTATTGCTTTCAACTTGCGTGCAGCCTACGTCACAGCTGTCAATTTTTACATATTTTGACAAACAGTATATGTAAAGGACTATCCAGAAAATCTTGATCGTGTGACTGCAGTGTAAATGAGATAAAGAGTTGGTGATAAACGATTTATGATACAGTTTCATCAATATTATAAAACTTTTGTCGCTGAGTGTGATTATAAGTTAATTAAAATGTGTATGCCTCAAATGCATATGAAGTTTTATTAAACCACAAACAGAAGAATTTAAATTTGAATTCTGTTGTAATTAAAATGCATCAATTATCAATAAATTCCAGAAGTTTAAATTGCTGTATAAAAATATTTACATACATAGTTTTGTGTACACACAGAGAGACATTTTGCTATTTGCCAACTGGAATTCGGTTATTACGACTCAATTTCGTTTATTACAAATTTCAGGCGGTAGGCACAATTTCACATTAGTTTTCATAACAAAGTTCGGTTAATTCAATATTCAGAAATCTAATAAAAATATCGTTGTATTAACTGAATTTATAAGTTGTTACCATTAATATATACCTCTTAATTCGGTTGGCACTTTATTTCTCTGTGTGTATATTTACTCACGTATTCATAAAAAATCTTAATTTAGATTTCAAATATATTTTAGTTAAAACACATTTTAAGCCTTAAAAATGTATTCAAAAGTGTGTAAAATTTAATATTCGTTTATGAATACAGTTTTAATGCTAAAATTTGTGTTTTAACTAAAATGTACTAAAATAGCAGAGAGTTTGAGAAGATGCAATATACCCTCAAATTTTCGAGTTAACGGTAAAAAGCAATTGTTCTGCTACACTAAGAATACTATGTAGGTGAAGACCACTGCAATTGTAGTTGAAAACAAATGAAATTTCACTTAAAAAAAGGACGACTTACATAACAGTAAATTCAACTAACGTTGTCATTTGTTTTTTTAATGTTCAAAAAATGACTAACAATTGTAGTAAAAATGAACCACATGGTAGTAAAAAATAAACAAACATTTATTTATTTTTATTTTTTTTAAATAACAAAAAACAACTGTAAAAAAATAATGTAAAATCATAAAACAGTCATTTGATGTGAGTTGTTTTTTTAAATGAACTGCAAGGTTAGTTAAAAATTTTATTTGTTCTACAAATGACTTACATTTACATTAAAAATAATGAAACTGTATTACTACCCAAACAACTACATATTTGTAAAGCAGAAGTTCCCTGAGTGTATGAGCGCAATTAATCATTTCAAACTCACAAGAGTTTTCTCCCGATGGGTTCTCTCCGATGTTAATGGAATTTGAATATGTGATGGAGAATAAAGCAAGGGCACGTATTTTCCATTACTATTATTTTCTTTATCACATAACCAAATTTTAATAAGATCGGAAAGAACCCATCGGGAGACTCCCCTTTTCAGTCATTTTTAACCGATTTGGAATTTTTAAACCTAATTTAAAAAAAAAAAATTACCTTGACTTTCGAAATACATATATTTTGTAGAGATTTTCCAAATAACAATAACAATAACAATTAAAATTTAAAATTTTTTTTAAAGTTTTTCCAATTTTAAGGGGGGTTTTACTCCATGAATCCCATAACACATATTCAGGTTTTAAAATTTTCAAAACTCGCGGATTTTTTAGGGTTTTAATTTCAAAAAAAGTCTAAAAATCACAAAAGTATGTCATTTTAAAGAGCTCTTTATTCGAAAGTTGCTGTCGAATTTCTCTGATTCAAAAGCATTTGATTTGTATGGTTACCCTTTTTGACACTTATGCAATCAAACAAATACATATGAAAAAAATACATTTTTTATGCAAATGCAATTTTTAGATGCATTTCCGAAATTGTTGTCATCTTTCAAAATATTTTAAACATAGACAAAAAAAGTCTAAAAATCGCAAAAGTATGTCATTTTAAAGAGCTCTATATTCGAAAGTTGTTATCGAATTTCTCTGATTCAAAAGCATTTGCTTTGTATGGTTACCCTTTTTGAAACTTATGCAATCAAACAAATACATATTAAAAAATACATTTGTTATGCAAATGCAATTTTTAGATGCATTTTCGAAATTGTTTTCATCCATCAAAATATTTTAAACATAGATAAACTAAAAATTTAACATTGTTTATATAAAATTAGTTATGGGTTTTCTGTAACGCAAATATCATCCAATTTTTTAGATTTTGTGAAAAAATCGATATTGTATACAAAAAATTATATTTTTTGTATAATTTATTATTTTAATATTTTGAGCAGAATTTGAAAAGGCTTAAAAAAAAATTTTAAAATACTAATTGTTGTTAAAAAAAATCTACACGCAGAGAAAAAATATGATTGCAATATGATTGGGGCCACAAAAATATGTTTCATACAGCCATAAATGGTTGTTTCGATTAAATTATTATTGTATCAATCATATTTCACCAATACTATGATTGCTTTAATATTGTTATAGTAAAAATGTCTCTTTTTTTTGTTATCATATTATTCTTTTTTCTACAATCATAGTATAGTATTTATTATCACATTCCTCTCTTTCACACTCATATGGATGATCAGTCTGATTCTTATGATCGTCTTCGCTCTGGTAGCGTCTTTTTTGTATAAGATTTTGTGATTTTATCAACGTAAAATATCTAATTAAAGATTTGATTTGAATTTAATTTGTTTCTAAACAAATATTTAATTGAATCAATTAATATTTTAATTGACTTTTAAATATATAAATACATATTTTATTTTAGACGCAATTATCATATTATTTTTTCATACACTCTATGCATTAATAGAAAATTTTCAGTATAAAATACCATATACATTTGAAGTTAACAAACAAAACAAGCACACACACAAATAGACTCAGCATTGCAAAAAACACACATACCAATGTATAGATCACACACTTTTTTTGTGAGTATCATATTTTTTTTTTGTAGAAGTTATTTATAACTTTTTTTTCCTTCTTAATTTTAATAAAAGTTTTAATTGATAGTATCATTGCCGTGATAGGTGCAAAATCAATTAAAATATTAATTGATTCAATAAATGTTTTAATTGAAACTCGTTTTTAGTTTTTTCTGTGTAGGAAAACAACGAAGTAGTGAATAATTTGGTAATCTCAACCTGGTCTAACATGGGATCCTAGGAAAAAGTTAAACTGACACGCATCACTTATTAAGCAAAAAGTTATAAAAAAAGTGATTTATTTTTAAATTTGTTGTACTCACGCAAAATAAATTGTAAACAAAATGAAAGATAAATTTAAACAAAATACACATGCTTCTAAGTTTGTAGTACAATTTAATCATAAAATTTAAAATTAAAAAAATTTTAAAAATCATGAAAATTTTTGCAATAATTATGATAAAAAATTATGACTAATTTATTTTCCATGATCAAGTATGATAACTAGGACTATAATATGATTATAGTGCAGATATTATGATTGCTGTAAACATGTTATGATCATATATAAATGCAATTCGAAGTTGTATTCCCTCCAAACAATATTTTAATGCGCTTTATGCTGTAATCAAATATTTTCATTTGTGCTAAAAAAGAGAATGATTAGTTTTGCTTTTTTAAATACTAAAATAAAAAAATTATGTAAACATAGCATGGCGACAAAATATTGATTTATGTAACTCCTTAATATTTAGCACAAATCTTAGGCCAAAGTCAATATACCGGGACTGCAGAACTATTTTTCAAAATATTTTATTGCTTCGGTTAATTTAAAAAAAAAATAAATAGTAATTTTAGTCCTATTTTATCCACTAGAATTAGGTGCTTAATATAGTTATCTTTTAAATTAAAATATGTAAAAAGATTTTGTTTTTTTAATATTGAAAATACTGTAAAAAAACATTTTTTAGAGATTTGTTTAGAATTATAAATTTAAGATACTTATGTTTGCCGCTTATTTGGTAACACATATTATAGTGATCCAGCATTGAAATAAAAATTTAAGTGAAAAATATTAGTTGTAAGGTACACTCAGAAATTGTTTCCAGGTACACTTATGATAGTGTTTTGAATAAATTTAAAGTGTTTATCTTATTCACAAAATAAATGTACCAATTTTGAATCTTAACAAAGTTTAATTTATTAACAAAGTTTAATTTATTAATATTGTTTTAGTTCTGAATAAAAATAAAATTCACTATTAAAAATATTTCATTCATAGTACACGACAGAACATAAAAACAAACAAAAAATATCTCATTGCATGGTTTTTGTTATTTTGTCATGAACTTGATGATATATTTTTAGAAACCAAATTTTTGCTAAAATTGCCGGTAATACTCTATTAGCTGATGTGTATACACAAACAAATTTATCGCCTAACAAAAATTAATAGGAGCCGTTTAAAATTTGTTTATTTCAAAATTTGTGATTTTGATCGCCAAAAACATCCCGATTTTTTATATGTAGGGCAAAAGCACCTATAAGAAAAATAATTGTTATTTTATTTTGCACAAGCTTAAAAGAATGATACTTCGTTAGCGGTGGTTTTATATATCGGAATATACAATACTAAGATGGAAAACGAATTATTTTTAAGGAATTTGTTTCAATTAATTTGTTAATCCTGTTTAAGTGGATGGTTTTGTGATTTATAGTTTCACATTTCTACCTTAATGGAATTCCATAGGCCATTATAGGTGGAGTTTCTTTTTTTAAAACCATATTTATACCAATATTTTATAAACACCCATAATAAATTAACCCATACCTGAAAAAAAAAAAAATTAAATTTAAGACTTTTTGTATAAATTGTTTGTTAAGGGGAAGACTTCCTCTCTTTGTCACTCCCTGTAAACATTTTTTAAAACACAATATTAGCGGATGCCTGCTCCAAATTATATGTACCGAAATTCAACGTTTTATGCTGAGTGCATTGACAAACCAATTATTAAGATCATTACTGAGAGACTTTTAGGAGCAGCAAATCTCACAGAAGTAATTTCCAAAAATCCCGTCTAAGGAGATGGAATATCACACTTACCAAATTTTGTTTTTTCGCCTTTGTACCAAAATTTTTATTACGTTTCTCGTGAAAATTCTAAAAAAGCCTTCATAGTAATTTAGGACATATGATAACATATGATTTAAATTTAAAGCTTTTAGCCATTAAAGACCCACACACCAAATTTCAAATAGGTCCGCCAAGGAGCAAACTATACCAATCTTTGGTTCTCCCCATAGGAATTTCAAAAAATCTCTTTCCATTTTTCAAGATCCTCCCTTAAATAGCTTAAGAATTGATAGATTTATCACGATCCTGGACATAACTTTTAAATTCCAAATTTCTGGCAAACGATGTTTTGGCAGGCCGCCGTGGCGAACTTTCACCATTTTTGCCCCTTGCAGTAACATTTCCAGAAACACGATCTATACCAATTTTCACGTACCAATTATAAATCTTAACATATATTCCCTTACTTTAGCTTTTTGAAAATTTATATTTATATGGTGAACTTTTAAACTGGAGAAAAAAGTTTTTAAAAAAATGTTTGGTGTAGAATCGAAAGGTGAATTAAAATTTCATATAAATACCGCTCTTGTTGCTCTGCAGAAAAATTGTTTTTGGGAGCCAACCGTAGGTGGAAGAAGTTGGAATTGTAATAAAATAATAACGCAATTTTTGATGCCAAAACATTTTAAAAAGTGATTATATAACAAAAACAACAGTTTATACTGTTTTGACGAAATCTAATATTTATATGTAATGATATATATATTAAGGTGTAGAATTATTTTTGATTGATTGTACCGCATACACTTATATATGATCATATGTATATGGCAAAATAAATGGTCATATATAGATCTACATCTGGTGATTTACATGGACAGCGAAACCTTAAATTTTAACTATCAAGAACCTGTTCTAGAACCCGTTCTATGTGACCGGTGGTGAAAGAAGCTGTTCTAGAACAGGTTAAAAGTTAATCTGTTCTAAAAAATTCTGCTGGAAAGTTATGAACATATTATATTGTAATATATTCCCACACATATAAACATTATAATGATATCAAGTTTCTATATACTCATATATACTCATTTCTATATACTCATATTTAAATTTCATTTATTTTCTGTATAAATATATATTTTTTTTTTTATAAAACGTAAATGGTATACAAAAATGAACCTTAAAAAATTATCCGATTTATTATTATACATTTTCAAATAAACTGTATATCTTGTATTTTTGTTGATTCAACATCCTCGTTATTTTAAATATATTTTCACGAATTTAATGTGTTGAAAAAATCTCTTATAAAAATAACGCAATCGTTAAAAACCAGTTAAAAAGAAAAATATTAACATATAAACTAACTATTTGGCAGCTGGTTAAATTGCATAAAACTAGACTATCAGTAGACCAAAAAGCCCAAAGAGCTTTGAAAACTTAGCTCGTATTTAATTTTTATAGCTTAATGCAGTTTGGCTATATTCAACTGTTTTTTCATTATGGATAAAAATTAAAAGTTAAAAAGATTATTTAATGAAGACAAAAATATGTTTCTTTCAAAGTTTTCGTATTCTATAATATGTATAATTTTGTTACTAAAAAATGCTATCTAAGCATTTAACTTGTTTTCTAAATTTCAAATGTTAAAAAGAAAAAAATGCTAAAGTACTGGCTGTATCAAGGAACGCTTATTATAAAAAAATAAAACACACCCAGCCGAATGAGTGATGATATATAAATATTTCGTATAATTTGTATTGCGTGAGTGTTAGTGGTGCAAACCAAATTTTCCGTTGCATACTTTCGTGAGACATACAAAGAGGCTCAGACGTATGAGTGATATTATTTTATTTTTGTATATTTTTTACTTGCTGTTCCATACTATAGGGATAGTTATGTCGAATAAGTAATTTTAATAATTTATAAATAGAGAAGACAAAATATTCACAGATAGAAACATTTAGCTATTTGCCAACTGAAATTCGGTTAATACGACTGAAATTCGGTTATTACGAATTTCCGTCGGTTGGTACTACTGAACGTTAGTTTTCACAACAAAGTTCGGTTAATTCAACTGAATTTTAGTTGCAACACCCAATATATTCAGAAATCTAATGCAAATATCGTTGTGCTAACTGAATTTATAAGTTGTTACTATTATAATACACTTTTCAATTCGGTTGCCACTTTATTTCTCTGTGCGTATCAAAATCCATTGTGTTTATGGCAAAAAATATTGGGAAAAAGCAAACACTAATAAAACTACAAAAAGGTAAACTAAATAAATTTTTCAATAGATAAATTTCTATAATTATAGGGAAAAAGCTTTTAAAGCGAAGAATATCTACAAAAATCTTAACAAAAAGCTGTTTTTTAACCCAAAAACAAAAAATCTAAAAATGGTACATAAAAATGCAAATATAAGTAAAAACGTAAAAAAGAGCAAAAAAAAAAACATATTTGTCTTCTGTGTTTATAAATCATAAGCCTATTTTTAATTATATTCTTTTAGCAAAGGATTTTCTTAAAATAAAACAAATTTTTTGCAAATAAAAATAAATTTCAAAATAAAATTAATTTGTAAAACTAAATTCGTTAGATATTAATTTTCGGAAATTTTTTAACGTATTTTCATATACAATATATCAGGGACTAAAATGGCTTGAAGCGCCAAACTTGGACTTTCGGACTGAAAAGAATAGAAAAGTTTTTTATAAGAATTTTGCGATCCTAAAAGTCAAAAAGTTCTAACGTATTTACTTTTTCAGTTGTGGGTCTTTTTTTAGCCCCTAATCCAAAGTAAAATATTTTATTTGTAGAGCTATCAAATATTCGTCTACGCTGGCTAAATTTGTGTCAGTCAGAGAGTGATTGAAAGAGTAACGTCATTCTTTTACATATGTAAAGAGATTTCCTATATATATTTGACAACTTTAAATTTAATTTGTGAACGCACTATTTCACTGATCATCTAACTGTTACTTTCTTTTTTTCAGTAAACTCAACATTTTCATCATGGTAAAGTACACGAACGAACAACGTATGCAAATTATAAAAATGTACTACCGAAATTCGGAGTCGGTAACAGCAACTTTAAGAGCGCTAGGTTAGGTTAGGTCGGAGTGGTAGCCGGCTCCGTGAGCACCAGCACACTTAGACTCTGAGGTCCCTTGTGATGCCACGAGACTGACGGATTACCGATCAGACTCCACCGTTGAATCAGTTAGAGCTCCTTACGAAGCTAAGGAGGTGCGGAATACCAGCACCTGAAAGATCCCCAAGATCGTGAAAGAACGCCGATCCAAGTGAGGCCCTCCTACGTAGCGCCAGCGCGGGACATGAACAGAGAAAGTGCTCAATACTCTCCTCCTCCACGTCCCTGCAGCTCCTACAAAAGTCAGGTGATAACACCCCCAACCTTACGAGCGTGCCTGCCAATAAGACAGTGGCCGGTTATCCCCGCCACCATGTCAGAGATTTCCCTCCTGGAAAGCGACAGGAGCGCCCTCGTTCGCCCCAGATCCAGAGCCGGCCAGATGTGCCTTGTCACCACACAAGTCACGCCATTAGCCCATCTAAGGTCAGTCGCCCTCTCGGAGTAGAGCCGATTGTTCAGCTTACAGGTTGCTAAGGGAACACCAACTCAGAAAAGATGTTAACGCTCGTAGTGGACAGGACGTTCCGTGCGAGCCAAGCGGCAACCTCTCCTATCGCCATCACCTTAGCCTGAAAAACGCTGCAGTGATCGGGCAGCCTCAGAGCCAGTTCCAGACCGAGCTCCTCGGAGTAAGAGCGTTACCCTCATCTTCAGTGACGAAGCTCATTTTTGGCTCAATGGGTTCGCCAGTAAGCAAAATATGCGATATTGGTTTGGTGAAAATCCACATGTGCTTCATGAATCACCACTTCATCCACAAAAAATAACTGTTTGGTGCGGTTTGCATGCCGGCGGCGTCATTGAGCCATATTTTTTCGTCGACAATAACGATCGTCTCGTTACTGTGAATGGCGATCGTTATCGCGCCATGATTACCGATTATTTTTGGCCCGAATTGGAAAACATGTACTTGGACGACATGTAGTTTCAACAGGACGGTGCCACAAACCACACAGCACACGTTACAATCGATTTATTGAAGAGTAAGTTTGGTGAGCGTGTTATCTCAAGAAATGGACCAGTCAATTGGCCGCCTCGTTCGTACGATTTTTCGTTGAAGCTACGTCAAATCATTGCTCTATGCCAACAAGCTGACGACGTTGTAAGAACTCAGAGCCGAAATGTGTGACCGAGTCATCGAAAATTGGGTCGAACGAGTCAATCGCTGCCGACGTGCCCGCGGTGGCCATATCAACGAAGTCGAGTTCCATAATTAAATGTTTTGATTATATTTCAAGTCGATAATAAAGTTTTGGAAACATCTCAAATAGTTTGCGTTTTATAAAAAAAAAAAGTTATCAAGTCCTTATTGAAAAACCCCGTATATTATACATGATTGCATTTATAAGACTTTTTAACGAAACCCCATTATTTGAAATGTTGTAAAACCACAAATCTATTAAGCATATTGGGCAAAATTACTAAAATGCCACAAAAAAGTTGATGTTGTTCGATTTTTATAAAATTTTGATAAAATGTTGCGGTAAGGCATAGTAGTCTTAATCTGAAATATTGATTAATTTTATGAAATATTTTCAGAAGTACAGTGTTGGAAAATCATTTGTTTCCAAAAAATGCGATTTTTATTTACTTTTTTATTTATATACTAGCTGACCCGGCAAACGTTGCTTTGCCTTCAAATTTTAATTGTAATTAATTCTTTAAATCAAGAAATTTCTTTTACGCAAATAAATAATTAAAAAAATAAATTCACATTAGTAAATCATTTTAAAATTTGTAATTTCATTATAAGCCCAACGCCTCTTTGTCCTTCTATCGCCTTTATTTGCTGAAGTATATAAAATGAATAGCTGAAAACAACTGCCATAACAACTGCGACGTCACCTATTACCGGTGCATTAAAGCGCCGCTTATGCTCACCAGCCGCTATCTGGTCAGCTCTTATCACAACAGTAAATTCATCTATCGGCATCTGGTCTAGGGCTGTTTTGAATAGACGGATGAGGCTGTTGTGTTCGTGTAACATAGCTTGAAGATTAACATAGGTTTTTTGTAAATATTAACATAGGTTTTTTGTAAATATCTTCGGAACTACATAACCGATTTAAGAGTTTGATATCTCGTTTTGAAAAACATGACAACGGCTTTAAAAAAAAAAAGAAATTATTAAATAACCTTGCAAAAAGTCTTGAATGTGATGATTTATTTTTTTGGTACCACGCCCATTTATCCCATTCTGCCCATTTTCAGTTCGACTACAAATATTTGTAATTGATGGACTCGTACAAAATTTGAAGGGTATATAGCTAATATAGAACCCTATATATTTAATATTAATATTAATTTTGTATATGAGCTAAATAATCACTTTGTATGGGAGCTGCCACGCCCACTGGTATGATCCCGCCCAATTTTCCCATGACTATTCATAATATAATCAATGTGCACAAATTTCTAAGACTCTGGCTATTATAGAACTGTAGATATATGATATTAAATATTTACTTTGTATGGGAGCTGACACGCCCACTGGTCCGATCACGCCTATTTTTCCCATGACTATTCACATTAACAAATAATCAACGTGCACAAATTTCTAAGACTATGGCTATTATATTACTGTAGATATTAAATATTTACTTTGTATGGAAACTGACACGCCCACTGGTCCGATCACGCCCATTTTTCCCATGACTATTCACATTAACAAATATTTAATATTAATATTAATTTTGTATATGAGCTAAATAATCACTTTGTATGGGAGCTGCCACGCCCACTGGTATGATCCCGCCCAATTTTCCCATGACTATTCATAATATAATCAACGTGCACAAATTTCTAAGACTCTGGCTATTATAGAACTGTAGATATATGATATTAAATATTTATTTTGTAAAGGAGCTGACACGCCCACTGGTCCGATCACGCCCATTTTTAGATGTTGGCCGATTCTCAGACCTACTCAATATGCTCACAAAATTTCATGAGAATCGGTCAAGCCGTTTCGGAGGAGTACGGGAACGAACATTGTGACACGAGAATTTTATATATAAGAATTAACTTTATAAAAATAAACGAATAAATAATAATTCTTAAAATCTTGAAGGTATGTATTGTTGACCTTTAATGTTGTTGTTGTTATTTTGTTTCTCTGGCTTGAGGTCTTATATTAAAAAATAAAAAGTAAAAGCAAATGAAAGGCTTATTGTGAAAACTTGATGAGCCACTTTGACTATGTTCTAGTTTTCACTGTTTCTTTACAATTTTTTTCAACAAGTCTAGCTCAAACACTTACCACACGTACCTAGAGTATAAAAGTCCTGCTATATTCATATTTCTATATGTTTTCTAACTTTAAAAGGCGAAAATAAACCAAAAATAAAATGTGGCTTATCAAGTTTTTACAATAAGCCCTTCAAATATAGTTTTTATATTATTTAATAATTTATTCGATTACTTAAAAAAATATATTTTTCAAGGACCTTAGATTAGATTAGATTAGATTAGATTAGAAGGCTCTATGCACCGCGACCAATGTAGGTCTTTTGTGCTGCCTAAGGTTACCTACAGATTCAATCTACCTATAAAGCCAATTATCCTATTAGGCAAAATGTTCGCGATGTCGGAAGGCGAAATGAAGCGATCACCTAGAAACCTAAGTCTCCTATCACAAAGCCTGGGACATTCGCCGAGAACATGCACCGAGGTCTCAGACACCATCTCGCAAAACCTACACAAATCCGTGTCCGCTTGACCCTTCTTGTGCAGATGGTATCTGAGATTACAGTGTCCAGTTAAGTACGACGCCAGGGTCCTCAAACCCAACCTTTCAAGCGACAAGAGTCGCCTCGACCCCCTACTGGAAAAAGAGATCAATCTTTTAGCCTGGCGCTGTAATGCCAACACACGCAAGACGGTAGATTCTCTTAAGAGCATCCCTTGCCTTACTCTGTTCAACTTTTGGCCACCATGCAAGGGCAGCATAGGTGATCATCGGTTTAACAATAGTATTGAACGACCAGTAGACCATTTGTGGCCTTAGGCCCCATGTTCTCCCGAAAAGCCTCTGGCAGGCATAATATGCCCTGGTGGCCTTCTTGGAGACGTGGTCAAGATGTCCGTTCCAGGTGAGGGAGCTATCAAGAGTCACTCCAAGATACTTAACACTGCTAGAGAAGCCAACCTTTACGCCCTCAACGACCGGCATAGACAGGTTAAGTTTTCTCCTTCTCGTGAATGGTACCAGGATTGTCTTCGACGGATTGACAGACAACCCCTTTTCCCGGCACCACGAAAGAGTGAAGTTCAGAGCCTGTTGCATACGCTCGGAGATGGTCCTGTCATCCCAGCCCACAACGGAAATGGCAAGATCATCGGCGTATCCATAGGTCCTGAAACCCAAGCAGTTCAGACCCTCGAGTAATTCATCAATGACCAGTGTCCATAGTAAAGGCGACAAAACGCCACCCTGAGGACACCCTCTGGTCGCATTCACGGTCCTACAAGTAGTCCCTGTTCCGAACGTGATTATCCTAGAGCGGAGCATCTCCAATGTCCAATTAATTATGATTGGAGGAATGCTCTTCCTATTCAAGGACCTTACAATGCCGTTATTTTTTTATTTTTACCTTTATTTGACCTGTAAATTTAAGGTCAAATTCTTTAATTTGATATAGCTCAAAACACACCCATTTTAATTTTTATTTATTAATATTATTTTTATTCGAAAGCTTAACTTTTTCACTATAACAAATATATGAAAAGTTCAGATTGGCTGCATCAAGAGTATCGAAGAATAGAATTTTGAATTTAAACGCCGGACTAAAAGCTGCTATTATTATCGTTGTTTAACTACCCACATACACACACACACACATTGTAACATTGTTCTGCATAAAAAAGTATAAATTTCCAATCAATTTCTATAAAATATGGGTGCATGACACGAATTTTTTGTGAATTACGCATTAGTGTGTGTGAAATTAATATTACTCACGTGAGTCTTGCGTGAGCTAAGAAAACTGTTCGTGATCCGAGTGTTTGCGTGATTATAAGTACATTAAAATATTTTTTGTTTGATTTTATGGAATTGTAAATATAACAATTTAATGGTAGTTGTTTTTTTTTTTTTTACCAAAACTTCGATTTTTATGACTTGTTTATTCAAATTAACCCAAATAAGTCTTGAGTATTTCGTAGGCGTAATTACCGCGTTAGCGCAGGGGAAAATAAATTACTCACGACGTTTAAAACTATGCTCTTATTTTGATTTTCTACACACAGAGCAAAATTTAGCTGTTTGCCAACTGAAATTCGATTACTACGACTCAAATTCGGTTATAACGAATTTCAGTCGGTTAGCACATCTTAACACTAGTTTTCACAACAAAGTTCTTTTAATTCAACTGAATTTTAGTTACAACACCCAAAATATTCTGAAATCAAATGCATATATCGTTGTACTAGCTGTATTTATAAGCTGTTACCATTAATATACACTTTTCAATTCTGTTGGCACTTTATTTCTCTGTGTGTATAGAAATCCGAATGTGAATAGAAAACTTCATAAAATCGATGGTTTGGTCAAAAGAAACTACTATCATTAAAATGTTATCTTAAAAGAATACGCGACTCTAAAAATAAAACAAGAGTACGAACCATTGATTGTAAATATTTCAGTCATGCTGATTTTAATGGCGTACCTAGTTTTTTTCACTTATAGGCGCAAAATTGAATTAGAGTTTTAAAGCAGTTTGTTATGGATCATTTCAAAAAATTTCGACACACTTGTCAGATGAAGGTCTTTAAAATTATCATGAAAGTTGGTATATAGGTATATGCTCCTAGTCAATATTTAGTTTATATATTGTTTCATATTCTAAACGTTTTTCAATAATTGTGTTAGAAATACATAATGTTTGAATAATCATAACTTTTGAACACTTCAACAGCAAATTACAAATTTGGTCTTATTTTACAAGCTAACTTCTCTTCTTTAAACAGTATTGTATAATTCATTTTTTCTCTAAAATGGTATTTAAATTTGAAAAATGTCCTTAAATTATGAATATCTCAAAAAACCCATAATCAATTTTTCTTAAATTAATGTCTCAAATAATTCACAATGCCATCTACAACATATACAAATATCAAGTTGTTAATCAAATGGGTTCAAAAATATTACAAGTTTCTTAAAAGGTGTTTAATATTTTGTATGAAATATTCTATATCCTTAAGACATTTTTATTTATTTTTTTTACACAAAGTTAAATCGATTTATAAGTTAGACTAGAGACCACACGTCGGTTTTCATAATCACATCGTATGTTCTCTAATATTACATATTAATATTACATATTAAAAAAAATATATTTAAATACTAGTCCTTATTAAATATATAATGAACATTAGGGTATCAAATTAAACTTGAGAATTTTTACAGCGTCTTTCTGGATAAGATTTAATTATTTGTAAAAAAACAAACAAGCTAGCCACAGTGCTAACACTGGTTTACTGCACTAGGGATGTTTGTTTATAAAGTAGCTTTTTTTTTACATATACCAAGTCTTACGAATATTGAAAAAGTCGTTTTTTGTGCTCATTTTTTTTAAATGATCCTTATACATAAAATTTGAAAAACAAAATATTTTATTTTAGTTTTTATTGAAAACTGGCTGACCCGGCAAATGTTGTTTTGCCTTCAAATTTTATTTGTAATTAATTCTTTAAATCAAGAAATTTTTTTTACGCAAATAAATAATTAAAAAAAATAAATTCACATTAGTAAATCCTTTTAAAATTTGTAATTTCATGGGAAGCCCAACGCCTCTTTGTCCTTCTATCGCCTTTATTTGCTGAAGTATATAAAATAAATAGCTGAAAACAACTGTCGTAACAACTGCGACGACACCTATCACCGGTGCATTGAAGCGCCGCTCATGCTCTTGTCAGCTCTTATCACAACCGTATATTCATCTGTCGGCATCTGGTCTAGGGCTGTTTTGAATAGACGGATGAGGCTGTTGTGTTCGTGTAACATAGCTTGGAGATTAACATAGGTTTTTTGTAAATATTAACGTAGGTTTTTGGTAAATATCTTCGGAACTACATAACCGATTTAAGAGTTTGATATCTCGTTTTGAAAAACATGACAACGGCTTTCAAAAAAAATAAAATAAAATAAAAAAAGCAAAAAAAATAAATATACAGCATTAGGCAAAACCTAAGAAACACTGCTTGATTTTAGCTTCTGAGTCAAATTATTTTTAAATGAACATATTTCAATTCAATGTTTTAATGCAGTTTTATTAATTACTGTGTCATACAAAATTAAAAAACAAAAAATTCGCAATTATCTCTCACCTAACGGTTCTTATAGTACAACAACAAAAAAATACTTAAAAATTCACTGGGCAAAACCTAAGAAACTTTTAATTTTATTTTTTTCCCCTACACACAAATCTGTCCATTTGATAGAAATTCTGTGGAACGGTCCTAGACCATGACCTGAAAAACACGTCCACGCTATCACGTTGCAGCCCCCATGCTTGACAGTCTTTTTACAATATCGGATCTTAAGCCTTTCATCTGTATTTGTTCAATTTTGACGGCATATGCCGTGTGAGATGCAATACAGGTGAAAGGCTTAAACCCCGTTATTGTAAAAAGACTGTCAAGCATGGGGGCGGCAATGTGATGGCGTGGACGTGTTTTTCAGGTCATGGTCTAGGGCCGTTCCACAGAATTTCTATCAAAATGGACAGATTTGTGTATAGGGACATTTTAGAATTTAAGATGTTGCCATATGTCGAGTGGAACATGCCACTTCGATGGGTGTTTCAACATGATAACGATCCGAAACACACATCGAAATTGCTCAAGGAATGGATACTATCGAAAGGGATTCAAGTGCTTGATTGGCGGCCCAATCGCCCGATTTGAACCCAATTGAAAATTTATTTTCAATATTGAAGAGGAACTTTGGATCAAAACGATTTTCCAACAAAGACGATTTGTTTTCGTGTCTGGAGGATTAATGGAAACGCATAGATCCAAAAATAATTGATAATTTAATAAAATCTATGCCGTGTCGGTGCGCCGCAGTAATAAAAAATAAGGCTTATTATACCAAATATTAAAAGTTTCTTAGGTTTTGCCCAGTGAATTTTTAAGTATTTTTTTGTTGTTGTACTATAAGAACCGTTAGGTGAGAGATAATTACGAATTTTTTGTTTTTTAATTTTGTATGACACAGTAATTAATAAAACTGCATTAAAACATTGAATTGAAATATGTTCATTTAAAAATAATTTGACTCAGAAGCTAAAATCAAGCAGTGTTTCTTAGGTTTTGCCCAATACTGTATGTATCAGACTTCACAGTGTCACCCGCTTGAATATTCTGAAGATTCCCTGAAAATTTCATCAAAATCGGCACAGCCGTTTTGGAGTCCATACGTTACATACATACACACATCCTGTTTTATATAAATTAAAGTTTAATAAAGGAATTTTTTTAAAAAAAATATTTTTTTATTACTATTAATCGGAGGGATTAATAGTAATGTGTTCTTTATTTGTTTAATGACCAAAACTGACTGCGAAGACTTTACAATTAAAATATTATTAATACATTTAACTTAATTTACAAACTGCTGATGTTGTGTTTCCCACAATCAGGCCGTTCATGCACTTGCTGCGTGTGTGGACTCGAATTTCGTCTGGAAATACCTTTAACTTAATTTACAAACTGCTGATGTTGTGTTTCCCATACTCAGGCCGTTCATGCGCTTGTTGCATGTGTTGATTCGAATTTCGTCTGGGAATTTGTTGTTGAGCAATTTGGTAGTTTGTTGAGGTTGCAGATTTAATGTTGGCACGTTTAGTGGTTGTTACTATTTGTAGTTGTTGTTGTTGTTATTGCTGTACTTCAAGTGTTAACTCCTCCCCCTTTAAGTTCATGCGTCCTCGTATGAATAGTTAAAAAAAAGGAAGGTTATGAATTTTTTGGTTTTTGACGCTTCCTGATGGTAATGACAAGGAACCTTTCGGCTTAACACATAAATTCACATCTTCTACAGTCGCCTCTACCTTAGATGATTGTTCGCTCCTTTCGGATGATTTGTCTTTTGTTTCGGTAGTTACCTTTTTGTTTCTTTTCATCATGCAAACAATAATAACCAGTAATGTTATGGCAATTGATAGTCCAAGATTAATGGATAGGTTGATTTTATTCTCAACTTGCAGTTTTTCGATTAAGTGAGAATTGTTGATATTAACTGCCTCCATCCTTTCCAGCGTTATTATTTGTTCTTGGAAACTCATGTTGCTTGGTTGCAGCAATGCAGGTAATGGTTTAGTCAGAGTGGCTTGCGTTGTTAAATATGTTTTGTTACCAATTCGTACCGTGGAATTTAGGTGGTGAACTATGAAGGTGCCATTTAAGTTTACTGTTGAGTTGTCTATTTCGATTTGTCCTTTGAACTCGTTCAGCAGTATCATACTTTCGTCTATTCCTCTATTTGTGCCACATGCTCATCGTTGGTTGTTGTGCAGCGGGATGGTTTACTCTTCAGAAGGTTTGGAATGCAATTTGTTTCAGTTAAGTCTATAATGTTATCTATTTCGCAAATACTTAGTTTATTATAGTTTTTGCAGTCATTTTTAATTCCAAATATCTTATTATAACATTTCAAAATATTTTTAAAATTTGTCTTAATTACTACATTATTTCTTCTTACAGGTCTAATCGAAAAATTATCGCAAGTTTCACTATTAGTTGTTGGAATATTTACTATGTAAACAATTTCTTTGTCATTTGATGCAATTTTAATTTTAGAAAAATTTAACAATTCGTCCATATTCCCAAATGGAATATTATCATTATAAAAAATGTCTCTCAAAACATCAATTTCGGTACTAGAAAAAATGAATGAATTTACAATATTTGCTTTAGCCCAATGAATGGCATATTCGATATTTGACAATTCTTCTTTAACAATTTCCAATTTATACTTAAAATCTAACAAATTTTCTTCATTAAATTTATTTTCTAACAGTCTAGAAATATTATTGGTTACATTTGACAGTCTGTTCATTTTTTCTATAGTTAGTTGATTGATTACAATTTGATTATTTGTATTTTCCAAGACATTATTCATTTTGTTTTCTATAATCTCAAAATCTTGGTGATCCGGATTACCGGCCAACCATTTCCAAGCGCTACCAATAAAGTCCAGAGACCTTTTCGTCTTTGTTTTAGATTTTAGCCTGGATAAACATGATTTCATTTGGGATATGGAGTAGGATAGGTAAGGTAATAGTCGATTGTCAGTATTCTTATTAAGGTTAATACCACTTTCCAAATTATTTATCAAGTCCTCGTATTCCCCCAAATTAATTATGTGGATAAGCTAGGTCTGTCAAAAAAACAGAGTAGTATTTGGAAGATGACAAAGCCAATTGTGACAATTTTTTGTTGTTGTTTTGGTTTTTCTTTGATATTTTAAATTTTGAATCTCGCTCCTAGACGAGGACAAGAAATTCTCATTGAGTTTGTGATTTAAACATAACAAATATCTCTAGAAATTCTAATAACAAAGTCCCCTGAAGATTTCCTTAGGCAGGAATGAAATCCGGATAGGGACACGCCTACATCAGATTGCTTTTCACAATTTGTTAAATAAGTTTTGGGATTTTAGCACATTTAATTACTATAAATGCAATTAATGTTTATCCCGATGAAAATAAATTTAAATAACAAATATGCAGGTGCTTGTGCAAATTTAAATGTAACTGACACTAATAGAAAACATATGATTTTCTATTGTTGATTTACTTGAATAAACGTCACTACATTGCTAGGTCTGTCAAAAAAACAGAGTAGTATTTGGAAGATGACAAAGCCAATTGTGACAATTTTTTGTTGTTGTTTTGGTTTTTCTTTGATATTTTAAATTTTGAATCTCGCTCCTAGACGAGGACAAGAAATTCTCATTGAGTTTGTGATTTAACATAACAAATATCTCTAGAAATTCTAATAACAAAGTCCCCTGAAGATTTCCTTAGGCAGGAATGAAATCCGGATAGGGACACGCCTACATCAGATTGCTTTTCACAATTTGTTAAATAAGTTTTGGGATTTTAGCACATTTAATTACTATAAATGCAATTAATGTTTATCCCGATGAAAATAAATTTAAATAACAAATATGCAGGTGCTTGTGCAAATTTAAATGTAACTGACACTAATAGAAAACATATGATTTTCTATTGTTGATTTACTTGAATAAACGTCACTACATTGCTAGGTCTGTCAAAAAAACAGAGTAGTATTTGGAAGATGACAAAGCCAATTGTGACAATTTTTTGTTGTTGTTTTGGTTTTCTTTGATATTTTAAGTTTTGAATCTCGCTCCTAGACGAGGACAAGAAATTCTCATTGAGTTTGGTGATTTAACATAACAAATATCTCTAGAAATTCTAATAACAAAGTCCCCTGAAGATTTCCTTAGGCAGGAATGAAATCCGGATAGGGACACGCCTACATCAGATTGCTTTTCACAATTTGTTAAATAAGTTTTGGGATTTTAGCACATTTAATTACTATAAATGCAATTAATGTTTATCCCGATGAAAATAAATTTAAATAACAAATATGCAGGTGCTTGTGCAAATTTACCCTCGACGACCAGGTAAAATTCGCTATTGACAAATTGAAAAATGCATTAGTGTCTCAGGAAGTTATACTGTCATACCCAAACTTCGAAAAAGAATTTCAACTGACCACGGATGCATCTAATGTGGCAATAGGAGCCGTATTAAGTCAGGACAATAGACCAATATCCTTCATTTCAAGAACATTAACAGAAACTGAAGAGAATTACGCAGCAAACGAAAAGGAAATGCTAGCCATAATCTGGGCTCTGACAAACTTGAGAAATTATTTATATGGATCAGCAAAGGCCGTAATTTATACTGATCATCAACCACTGACTTATGCGCTTAGTAATAAAAATAGTAATTCCAAATGAAAAGATGGAAAGCAATATTGGAGGAGTATAATTACGAGATTCAGTATAAACCGGGTAGAAGTAATGTGGTAGCTGACGCACTTTCTAGGCCTCCAACGACAAATGTAAATTCTCTAACGGGTACGGGTCCATAGTGGTGACAGCTCTCCGCAGGGCCTTATACCAAGTGTAGAAGTTCCGATAAATGCATTTAAGAATCAAATTTTTCTATCCATAGGTGAATCCTCCGACTACCAATTTAGAATTGTGTTCCCGGGATACAAAAGACACATTTTGACAGAGTCTGACTACGATTCGGAGAAACTGATATCAGTTCTTAAGAAATATTTAAATCCTTCCGTTATAAATTGCATAAAAACCCCCAGAATTTGTAATGGGGAGGATTCAAGAAATCTATCCTAACCATTTTAGTTCTTACAAGGTTCGTTTTACACAGAAGTTTGTCGAGGATATTTTGTCGGAATCGGACCAGGAAACCCTGATTATAGAAACCCATAATCGCGCACATAGAAATGCTGTGGAAAACAGGTCTCAGATACTGGAAAGTTCCTATTTTCCTAGCATGTTTTCTAAGATCAAGAGAATATTAAAACTTTGCTCCACATGCAAAAAAAATAAATATGAAAGACATCCGAATCAACCAAAATTAACAGCTACAACAACACACCGATACCTAGCTATCCTGGTCAAGTCATTCATATTGACATTTTTTCAACTGATAGGAAAATAGTCCTAACAGCACTCGACAAATTTTCAAAGTATGCACAAACCAAAATTTTACAAGGAAAATCGATAGAAGATATTAGGAGACCGTTAAGGGAAATTCTATTCTTCTACGGAGTCCCCAAAACCGTTGTCATGGACAACGAGAAATCATTGAATTCTGCGTCAATACTTTTTATGATGAAGGACGAACTAGGAATAGAAGTATTTACAACACCACCTTATAGAAGGGAGGCCAATGGACAAATCGAAAGATTTCATTCAACTTTGGCCGAGATCATGAGATGTCTTAAGGATGAGGGAACTCTAGGGACTTTGAAGAACTTCTAGAGCAATCAGTAAACGAATATAACCATTCTATTCACTCAACGATAGGGAAAAAGCCTGTTGATATGTTTTTCGGAAGAACTGTAGACTTCTCACCAGGTAGTTACGAACGAACAAGGGATGACAACATGGCGAAATTGAAAAAGAAACAAGACAAGGATTTAGAATACCATAATAAAAATAAAAAAGAAATAAAACAATACATACCTGGACAAGAAATTTTCGTAAGGGTAAACAAAAGACTCGGTACGAAATTGACCGAGAGATTCAAACGGGAACTAGTCCAAGAAGACAGACACACGACAGTAGTAACCGAAAGCGGGAGAATCGTACACAAAAAACACATAAGGAACTAATTTTTAATATACTTTATTACAGGTTTATTTGGATGTTCGCATTTCTAGGGGGTGAGTTCCAGATAATGGATTACTCAAATTCTAGATTAGTCGTAATCAGTACGGGTTCAGCGAAGATACAAACTGGCGTATTTAAGCATTTATAGTAATTAAATGTGCTAAAATCCCAAAACTTATTTAACAAATTGTGAAAAGCAATCTGATGTAGGCGTGTCCCTATCCGGATTCATTCCTGCCTAAGGAAATCTTCAGGGGACTTTGTTATTAGAATTTCTAGAGATATTTGTTATGTTAAATCACAAACTCAATGAGAATTTCTTGTCCTCGTCTAGGAGCGAGATTCAAAATTTAAAATATCAAAGAAAAACCAAAACAACAAAAAAAAATTGTCACAATTGGCTTTGTCATCTTCCAAATACTACTCTGTTTTTTTGACAGACCTAGCAATGTAGTGACGTTTATTCAAGTAAATCAACAATAGAAAATCATATGTTTTCTATTAGTGTCAGTTACATTTAATTTGCACAAGCACCTGCATATTTGTTATTTAAATTTATTTTCATCGGGATAACATTAATTGCATTTATAGTAATTAAATGTGCTAAAATCCCAAAACTTATTTAAACAAATTGTGAAAAGCAATCTGATGTAGGCGTGTCCCTATCCGGATTTCATTCCTGCCTAAGGAAAATCTTCAGGGGACTTTGTTATTAGAATTTCTAGAGATATTTGTTATGTTAAATCACAAACTCAATGAGAATTTCTTGTCCTCGTCTAGGAGCGAGATTCAAAATTTAAAATATCAAAGAAAAACCAAAACAACAACAAAAAATTGTCACAATTGGCTTTGTCATCTTCCAAATACTACTCTGTTTTTTTGACAGACCTAGCAATGTAGTGGACGTTTATTCAAGTAAATCAACAATAGAAAATCATATGTTTTCTATTAGTGTCAGTTACATTTAAATTTGCACAAGCACCTGCATATTTGTTATTTAAATTTATTTTCATCGGGATAAACATTAATTGCATTTATAGTAATTAAATGTGCTAAAATCCCAAAACTTATTTAACAAATTGTGAAAAGCAATCTGATGTAGGCGTGTCCCTATCCGGATTTCATTCCTGCCTAAGGAAATCTTCAGGGGACTTTGTTATTAGAATTTCTAGAGATATTTGTTATGTTAAATCACAAACTCAATGAGAATTTCTTGTCCTCGTCTAGGAGCGAGATTCAAAATTTAAAATATCAAAGAAAAAACCAAAACAACAACAAAAAATTGTCACAATTGGCTTTGTCATCTTCCAAATACTACTCTGTTTTTTGACAGACCTAGCAATGTAGTGACGTTTATTCAAGTAAATCAACAATAGAAAATCATATGTTTTCTATTAGTGTCAGTTACATTTAAATTTGCACAAGCACCTGCATATTTGTTATTTAAATTTATTTTCATCGGGATAAACATTAATTGCATTTATAGTAATTAAATGTGCTAAAATCCCAAAACTTATTTAACAAATTGTGAAAAGCAATCTGATGTAGGCGTGTCCCTATCCGGATTTCATTCCTGCCTAAGGAAATCTTCAGGGGACTTTGTTATTAGAATTTCTAGAGATATTTGTTATGTTAAATCACAAACTCAATGAGAATTTCTTGTCCTCGTCTAGGAGCGAGATTCAAAATTTAAAATATCAAAGAAAAACCAAAACAACAACAAAAAATTGTCACAATTGGCTTTGTCATCTTCCAAATACTACTCTGTTTTTTGACAGACCTAGCAATGTAGTGACGTTTATTCAAGTAAATCAACAATAGAAAAATCATATGTTTTCTATTAGTGTCAGTTACATTTAAATTTGCACAAGCACCTGCATATTTGTTATTTAAATTTATTTTCATCGGGATAAACATTAATTGCATTTATAGTAATTAAATGTGCTAAAATCCCAAAACTTATTTAACAAATTGTGAAAAGCAATCTGATGTAGGCGTGTCCCTATCCGGATTTCATTCCTGCCTAAGGAAATCTTCAGGGGACTTTGTTATTAGAATTTCTAGAGATATTTGTTATGTTAAATCACAAACTCAATGAGAATTTCTTGTCCTCGTCTAGGAGCGAGATTCAAAAACTTAAAATATCAAAAGAAAAACCAAAACAACAACAAAAAATTGTCACAATTGGCTTTGTCATCTTCCAAATACTACTCTGTTTTTTTGACAGACCTAGCAATGTAGTGACGTTTATTCAAGTAAATCAACAATAGAAAACATATGATTTTCTATTGTTGATTTACTTGAATAAACGTCACTACATTGCTAGGTCTGTCAAAAAAACAGAGTAGTATTTGGAAGATGACAAAGCCAATTGTGACAATTTTTGTTGTTGTTTTGGTTTTTCTTTGATATTTTAAGTTTGAATCTCGCTCCTAGACGAGGACAAGAAATTCTCATTGAGTTTGTGATTTAAACATAACAAATATCTCTAGAAATTCTAATAACAAAGTCCCCTGAAGATTTCCTTAGGCAGGAATGAAATCCGGATAGGGACACGCCTACATCAGATTGCTTTTCACAATTTGTTAAATAAGTTTTGGGATTTTAGCACATTTAATTACTATAAATGCAATTAATGTTTATCCCGATGAAAATAAATTTAAATAACAAATATGCAGGTGCTTGTGCAAATTTAAATGTAACTGACACTAATAGAAAACATATGATTTTCTATTGTTGATTTACTTGAATAAACGTCACTACATTGCTAGGTCTGTCAAAAAAAACAGAGTAGTATTTGGAAGATGACAAAGCCAATTGTGACAATTTTTTGTTGTTGTTTGGTTTTCTTTGATATTTTAAATTTTGAATCTCGCTCCTAGACGAGGACAAGAAATTCTCATTGAGTTTGTGATTTAACATAACAAATATCTCTAGAAATTCTAATAACAAAGTCCCCTGAAGATTTCCTTAGGCAGGAATGAAATCCGGATAGGGACACGCCTACATCAGATTGCTTTTCACAATTTGTTAAATAAGTTTGGGATTTTAGCACATTTAATTACTATAAATGCAATTAATGTTATCCCGATTGAAAATAAATTTAAATAACAAATATGCAGGTGCTTGTGCAAATTAAATGTAACTGACACTAATAGAAAACATATGATTTTCTATTGTTGATTTACTTGAATAAACGTCACTACATTGCTAGGTCTGTCAAAAAAACAGAGTAGTATTTGGAAGATGACAAAGCCAATTGTGACAATTTTTGTTGTTGTTTTGGTTTTTCTTTGATATTTTTAAATTTTGAATCTCGCTCCTAGACGAGGACAAGAAATTCTCATTGAGTTTGTGATTTAACATAACAAATATCTCTAGAAATTCTAATAACAAAGTCCCCTGAAGATTTCCTTAGGCAGGAATGAAATCCGGATAGGGACACGCCTACATCAGATTGCTTTTCACAATTTGTTAAATAAGTTTTGGGATTTTAGCACATTTAATTACTATAAATGCAATTAATGTTTATCCCGATGAAAATAAATTTAAATACAAATATGCAGGTGCTTGTGCAAATTTAAATGTAAACTGACACTAATAGAAAACATATGAGTTTCTATTGTTGATTACTTGAATAAACGTCACTACATTGCTAGTCTGTCAAAAAAACAGAGTAGTATTTGGAAGATGACAAAGCCAATTGTGACAATTTTTTGTTGTTGTTTTGGTTTTTCTTTGATATTTAAATTTTGAATCTCGCTCCTAGACGAGGACAAGAAATTCTCATTGAGTTTTGTGATTTAAACATAACAAATATCTCTAGAAATTCTAATAACAAGTCCCCCTGAAGATTTCCTTAGGCAGGAATGAAATCCGGATAGGGACACGCCTACATCAGATTGCTTTTCACAATTTGTTAAATAAGTTTTGGGATTTTAGCACATTTAATTACTATAAATGCAATTAATGTTTATCCCGATGAAAATAAATTTAAATAACAAATATGCAGGTGCTTGTGCAAATTTAAATGTAACTGACACTAATAGAAAACATATGATTTTCTATTGTTGATTTACTTGAATAAACGTCACTACATTGCTAGGTCTGTCAAAAAAAACAGAGTAGTATTTGGAAGATGACAAAGCCAATTGTGACAATTTTTTTTGTTGTTTTGGTTTTCTTTGATATTTTAAATTTTGAATCTCGCTCCTAGACGAGGACAAGAAATTCTCATTGAGTTTGTGATTTAACATAACAAATATCTCTAGAAATTCTAATACAAAGTCCCCTGAAGATTTCCTTAGGCAGGAATGAAATCCGGATAGGGACACGCCTACATCAGATTGCTTTTCACAATTTGTTAAATAAGTTTTGGGATTTTAGCACATTTAATTACTATAAATGCTTAAATACGCCAGTTTGTATCTTCGCTGAACCCGTACTGATTACGACTAATCTAGAATTTGAGTAATCCATTATCTGGAACTCACCCCTAGAAAATGCGAACATCCAAATAAACCTGTAATAAAGTATATTAAAAATTAGTTCCCTTATGTGTTTTTTGTGTACGATTCTCCCGCTTTCGGTTACTACTGTCGTGTGTCTGTCTTCTTGGACTAGTTCCCGTTTGAATCTCTCGGTCAATTTCGTACCGAGTCTTTTGTTTACCCTTACGAAAATTTCTTGTCCAGGTATGTATTGTTTTATTTCTTTTTTATTTTTATTATGGTATTCTAAAACCTTGTCTTGTTTCTTTTTCAATTTCGCCATGTTGTCATCCCTTGTTCGTTCGTAACTACCTGTGAGAAGTCTACAGTTCTTCCGAAAAACATATCAACAGGCTTTTTCCCTATCGTTGAGTGAATAGAATGGTTATATTCGTTTACTGATTGCTCTAGAAGTTCTTCAAAGTCCCTAGAAGTTCCCTCATCCTTAAGACATCTCATGATCTCGGCCAAAGTTGAATGAAATCTTTCGATTTGTCCATTGGCCTCACTTCTATAAGGTGGTGTTGTAAATACTTCTATTCCTAGTTCGTCCTTCATCATAAAAAGTATTGACGCAGAATTCAATGATTTCTCGTTGTCCATGACAACGGTTTTGGGGACTCCGTAGAAGAATAGAATTTCCCTTAACGGTCTCCTAATATCTTCTATCGATTTTCCTTGTAAAATTTTGGTTTGTGCATACTTTGAAAATTTGTCGAGTGCTGTTAGGACTATTTTCCTATCAGTTGAAAAATGTCAATATGAATGACTTGACCAGGATAGCTAGGTATCGGTGTAGCTGTTAATTTTGGTTGATTCGGATGTCTTTCATATTTATTTTTTTTGCATGTGGAGCAAAGTTTTAATATTCTCTTGATCTTAGAAAACATGCTAGGAAAATAGGAACTTTCCAGTATCTGAGACCTGTTTTCCACAGCATTTCTATGTGCGCGATTATGGGTTTCTATAATCAGGGTTTCCTGGTCCGATTCCGACAAAATATCCTCGACAAACTTCTGTGTAAAACGAACCTTGTAAGAACTAAATGGTTAGGATAGATTTCTTGAATCCTCCCCATTACAATTCTGGGGTTTTTATGCAATTTATAACGGAAGGAGTTAAATATTTCTTAAGAACTGATATCAGTGTTCTCCGAATCGTAGTCAGACTCTGTCAAAATGTGTCTTTTGTATCCCGGGAACACAATTCTAAATTGGTAGTCGGAGGATTCACCTATGGATAGAAAAATTTGATCTTAAATGCATTTATCGGAACTTCTACACTTGGTATAAGGCCCTGCGGAGAGCTGTCACCACTATGGACCGTACCCGTTAGAGATTTACATTTGTCGTTGGAGCCTAGAAAGTGCGTCAGCTACCACATTAAACTTCTCCACCGGTTTATACTGAATCTCGTAATTATACTCCTCCAATATTGCTTTCCATCTTTTCATTTTGGAATTACTATTTTTATTACTAGCGCATAAGTCGTGGTTGATGATCAGTATAAATTACGGCCTTTGCTGATCCATATAAATAATTTCTCAAGTTTGTCAGAGCCCAGATTATGGCTAGCATTTCCTTTTCGTTTGCTGCGTAATTCTCTTCGGTTTCTGTTAATGTTCTTGAAATGAAGATATTGGTCTATTGTCCTGACTTAATACGGCTCCTATTGCCACAATTAGATGCATCCGTGGTCAGTTGAAATTCTTTTTCGAAGTTTGGGTATGACAGTATAACTTCCTGAGACACTAATGCATTTTTCAATTTGTCAATAGCGAATTTTACCTGGTCGTCGA
>CM037851.1:186966485-187147047 GCA_021234595.1 Delia radicum | reverse complement strand
TGATAGGAGGATTACTTTTGCGCCACCTTGTAGAATATAAATTTAATATTTTTAGATCATTCAAAAGCCAATAAATCTCATAAACCTGCTGTGATGGCGAAATTCGGATTCAGATTGGGATTCCACTGCCCATCAAGCCTTTAGTCATAGGCTGGAGTCTTAACCATTCTAAAATTCTGTGGACTGTGTTTTCATAAAATCTAAACTTTCACTACTATTTCTTTTCAAAATATTGTTTTTGTAATTATATATACTAGCTGTTTCTATACGGCCTTACCCTGCTTTAAAAACTACAAAGAGTTATATACTTTTTAAAAAAAATAGCATAAATAGTATCAATGTGATTTGTAAATGTAATGTTGCATGTGTTTTAAAAATTGGGGGTTTGGTACTTACTACGTATAATATTTAGTTTTCTTACTTATTATATTTTATCAAATTCTTATTATTGTTTAATATTCTAACTAAAGGCGTATATTATTAAAATTTAAATTTATAAAATATAAACTTAAAAATTAATAATACATCGTCAAATAGCAATCAGCAATATTCAAACGTTAAAAAAATACATTATTAAACAATTTGTTAAAATACAGACAGGTTCGTTTTGTTGTATATACACTCTAAAATTTATTGTAGAATTACTGCTATAATGGGAGTAAATTTGTATGTAAAATCAAGTACATGCGTAATTTTAAAACACAAACTGCTTAAAAAGTATTAACCTGAATTTTGTGTAGCAACAACGCACACGAATTATGGTATTATGTATGTTGATAAACCATGTTTCTTTTTTAAGCACTTATATAGGGAAACTTACATGAAATGTGTGCAATTTTTGTTTTTATTTATTTGAAAAAAATGTCAACTTTTTCAAAACAGAAGAAAAAAAATGTTTTATTTAATATATGCTATATTTAAGAAAAAATAAAAGAATATCTGTTGGCAAATATCTAAAATAAATTAAAAGTATTATCAAAACTAATTAAATAATGTTGTCCGTTTTATATTTTTAGTGGTTTTGGTCAGAGATAAGATTGTGATGAAATCGAATCATTGTTCTGAACATTTATCATGTTCAAAAGTGATGCCTCTGCCAGTCCTTTCTGAATTAAATCAACAAAACTTGAGACTTTTGGTTATATTTTTTCAGTAACATTGATATGTATTGATCTCTTGCTTTTTTCTATCCAGCTAATCTTGATATTCTCTTTATAAGGTCAAGTTGAGCAAATTGACGTGTTTATCTTTTTTATATTGTTGGATACAGTTTCAGATTTAGAATAATTGTAATTGGTTACCCTGAATGAAAACCCGGTGTGAATATTTATAACGCCGCAGTATTTAGTGGTATTTTCATTTTTTTACTTAGCAATTTTTAATTACATCTAAATAACCGTTTTTTATTAAACAAATATAGCAAAATAATAAATAATTGCATTACTTTACTTAAAGCTTTATAAGGCACATTAAAACTTAAATTACACACATTATGCGTAATATAGAATGTTGCTATACATTTTTTAAACGTTTTGTGTGTACCAATTAAAACACATAGAGTGAATTTGTCCAATTTATAGTAGGAGTACAGTTTCCTACTATAAGTTGGGTAAATTTAAACAGAAATTAATTAGAGTGTAGTGAGCACCCATTCGTCAATTTAACATGGGATATAGTTGATTTTATCACTATTTTTGGTTCAGTGCACCTAAAAATTTCGAAAAATCTTCTACGCTGAAAGAGGAACCCACATGCCTTCAGATGTTTGCGATGGGTGATTAAGGGGACACTTTTTTCTTTGTACCAAATTTATTTTAAGTTTTATTGAAAATCCCAAAAAGTATATTTTCAGTGCATTAGCCCATGCTCTACTTCTAGAAAATATCGAATGATTCAGTTGTCACTACCGAATCCTTTCGGTTGAGATAAAAATTATTCGATTGAAACGGCAGACATTCTGTCACGACAATATAACTTCGATTCCTTCAACAGAAATTCGGTATCTACTACTGAACCAATCGATTGGCTACACTCACATTATTTTTTCCGTAAAGACTACTGAATATACATATTAAATTATTTTAAAATCAGTTAAAAAATGTATATTTACTTTTTTCAACGGCTAAAAAATTAATTGACAACATCGGTAAAACAATAGATTTTTCCCTTAATTTAATACTAAATATAATATAACAACTTTTTATTTTAAATAGAAAATTTTAACTGAATATATTAACCAATGCCGAAAGTCCGTTTTTTGTTTATTTTGCTTATTGCATAACAGACAAAAAAGTTAAAATATATTTCTTTGGTAATTTAATTACATATTTAATTGAAACAACTTTACGAATTAACTTTTTAAATAACTGAACTAGTATGCAAAAATATACAAATACGGTTACTACGACCAAATGTATTTTCTTAGTCTATCTGAAATTTCAGATTTCTAGTCAAAGAGGTTTACACAGAATGTCTTATTAATTGTTTTCAAGGAGTCGCGTTTGAACAGTGATCGTGTACAGACGTATTCTGTGTGATTTGTTTAAAAATTTTGTAATATTTTACAAGAATAAAAAAAAACATACAAAAATAAAAAAAAAAATTAAAAAAAAAACAATATTAAAATATCAACAAATTAACAGATTGAATACCCAAAAAAGGGATTAGTTAACAACAATAAATTGCGTGTACGCATAATAAGTGACAGCAACAACTAATAAGTACTGCATATGCAAGTACATACAATATGACTACTGATAGTGATGGTGACGATATTAACTGGCAAGTTATGACTTCTGTTAAACGCAGAAAAAAACAAATAGTTCTGCTAATATTAACAAAAAGCAAAAAATCACGATGAACCTAGCTGTTCCAATAACAACAAGTATTAACCTCTAGTTAATGATGACGATGCTGATGATAATGAAGATGATGATGATATTGAAGATAATGATATAGAACAACAAAACCAAACGATAACATCTATGAAAACCACCACCAATTTTTATATTATGTGTAGTTAATACAAATCAAATGATAAAAATATATCCAATCTAATTACCAATCAAGAATTTAATTATAAGTCTCTTAGGGATGGTCAAGTAAAAGTTTAAACTAAATCTGTAGATTCTTATAGGAAGTTAGTAGCATATTTAGAAACTAATAAAATTAGCTATCACACATACCAAATAAAACGTGAACGTGGATATAGAGTAGTACTTAAAGGTCTACATTTTTCAACATCACCTTCTGATATCAAAGCTGAGCTTCTGTCGTTAGGTCATAATGTCAGAGCCGTTACTAATGTAAGAAGTCAAGTTACAAAAGAACCATTACCCATGTTCTTCGTCGATTTGGATCCTAATCCAAATAATAAGCAAATATACGATTTGCGATATATTAACAATGCAGTTGTTAAAATTGAGCCTCAAGAAGACCTATTGTAGAAAACCATTTGTCTGTGTAAATGTGGACTTGACATCCTACAAACTGAATGTAAAAAGAGTATGGAAGCTCCTCCAAGGTGTTTTCATTGCTTAAGCAATCATACTGCTAATTATAAAGGTTTCAAGGTTTATCAAGCATTACGCCCAAAAATCATCTCCTTTAAATAAAAACCAGGCGTGGACAGCAATTTTCCTATAATCAAAATGATTTTCCTTAATTTAACTAGCAAAATAATGTTAACAATACAAATTTTTCAATATTCAGATGCCCTAAGACAAAATGTTCCAGCTGTTGTAGAAAACAACAGTATGAAAAACATTGAAAATATGTTTAGTCAACTTATGAATATGTTTACGTTATTAATCAGCAAATTATGCAAATAGGTTTAAGAATAGCCGTTTGAAATGCCAATGGACTGTCAAAAAAGTTTAACGAGATTGAGTTTTTAATGAAATCAAACAAAGCATTTCAACGATAAATCGCATTTTAGAGTACAAGGTTTCGATTTAATAACAGCAAATCACCCTGGTAATAGGTGTCATTCTGGATCAGCTATTTTAGTTAAAGCATCAATAAACTATGAAATCGCTGAAGAAAGCTTGTTTAACAAAATTGGTCATCGATTCATAGCAGCTGGTGATTTTAATGCTAAACATCAATGGTGGGGATCTAGAACTGTTAACCTTAGAGGACGCCACCTTTACCATTGTATCTCTAAACATAAATAATCAACGCTCTCAAGCGGTGGGCCCACATATTGGCCCACTGACCCGAGGAAAATTCCGGACCTTTTAGATTTAGCAGTGTATGATGGTATTCCCAGTAATATGTTAGATGTAGTTGATAATGATGACCTTTCAACAGATCATACTCCTATTATCATAAATTTAAATTATTATGTTGATATTTTGCCCAAATCATCAAAACACATAACACCAAAAACAAATTTAAGCATGTTTGGAAATTGGATTGATAGAAATCTTGAATTAAGAATTCCAATTAAATGTGGAAAGGATTTAGATGATGCTGCAGAAATGTTTACTTATGTAATACATGAAACTGCTCTTTTAGCAAACCCCACTGCAACAACAGCAACTACCAAGGGTAATTAGAAACAAAAGAAGACTTCGAAGAATATGGCAACAAAGCAGACACCAAATTGACAAAACCAATTTAAATATTGCGACTCTAAACAACTTAAAGACACCATTTCCGAATACAAAAATAAAGAAATTGGTGATTATCTTCGAAATATTGATGTGAATCAACGAAATAGTGTGTACAGTCTGTGGAAGGCAACTAAATATCTAAAAAGACCAGTCAAGCGAAATATATGTATTAAAAATTCACAAAACTTATGGTGTAGAACTAGTAAAGGAGAAGCTGATGCATTTGCTGACCACTTAGAAGACTCTTTTACACCATTTTCCTTTAATTCTAATGATACCCACATTTTAAATTTCTTAGATTCTCCATGTCAAATGGATTTTCCAATTAATCATTTTACGCCACAGGAAGTTAAATCTGAACTAAAGATACTTAACAATAAAAAACCACCAGGGTATGATAAAATTGATGCTTTAGTTACAAAGTCCTTAACAAAGAAAGGTATTATTTTCCCGACCTTGATCTTTAATTCAGTTTTGAGATTGCACCATTTTCCTTCCCAGTGAAAATGTGCAGAAATTTTTGTGGTCCCAAAACCAAATAAACCTGAGAATCATGTTTCTTCATACAGGCCAATAAGTTTACTATCCACGCTATCAAAACTTTTTGAAAGACTCTTTCTCGAAGATTACTCCCTGTACTTGAGAATAAAAATATAATCCCTGAGCATCAATTCGGGTTCCGAAACAAACATGGCACCCCCAGAACAATGCCATCGAATTGTTAATGTTATTGTTGATGCAATTGAAACAAAAAATACTATTCAGTTGTATTTCTTGATATACAGCAGGCATTTGATAGAGTTTGGCATGCTGGATTGCTATTTAAATTAAAAAATGTCATTCCAGATCCATTCCACCTTGTCTTAATGTCGTATTTACGTGAACGATGGTTTTATGTTAAAGTTAATAATGAAAGTTCTTCAATGCGCAAAATTAAAGCAGGTATACCTCAGGGGAGTGTCTTAAGACCAGTATTATACACCATTTTTACTTCAGATTTGCCTAGTATTAATGGAGTAACTGTTGCAACTTATGCAGATGATACTGCATTTATCTCATCTAATACTTCACCATCTGAGGCTTCAAATCTTATTCAACAGCAATTAAACGTTTTACAAGTATGGCTTAACACTTGGAACATTAAAGTTAATGAACAAAAATCCACACATGTCACATTTACTCTAAGGCGTGGGGATTGCCCGGAAGTTAAACTCAATAACGTTAATATTCCAAAAAAGAACAATGCTAAATACCTAGAAATGTGTTCAGACAGGAGACTTACCTGGAAATACCATGTTAAAAATAAGAGGAAACAAGTGGACAACAAATTAAAAAAGATGAATTGGTTATTGGGTCCGAAATCGGAATTAAATATTGAAAATGAAATCATACTTTATAAAACAATATTAAAACCTGTATGGACTTATGAGATTCAACTTTGGGGTACAACAAGTAACTCAAATGTAGAAATTCTCCAAAGATTTCAATCAAAAACGCTTAGAATGATAATCAACGCACCATGGTTTATTGGAAATGAAACTTTGCACAATGATTTAAATATACGAACAGTCAAGAAGGAAATATGTAATTTTAGCAATCGATATTTGCAAGATTAAGTGACCATAAAAATCCTTTAGCCATATCATTATTAGATGATTCAAATGAAGTAAAAAGGCTAAAAGACTTCATATACTATACCTCCCAAACAGAAACTAAATCTAAATTACTGTCAAATCTGTAAAAAAAAAAATATATAAAAATCTAAACTTTGTAAATTTGTAAATATGTAATATACATACATAGCTATTACCTAAGAAATATACTTTACAATTGTGATTTCATTAAATTTTTAATATTATTGGTCTTAATGAAGACCTATAAGTATGTTATGTTCTAAACATTATCACATTTGCTTAATATTGTAAGATAGATTGCAAATAAAAAGAAAAAAAATAAATAAAAAAGAAAAAAAAAAATAGTTTTCAAAAATCTTGCCAAATTTGAAGTTCCAATCTCATGCTGTTTAGGTTGGGTGGGTGATTAGACGGCTCTTATTTCTTTTCGAATCCCATATTTACTATGTTTTTATTTCAAATTTCAAAAAGAATCTCTTTAGTTAATTAATCCATACACCAAGGAACATATATTGTATACACTCAGGGAACTTCTGCTTTAAAAATAAGTAGTTATTTGGGTTGTAATACAGTTTCTTTTTTTTTGTGTAAATGACAGTAATTTTTAGAAAAAATTAAATTTTTTACTAATCTCGTAGTTCATTTAGAAAAACAAACCAGTTCATATGACTGCTTTATGATTTTACATCATTTTTTTAAAGTAGTTTTTTGTTATTTAAAAAAATAAATGTTTGTTTATATTTTACTACCATGTGGTTAATTTTTTACTACAATTGTAGTTCATTATTTGAACATAAAAACCAAATGACAATGTTAGTTGAATTTACTGAAATGTAAGTCATATTTTCTTTAAGTGAAATTTCATTTGTTTTTAACTACACTTGCAGGGGTCTTTAACTACATAGTATTCTAAGTGTACTAGCATATGAACTCAAAAGGCTGTCACACGTTTTTTTTTTTTTTGCCATAAATTTCAAAATATAATTTTTATTGGACAAAGCAGTTAAGTATTTCCTTTTTTATTTTAAAGATTTGCAGAAATGTTTTACTCAGCGAAACCATCTTCTGACATACCACAGAGTAAAAAATCCCTGAGCTCATGAAGAATTTGTCTATTTTTACTGGGTATTATTAGCGTAGTCATGTTAGTCATAGTTTCCATTTTGGTTTGGGGGTTATGATAGAAACATTTTAATGCATAATTCCCAAATCGGAAATGAGGATAATGTTATCGTGGCCAAATATTTACTTCCATATTCATAAAAAATCTTAATTCAGATTTCAAATACAATTTAGTTAAAACACATTTTAAACCTTAAAACTGTATTCATAAACGAATATTAGCTTAAAATAACTATTTTAAGCCTTGTGTAAAAGTTAATATTCGTTTGTGATTACAGTTTTAAGGCTAAAATTTGTGCATTAATTAAAAATTATTTGAAATGCTGTTTAATATTTTTATGAATACGGGGTTTAGAGACCAACTCTACTTCATTGTGTTTAATTTCCCCTAAATGATTAACTTCTTATCCAAAACAAAATTCATTTGAAACCTTAAGATTAAACAAAGTCTTCCCCAAGCACCCAGAAAGCTTTCACACTTGTCGATTCAGGCTGGGAACTGCTAATTATACTACAATTTGTTCCTAAAACAAAACCGAGGTATTTAAAGTCAGAAAAAAGAGATAACTTTAGTTTCTGAAAATATATTGACCCAAAATTAGGTATTGTAGCAACAACTACAGAAAAGTTAGCAGGTATCATTTCTAAACATTTGAAAATTAATTTGTCCGCATGTCCGAGAATAATGTCAAAACTACAAAAAAAAATTAAAATGAACAAATATTCGTTTATTTTACAAAGGATTTTGCTATTTTGAAATTTTTTTGTATTTTTGTGCATGGATTGTTATTAGTGAACAGATGTGAAATAATTTCTAAAAACAAGCCTCTTAAAAGCTCTGTAATTCATTTTTTGGATAAGTAGCACTCGATTCCTCAAGTTTTATAGAAAACTAATATGGAACATTAAAAAAACCGCGGATTTTGATCACATGTAACAGCCTTTTCTCGCTCCGAAAGGTTATTTTCTAAATTGTGGAAATAAATGTGGGCGTTGTGGTGTAATGGTTAGCGCGTTGGACTGTTACACAGATGGTCCCGGGTTCGATTCCCGGTGACGACAACATCAATTTAGAAAAATAATATGTATCAGTTTTCTATCACTTATATGTATGTTATTCGTTCTTTTTTTTACGTATTTTAAAATATTTTTATTTAAAAAACAATTAATTGACAAACTGTATATTTTTTTTTTGTTTTAAAAAATAAGCTTTTTAAAATACAACGGATTTTGAAAAAATTCAATTAAGTAGCTACTTAAAAATGATTTAAGTAGCTTTAGAATGAGGTATTAATGAATTACGTAGCTTTAACATTTAAAAAGATAATATTTCCACAACCAACAAGAGGTAGCAACCCAAAACTTGGCTTATATACCAAGACTGGTTAAAATTTAAGGTGTTCTGGTTGAAATGAGTTGCTTAAAAAATGGTATTTACTTCTTATCATTCCAATTGTCTTACACCCGAGAATTGTGAAATTGATTCACATCAGCAATCGGATTAGGTTCACATGTTTGGGATCCATTTAACGCAAGTTGTAGTAGAAACAAAATTTTTAGACCTGATATTTGGAAAATATGTTTTAAACCAAATTACATTGCTATTTTGTTCACTCTAATAAATTTTTATGTAAATTTACCCCATTTATTTATATGTAGGTATCTCTGATCCTCTGATTAGAGTAAAAATACATTGCGTGCCTAAATTCCAATGTTTACATACAGTGTGTGTACATGAATAGACATTAAGGATGTGTCTTCAATTTTAAGTAAAGTGAAAATAGTAGAAAAAATAAGGTAACATTTTAGTAAGCCCTAAGTGGAAATCTATTTGCTAAAATCAGAAAATTTCTAACTAAAAATGTGTAATTAATTTTTTTTTTAATTAAAATTTAATTTCATCAGTCTTAGGCATTTTCTTCATATATTAGATTATAAAAATGTTAAAAATTAAAAAAAAAACATTGCTCTCCGCTATGAAAAAAGGAAATGAGTAAAACAGTTTTACTAATTTTAGATAGTCGGGTTTAAAAAAGTAGTTAAATATTTTGCTAAAATTAGTAACGGAAATTAGTAAAAAATGTTGTAATTTGTAAATAGAGAAAACAGTCAGTTGTTACTAATAAATGATTTGCTACTAAAAATTAATACAAAAAATACCCATTACTTTCCGAGAATTTGCTTACAATTTTAGAACTTGTATTTTTTTCCTCAGCTAGCTCTTAATTTTGAGATATTTCGTAAAAAAATATAAATATTTATTTATTTAGAGCCTATACTTTCGCCCTAAAGTTTCAGCGTTACAATAATAGAACAAAATTAGTAAAACTTTTTTCTAAAACTACTAAAATAAGTTAAAAATTAAAAAACTGCTAAATATCAGTAAGAATAGCAAAAATAAATGTCTAGAATCTACAAATATTAGTTATATTTAAGCTAATTTTTTTTTTAATTAAAAGTAACAATTTAATCGACTAAAATCAGCAAAAAATTGCTAAAGATAAGTAGACAAAAAAATATCATAAAAAATTTTAAATTTTTAAGGTTTGTTTGTAGATATTTTCATTGCGAATAAAAATCTACTGTTATTTAGCAACCATTTCTGTTGATTATAGTAAACTGTTGTTTGTATTCTACCAAATGTAAAATAAAAATAGCAAAATATTACTTGATATTACAGTTTTTATTTGCTGTTTGTTATCTAGAAACATTTAGTTAAAGTTCTTGCTAATCTTAGTTTGGTAATTTGTTAATTACAATTAACTAAAACGCAACTCAAATATAAACTAACATTTTGTAAAGTTGACAGTTTTTTTTCCAGTTCTTATTTTATTTAGCTAAGCTTAGAAGTTTTTTTCTGCACCGAAATGTTTACTAATTTTTAGTAGCCTTTTCCGCTTTTTTACAAATTTATTTCTATGAGCATATTTTCAAATACATATACACGCTTTAGTTGATTAGATTTTTAAGATAACCTTAGCTGAACCAGTAAACGACTACTAATTCTAAATTCAACACTAGATAGCAAAGCACGTGTTTTGCCAAAACACGTATTTAATAGAACTTTTTACTTTTTCACTCGTTTTGCCAAAACACGTATTTTTCAATCTAGTATGAATGTTGCAATAAATCACTATTTCCTAATTTTTCATGATCATATAGCAAAATTTGAATCAAACTTATAAGTGAAACCGATTGTATGATCAACAAAGTAACAATTATTTAATATTTTGTTTAGCCCTTGAACCGCGAACTAGCATACATTCATTTAATAAAAAGACCCGCTAGTGAACAATATCATTTGATTACATCTGCCAAATTATTAAATGTTTTTTTTAACTGACGGTCACTGCTCAAAACTTTAGACGGATATTTATTCATATTTATGGATTATATATTTTTTATATCATTTTTTAAGTATTTCTATTAACTGCTTCTGTGGTAATTGAAAATGCGATTTTTTGTTAAAAAATTCTTATATAATAACAAAAATTTCAAACAAAGTAACAAAGTTTAGGCAATTTATATATTATTTACTATTTTAAAGTAGGTACAATTACACACTTTGTATTTAAAACTAATTTTGACAGACAATGTATGTAAATATAAAGTTATAATTTTTAATTTATAACGAGCTTTCAACCTCCGTATATTTACAAAAATAAAGCAAATCAAACATATTAGCTAGGTTGATACTAGTATTTCGATCCGGCTAAAGATCTCATCAGAACCCGAAGTTTTAGAAAAGGTAGAGCCTCCATAATAGGCAGAACTTTAACAAAAAACCTATTAATAATCAATTTTGCTCCATTCTTGTCTTCTTAGTTATCAAGCACGTGGTTAGGTTCTTTTCCTAACAAGCATCATGACGTTACTAAACTTTGAAGACCAAACATTTTCTATTTATATAAAAAATTTTTAGTTTTTACTCTGGCTGAAGTAATATTTCAAGCTTGTTATAAATTGTAAATAACATAAAAATAATCTCGATGTATATAAAAAAAAAATTAAACTATAAAGTTATACCCAGTAAAATAGTAAAATCCAAATAACTGGTTGCAGAACAGCTTATACTGTATTATAACAGGATCTAATTTCTGTTATGCAACTGGTTCTTTTAATACGGAGTTTGTCCTATTTGCAATAGGTTCTTTAATTCCAAACAAGAACAGGTTGCTTTAGAACCGGTTCTAAAACCAGCTATTGAACTGGTTCTGGGACAGTGACACCTTACACTTCGACTAACAGGAACCTGTTCTAGAACCGGTTCCATGTAACTGGTTGTAAAAGAAGTTGTTCTAGAACAGGTTCTAAGGTTTTCTGTTCTAAAAAATTTAGCTGGGTAATGTTTATTATAATATACACATTTTTATCAACATTCAAGATACTATACACACTTTGTATGTAACTTTATACATAAAAATACGTTAATAAGATCTCCAGACACCTCGTGTTTATATTTACACATTTTCTGTAATTTTACATGAAAATATACTTTTTTTTATAGTAGTAATTATACAAGTATTTTTAAGAGTGTTGTTCAATTCCAATGATTTTTATATACTTACCTGTATGCCAATACTGATCAAAAATCTATGCTTTAAAATTTAAAACAATTTTAATTAATTATTTCCGCGATATTCTTAATAGCTGTGTTATTTTTTTGTAACTTAATATAATTAATTTATAGTTTTATTTGTTCGCAATTATCAAAATGACAAGTTGCTATTGCTTTTAAATGTTAGTATATTTATGTATATTGTGCATGCAATTTATTCTAATAGTACACACGACATGTGTGATTATAAATAAAAAATACCTATAAACAATTGTACACATTTGGTGTGTAAAATTAGGCATTTTTCGTTATATTACACAAAAATGTACATACATTACAATAGTGAGTTCAAAATCATTTTCTAGGTAGCGACTACAAATACTAGTTATACGCAGTTTCCATGTGGAATGTCTCCAAAATATTGTTAAATTTTTAATTTCAATGGTCAAAAAGATGCACTTTTAATAGAATTTTTGTTTATAAGGCAATATTTGTGCTCATATTAAATTTAAAAATAAAAAAGTTTAGCTAACTTCAATAAAAAATATTTTATATATGTGCAAAATAAAGCTTTTTAAAGCTTTAATATTAATACACTCACAATATTTTATAGTTAGAAACAAACGAATTTGTACATTAAAACTATAGAAAAGTTGTTAAAAACAGGACTACTGATTTTTCGTTTAAAACAATAGTAATTTCCAATTATTTTTAATTGTTAAAAAATTAACTAAAAATATCGATTAAAAACAAAGTTCTTTCGTTTATTTTAACTATTAAAAAATAATTGCTTAATCCGTTAAAATAAACGACGTTCGTTTTTTTTTTTTTTTGACTATCAAAAAATTACGGAAAATCCATAAAATAAACGATTTTCCATTATTTTGACCATTAAAAATTTAACTCCCAAAACTTAAAAATAAACGATTTTCCTTTATTTTAACCATCAAAATTTTACCCCCAAAAACGTAAAAATAAACGATTGTCGTTTATTTTAGCTATCACCAAATTTAATTTAAAAGAAATAAAAATGTATTATTTACATAATGTATGTTAGGATTTATTTTTAAAACTTAATAATAAGATAAATTGAATAATAATTAATTGAGCGAATGGCGCCTAACATTTATATGGCAGCATAGCGAAAAAGGATGACCTTTGAGTTTATATTTTACTATAATATGCAAATAACTTAAAAAACTATGTGTTTGTAAAATAAAAGTCAATTAAAATCTAAAGAAAAACTATAGTGATGGTAAATAAAATATTTGGTTTAGTACTAAAGTAAAAAGCACTTTTGTAAACATTTTGGTACCTTTTGATTTAATTTAATTGTTAAGGTACTCTTGCAATACTATTGTACATATTACTGACAATTTTATTATCATTCAATGTAGCCAACTCAATATTAAATATTTTACACATATCTTGTGCAGACACAAAACCTTTTTGATTTTTTCTAGCCTTCCAATATGACATACACACGGGTAATTTGTTGCAAACTAGCAAAAGTTGCACAAGAATATTGCTCAATTTTAACTTTACATTAAACATTGATGCGCTTTATCTTGTTTACCTAAAAAACACTATACTTATACCATATTGCTAATTAATTTTCTTGTATTCAAATAATCAGCTAGCACATGTTCTATACTGCGAAAATTATAATCCTAACTTTTCGTTTTATTTATATATATTAAAATTTGTTATTTGTACAGGAATAAAGAAACTCAGATTTTTAACTCTATCTCTAGCATGCTGTCTCTTCATCTCCTAGATGTCATCTAATAGATATGCTTTAACATATAAATTTGGAACAGTGAGGGAACTCCATCTCTGTTCTAATATGCACATTATGCACCGTCAATACTGCTCAAGGATGAGAAAGTGCAAATTTGCATCGTGTGCAAATAACCACGCTGAATACCCTCAGTAACATAAAAAAGTAAAACAAAATTTACTGAAATAAAGCACTTAATCGTCAGCTGGGCCACTTTGATACTTTTTGGACTGAAAATGTAAATAAGTAATTTATTTACCATCCCCAGTTCATGCATATGAAAAACGTTTGAGAGAACTTTAAAAAAAAAAGATTACTGTGATTTTTGTGTGATTTTTTTTTAAACATGTAGATTTTAAACGAAAATATTAACTGCTACAGAAAATCCGTACTAATTCATAGTTTGTTTTTTAAATAACAGTCAAAAAAGTTGAAAAATATGTTTCTTTGTATTTTAATAGTTTATTCAGTTAAAAACAAACTTTACGGATTACTTTTTAAATAAACTACAATCGGTAACGGAAAATATATTGTGAGTGTATAATTAGGTATATTCAAATATTTAAAATTGGATATGATTTTAATTAATGTTCACATGAAATGTTTATATTGTTGCTTTTAGTAATTAAAAAAAAAAAAAACTCGTACCGCTTTATGATATTTTAATGAAAATTGAATATAAACGATAATTAGCTTCGTAACTATAGCACAAATTAACGCTGACTTGCAGAAAAAATAAATCATTTTTTTTTCATACTTCAACCACATTCTTTTGTACGTTTTTATATATATTTAAATAATTAACTAAACATAATCACGTTTTAATTAAAGTGATGTTGTACATATTTTGTATGGAGGGGATACAAAAATGACGTACAAAAATATTGAAATACATTGATGTATGAAAATGTACATTTCAAAATAATTGTGGTTGAAGCAATTTCTCGTCATGAAAATATCGTTAAAAATCAAGCAATTTTTTTTTTTTTTTTTATATAAAGAGAGGCAACACTCAGGAAATACTTCCTATATTTAGTGTGTTGCATTCTTTGGAAAGGGATAGTATAGAGATGAAAGGTGGGGAAAGATGAAGGGCTTCAGACATGGCAACACTGTAATTGCGCGAGATTATAAGTCTTAGAACAGTTGTTGCTCGCCACCTGATGGAGAGTTGGCGAACTTATTGAAGCTTTTTGGTTTATAGCCCTGATTCATTATTTTACTTCGGTGTGGTTAATTGCTATGGGAACACCGAAGGTGGACATTGCGATACGTATGAGGGATAGAAAAAAACTCATACGTATTAATTTGATGTTGCCGGCACCGGGGATCGAACCCGGGACCTTCTGTGTAAAAGTCCAACGCGCTAACCATTACACCACAACGCCCATGAAAATATCATTATGCAGTAGAGTACAAAAATATATTTAACACGCATATTCTTCAGATTTATTATGTAATTAGGCGTAGAAATTAGATATTTCATATTTTTTTTTCGAATCTGGTTTAATTTTAAATGCTACTGTGTTAATATTAAAAAGTGTTTCAAACACACTTTAATCGAATGCTTAGTAATTATACAACTACATAAGTTTTTGTAAAATATATGAATTTTTTGACATTTTTACTAGGCTTGTTATATTTTAGGTCAAAAGAACATTCCGATCGTTATCACTGAGAACGAATAGGATGCAGGTTGTAAACAGCTTACCGTAGTCCCTTACAAGAAGGCAGGTTGTAATGCTGAAAGTTTCATATCGTGGCTTATAAACGATCTGTACCAATTTTCCCGACTAATTTCCGATTGTGTTTGGGGTTTTCAAATACGTAAGAAAAATAATTAGACATTTAGATGTTTCTGAAGAGCTAGCACGTGGAGCGGAATAACAATAACGAGGACAAGAAATTCTCATTGAGTTTGTGATATAACATAACAATATCTCTAGAAATTCTAATAACAAAGTCCCCTGAAGATTTCCTTGGGCAGGAATGAAATCCGGATAGGGACAAGCCTACAGCAGATTGTTTTTCACAATTTGTTAAATAAGTTTTGGGACTTTAGCACATTTAATTACTATAAATGCAATTAATGTTTATTCCGATGAAAATAAATTTAAAATAATGGCTAAAATTTTAATAAAAAATTAATATCTGTAGAAGTATATATATGTAAAATAATATAGCAAAAAAAAATAATATAATCAAATATTATTATTTAGACATAATTTAGACATGAATATGATTTTACTGGAAGCCATGAAATCACATCTTTTTATAAGCGCTAAAATACGCGCTTATTTTGCCCAAAAGTAATGCATCCAAGTGGGAATTCGCTATACAAAAATAATGGTATATGTAAGCAGGTTTGTAAGGGATTCTTTTTGTCTTACTCTCTTGCAAACCTGTTTGCATATAAGCAGCGTTTTTTTACTGGCTTTACTAGAAATTTGAAAAACTAACTTGGAAATTATGTTGTTATATAATTATTAAGCACTTCGATAATATTCCCACAGATTTTTTCTGCGTGTACATTCCTAACTCAATTTCCTAAAAAATGGTCGGTGGGTCAAACCAATAACAAACCGACGCACAGTGGTTGAAAATTTGATTTCATTGGCCAAAAGTCCACTTTTCTTTTGTCACCGATTTTTTAAATTTTAACGTCATTTTATAGCTAGTATGTCCAAATTAAGGTAGCCAAAAAATTAAGTCAAACTATTGCTAATTGTGGGCATGGCATGCTGTCAAACTTAACTGATTTTTTAAATTCAGAAAAAAATGATTTTTTTTGTTTTTTTTTTATCAAAAATAAATGGTTACTACTAGCAAATTATAATCGATAGTGACCTGCGGTGTTTTTTATAAGGTTGGTAGGATTGTAGTCTTTAGTTGTTGTAAGTGGTCACAACACTACCATTTATTATTAGGTTGTTCTGAAATATTTATTAAACTACTATATTTTTGTCAAATTTTAATTTCAGTGGAATAGAACTTCTAATGGAAACAAGTTAGCAAGAAACGTATACCACCCGGAAAAAGGTGAACGTGCCCTCTTTAACCCTATATAGACTTTTGCACCCGCTATGACCAGCCGGTAGAACACTTTTTTCATTTTAATGAAATATCTCAAAAAAAATGACAGTAGTTTAAACAGCCCTATAAGTAAACAATTGTGTGTTAAATTTGTGCTTAATAATATCTGCTTACAAAATACACCACCATTTTCATATATTTGTAAGTAAGAATGAAAATACACAGAGGATGTCCTTTTTTTACCTAGCAATGCACTAAGGAAAGTAATAAAGAACAAACACTGGGTTTTCATTAACCCTTTCCATATGAGACACCGTCTTCTACGAAATACTTCTTGTTATTCAAACAAGAAACTCATGATGCCATTAACAAAGAAGTTAAAACTGCCAACTACCAAATCAAAACACTATAGTTAAATGATCAGCAAATTGAAGTAAGCTACGATCTAAAGCTAACAATGATAGATGGAAAAATAGGCCAACTACCAAATCAAAACACTACAGTCATTACAATTACAGTTAAATGGACAGCAAATTGAAGTAAGCTACGATTTAATCAGTTATGATATAAAAATCAGTTATTATATAAATTAAAATCAGTTATGATATAAATTTCGGATATTCAGGAACAATAAGAAACAATGAAACCAACAAGGAGTTAAGAAGTTCAAAAAAGAAACATGTCCAAGATGAATATCGCAAATTTGGATTGAATATAGATCAGCCAAAACAAAGGTCAGGCAATACAAATGATGGCAATACTGCAAGAAGATTCTTCTGAGATCCAGAAACAGCATCTGAAATAACAGATTTTGAGATTTAAAATAATCCTAGCATTACTTGCGTGCAATGAACAATTTGACTTTAGAAAATTTGGAGATTATGCTAAGGAAACTGCAAAAATATATATAACCAAGTTCCAATGGAGAAATATGTCTGCAACAGTTCACAAAATCCTTTATCATGGAGAAGATGTCATTAAATATCATTTGGTGCTACTTGTAGATCTATCAGAAGAAGCTGAGGAAAAAAGGAATAAGGATTACAGATTTTATAGAGAGCACAATACTAGAAAAATTTCACGAAATTCCACAAATGAAGGTGTATTTAATATATTATTGGCTACGTCAGATCCGTTCATCTCCAGTATTCGAAATCAATGGAAAGTGGAACATCGGGATTTAGATGAAGAAGTCAAAAAACTACTACAGCACAGAAATAACACAGAACAGAATATGGAATATTTGTTGCAATCAATATTTGACTCAAAAGAATAATAATTATAATTGCCTTTCATTGTTATTAAGTACGAAAAACATAGTATTAGTAAAAAATATTAATAAACATAAACCTTCCATTTTTTTTGTTAATTTTTTTGAGCTAATAAGGCCTAAAATATTTATGTAAATAAAAACTAAATTTTTGTTTACAGTTTTGTCCAGACGTTTCGTCGATTATTTGTCGACTTCTTCTGGGGATTCGTAAATTTTGATATTATTACATTCAAAAAAGTTTTATAAATAATTTTACATTTAATATGTAACATACAACAAAAAACACGAATTTAACAATAAAAAAACATCCTAACTTAATATCACTATAAAACTCCCATTGTTACAAATATTTTAAAATCTATTGCAGTTTCTATTTTTAAAAGGTTTTTTTTATCTACACTCAAAAAAAAAAAGTTTGTAAAGTCAGCAAAAAATTTTGCTGAGTCAGCAAAATTTTAGTCAGGAGGGTGCTAGCAAAAAAATTGCTAATGTCAGCAAAAGCTTTTGCTGAAATCAGCGAGCTGATTTTTAGCAACAAAATTAGTAGATTCAGCAAAAGTTTTGCTAACACTTAGTAGATCAGAAATAAAAAAGCGTTGGTAAAAATTAATAAATTTTTTCCTGAATTTTAGTAGACTGAAAAAACGCAAAAAAAATTGTAATTTAGTTAATATATTCGCTGAAAATCATAAAACATATTTTTGTGATTCTTTTAACAACAATTTACAATAATTACGAAATATAAAAATTTTCATTTTCCCACATTGATGTCATGAATTAATTTAATATCTGAAAATATATAGAAATAACATAACAAAAATTTTCTTTCAACTACTTATATCAATGGTAGTCTAAATGATGCTTTCTTTTAAAGAACGCAACTGCCGAAGATAATTATAGAAACGAAATGAAAAAATAAACAAATACAAACGAAACGAAAAAAACAACAGTTTTTTTTGCAATAAGAAAAAGGAACCATACAAATCTACCTAAGATGTGTGTCTTTGTCTTTCGCTTTACTCTGTCTACATGTCTGTATATGTTTGTTTGCAATTTGACCACACTAGATCATTAATCTGTTAACATTTATTATAGAAATACATATTAAATTTAAATATTTTCTTTTGTCTTTTATTTTATTAATAGATAATTATTTTCACAAGCCGGTGACAACGCAAAATTTAAGTTGTTTTAATCCTAAATTTTGTTTTATGTATGAAAAACAGATACAAAAGTCTTCCATGGTTGATTTTTTAATATGTCTTATCAGAGTTGTACTTTTTAGTATCATTTTCCTCTTCTCTACTACATCTTGACATGCCGCGACATCTGCTTGATTCTGCGTATATCTTTCAATCTGGTTGTCGTCCACACTATTAATGTGCTTATCAGCACAATTTTTTTTTGTACTAACTTATTTTTTTGAGTGTACATATGAAATGTTTTAATAAATATGAAAGGTTCAGTTAAAAGGTTCATATCAAAATTAAAAAAAAAAAATTAGAATAATTGCGCTAATGTTCAGCAGATTTATTTTGCTAAAATTAACAAACTCGTCAGAAATAATAAATTTTTCTGTAATAATAGCAGCATTTTTAGATACTAATAATCCTAACGTTTTTTTAAGTGTAAATATTTTTTTAAAAATTTGAGAGCAAAAATGGTTAGTTTTTAGGTAATAATAGAAAAATTTTCAGTTGATTTTACTATTTGTTTTTTTGAGTGTAAACATTAAAAATTAAAATTATTATAATCCAAATATGACATTTTTTAATATATAAAAAAATTAAAAACCTATATTTCACGCTAAATGTTAAAAAAAATCATAAGTTCAACTTTGACCTTGAATTTCTTAAAAAGTGCTCAATCAATTTTAATGAAATTAAAACTGAGCCAAGTTCAACTAGTTACCTGTCCTCTAAAAATTACCTGTTCTCTAAAAATTACTAAAATATTTTGATCGGTTCAAAAGTTATAGAATTTGGCCAATGAAAAACGATTTTTGGCCACTGTGCGTCGTAATTTTGAAGATGTCGAGTGCTATTTTATGATGTAATAGTTTTTATTAAGAAAAAAAAAAATAAATTGGAAAAAATAATAATACTGATTTATGTTTGGAGCATCTCCTTTCCAGGACATTTTATTGATTTGCAATTGAAAGGCACGAAGAATGTTGATGTAGATCGTAACTGACATACATTTCATTCAAGCTAGTGTCTAATAACTTTTTCTGTGTTTTCTCTATTATTCAAGGTAAATTATTAAAAATAAATTATAATTATTCTATTAATATATAAAAATATTCATGATCTTTAGCCAAACGAAAATAACATTTTACGTATCACACAGCTAGTTCAAAAGTGACTCAACTCAAAATTTTTAATTTTTAAGAAATCGAAATAGAATATTTGCAACTTTATACCAATTGAAACATAAAGAAAGACATAACTGTTTTTTAGCAACAGTTAACAACAACAAAATACACTAATATTTTTTTTTATAGATAAACAAGTGTTTAAGCATATAAACCCGAAAGATTAAAATTTTGAATTAAGTCACTTTTGAACTAGGTGTGCGATATAATTTATAGATCAATAATACAAAACTTCACTTTAATTGGTTAATTTCTCAAAAATTTAACAAAATTTGAACGATTTAATCGAAGCTTGCATACTTTCCAGAGAAATATCACTTAAATTTAGAGACCCTTAACAACAGTCACAGATTAATGTTAGTTTAAAAAAAAAATATCACTTCACTAATGCTGTCTTATGACGACGTAACATGCACATATAGACTCCTAAAGATGTATTCTTAAAGATTCCATATCAGAATTTATATATTTTTTTTTATTTTGATCTAAAAAATCAACTTTAACAGTTGAAATTGTTTTTGAATTTAAAAACAAAAATAAAAGGAATTTTTTAAGTGTTACAATAAAATAACTGTTATTTTATAAATCGCCTTCAAAAACTACTTTAAAAATCCTTTATTAATGAATGAAATATTACTACCGGTCATAAATAAATAATAATACTACATATTTACAATTTTAAAGCATTAACAAGTAGATTTTTCAAAAGGAAAGGAAAAGGAATAAAGAAATCTTAATAACTGTTTTAACGGTAATTTTAAAAATCAACAATAAATTTTATTTATTGTTGTGTTTAAAAACCAAATTTTCTCTGTGATTTTTTAAAATTAAATTCATAACTGTTACAGTCTCTGCTTAAATTTTATTTGAAAATAATAATCTTGCCCCAAACATATTTAACCCTTAGTGTCCTGGTGACAAAAAGGACACATGAAACTTAATTTTAATTATTCCTACACGATTGTAAAGCCTTAAAATTAAAAAAAAAAAAACACTAATAAATATAATTATTTTACGTAACTTGATCCACAGACACTCAAAAAATTCTTCCCATAACTACATTCCAGTCATTCTTGTAGTAAATGGTAATAGTCATTTTAATTGTAATTTAAGTAATTGCACTATTGGGAAATGTAAAATAACTATTTTGGAAAGTCATTCAAAATTAACTATACCAATATATCGTATTTTAGTAACAGTTGTTTTCCGTAGTTATTTTCACAGAAAGCTGTAAAAAGTAATGAAATGCGTATAAGAAAGTTTTAATTATTTTTAATGTTATATTTATTTTCTTGATTACAGAAAATATTAAAAAATAAAAAAACCTCAGAACTATTCATTAAATCTAAAAATTGGTCAAACATTTTATGGAGCATGTTTTAGCGAAAACGCAGGGTGTCTAATTTTTAATATCCAAAATATACAACCCTTTCATAGTATGTACATTAAATAATTTTTAGCTTCCCGGAATCGGCTTAAGCCCGTCTAATGAAACAATAATTGATATATGTTTGGTGTAATATTTTTTTAGTTGTTTTTCATTGTTTTAACAGTTATTTTTACTAATATTGCAGTTATTTTTTGATATTCAAATTTGGAATTACATTTGCAGTTGTTTTAAGTGTCATTTCTAGTCGATTCCACCATCTAAATTTCGCTTTTGGCCAAAAAAGACCCTCTTAAATATTTACAGAATAACACTTTTCATTTTTATTGGAAAAATATCACTTAATATCACGACCAGTAAACATGATATAAACATCACAAGCTAGTAAGAAATTTAATTTTTTTTTAAATGTTAACCCTCAAGTGTTTATTTCAGGGAATTAAACAAAAAAGTTAAGTCCATAAGGTCTTAAAGCAAAAAGTTAGGTCCCTAAGTGTATTAAACGAAAATGGAATGAACTCTGAAGGAATTCGTTCCTTACGGAGTGACCGAATGTTGACCGAAAGTATAATTAACTGAAAAAATTCCTTAATTTTCATGAAGAAATTAAAAAAAATTGGAATGAATTAATTCAAGACAAATCGAATGAAAAAATTGAATTCATTAAATTCCTTAAAGTTTAGCAGGGAATTCATTCCTAAAGTTTTAATTCGTTTCAAAAAATGAGCTCTATAAAGCTCTACGTAAGCCGAACTAATGGACTAAATATCATAAAACCAGTAAAAAAAATACATTTTCCAAAATAATTGCAGTTTTTTTTTTAAATTCTAATATATGGCAAAAAATTTATTTAAGTGTATTTTTATATTTTTTGGTGGTGTAATATATACTTTGAAATGTGAGAACTATAAATTAATGTAACTTAAATTAAATTCAAGCAAAAACCGTAGTTTTAAAATTTTTCATTTGTCTTAAACTTAAAACCGTCATAATTTTTAAGCTGTTAAAGATAAAAGATTAACGCGGATAGATTAGCATGATTAAACATCGTCTAACACATGAGCCAACGGTTATTCATGTCATACCAAAATTTTTTTTAAATATTTTGCCTCAAACTGAGGAAAATTTTTAACATTCTTCATATATAAAGTTTAATGCAAATTTGTGCTATTAACATTGCTTTTGGAATGACCCAATAAGTTATGGTTTAATTTTTTATGATTTTAGAGCTGGTTCAATGTGTAATTTTAAAGGCTATACATCTTAATTTAAAAATAAATTAAAGCGAAATAAAAAATGACTAACAAGGAAACTACACAGTGGTGAATCAGCAGATTTAATTGATAGATATGTTGTAGGGGAAAAACAAATATTAGACACGTATGTTTTTTAGGTGCTCAATCGCAAGTTTATCATTTAAAAAGTTGGGTCAAAAATTACACAATTTGACATTTTTTTAATATACAATATAGGTTACCGTCAATGAAGAACATTTGTTAATAATAAACTTAACAAGAAAAAAAAAGAAATATATAAAAAATTATATGAAAAATAAAATGATATAAAAAGGTTATGATACACACAGAAAACAGTTTTGTAGTTGCAAACGAATAATTTGCCAAGCGATTTTTTTGGTTCCACGTACTATCGCTATTATTAAATTTTATTACTATTGTAACAACCAACATTTATTTTAAAATTTAGAATTTTTATTGTAATAATTGAATATTTTATATTTATGGACTATAACATTCTATAAATGTATTCACATACGTTCAACAAAATGTATTTTATTAAAAAAAATGTATACCTCGAACTGGATTCGAACTGTTCCTCCGCTTGTCAGGCAACTGCTTTACCTTTACCCCAAACCCGATTTGAATTTGTATTTTCAAATGTCTACTTTGAATATTTTTTTTTCTTTCAAGTTTAAATATGAATGCCTAAAATATATTTGTGTGTACAATAGAAATTGGGTTCCAAATCTAAATATTTTATTACAGCTACAAAAACTATTAAAAAACTTTATATTATTTTAAAATTGGTAACGAAAACTAATATTTTGGATAGAGTGTATAATATTCGATTTTAACTGCAGAGATTTTATTCTACCGTTTTTTCCATATTCCATATTTAATAGAGACAAGCATCCAGTATAAACGACATATAGGGCCCACTCCACATTACGAAAAACTAAAGAAATCGGTTATATAATTCCGCAAAGTCATCGCAGATTTTCCGACAGAAATGTGTAATAGACCGTTTTCCGCAAACGTAACAAAGGGTATTAAAATCAACATGTTGCTCCATTTTAATAAAATTAATTTCACTACCGCATATTATCACAATATTGATATTTTTCCAAAAATACACAATAAATTTGACACTTATCTGCTGCGCCAATTTTATACTTGAATTAAAATCGGTATACTTTAATCGGTATACAAAGTCGAATCAAAAAAACAAATACAGCTTCTTTAATATTGTGCATATTTAACCAAACTTGGTAAATTTATAACTAAAAATTATCACAGAAGTATAAAAAATATAATTTGTTTGGAACCTTAGTGTCAATCATCATTACATTCAGCGTACTCGAATTAGCCTTACCAGCTTGTTAAAATTTTGTACAGTGTTATTAGAATTTTTTTATTAAAGTACTAAAAAACAACTTTTAAATTATTAGATCTTAAGCCAACGAACTTATAGACTAAAGAAGAGCCAAGGTACTCAATAATGTCCGACCGAATATTAAACTTCGTCTTCGGAGTTTGGCCAAAAAGTGATTCGGCCAAGTTCGGCCTTTGGCGATATTTTGGCCGAATTCCGTGTATTTAAAGAAATTGAGTACATTTTCAGAATAAATACTTTAATTTCGAGTGCAAAAACAAGAATTTCTATTTAACTATTTCCGAAAGTCCGTTTTGTTTATTGAATAACATACACAAAGTTAAAATATATATTTCTTTGGTAATCTAACTGTATATTCCATTAAAACAACTTTACCGATTAAATTTTTAGATAACTGTGGATTTTTAACGGAAAAGTTCTTGTGAGTGTATTTTTTGTTTTACATAAAAAAAATTCGTTGTCAAAATTAACCGAATTTCACATTTTATGCAAACTAAAAAGTAAATTTAAAAGTTCGGTTTCGGTCGAACATTGAAAACCGGGTCGAAGTTCGGATACGGCTTCCGCCAAAGTAGTGAATTCAATCGAACACTAGTACTCAACATATGTTAAATTTTGTATTCCAACAGGTTTTAAGAGAAACAGTTATTTTAGTAGATACAAACAAAATTGTGTGTTAATTCTACAAGACTTATGCGGAGAATAAATTAAATAAACACATTTACTTTGAAATTTATTTACAATTGCGTAAACGTGAAAATTAATTAATTAAAAGTACCACTGATATAACATTTTGTTTAAATGCAAAACGCATGCTAGAACTGATGTAAGAATAGGTTCTAGAACCATTCCATAGAACCAGTTCTCAGCGTGACAATTTCAAACAAAAACCACGCATACAATAAAAGGTTCTAGAACCGTTCTATAGAACAAGTGTAGCTAATAAATTAGTTATAAGCGATAGATATTCGCCATTTAACATTTAAGGAAATAGGCGAGTTCAATTTGGTTATAGATTTCAATATGTTTTATTCAAGTGAAAGTTACAGGTTTATATAGTAAAATTAAAGTAAAATTATTGTCTACTTAGCATAATATAATAATTAGGTCAATATAATAACGTAACATAAAATACCATACAATACAATAGAATGCTTCACTATTAGTTAAGTTCAATGTCTGTATATCAGTTAGAACAAGGAAACATGATCACCGCTTGATGGTTTGTACATTCATTCAAAACAATGTTATATGAGATTATGCCATTTATGAATATGACGGTATATGCGACTGTCATATCCGCTACACCTCCATTTTCTGGAAGAATGTTCATACGCTATTAAGCATATGAATATTCTTTACTCATTGTTACCTTGGTCTAAATTCAATGACAGATTACATATCATCTTGAAAATATTATTTTTTTTTTCAATATTTTTTTTTTTTATTATTATTATTTTTTTTTTTTTTTAATATATTGGTTATTTTTATTATTTTACTTTTTATATATTGGTGCACCAAACTTATCGTTGTTTAATGATATATGTTTTTAACTCATCTTTTTTTTTGTGTATTATGTTGAGAAATAATGATTTTGTGAAAAGATAAAAAAATTACTTGTTTCAATTAAAAAGTTTAATTCTATTCCTGTGAACCTTCTGCTTCTTATTTCCCTTAGTTTCTAATAATATGTTATCGTTATCACCTATTTCTATAATCTTATACGGGCCCTCATATCTATTGTCTAACTTATGTCCTACCTCATTTCTTAATAAAACCAAATCTCCTAAATTTAAATCTAACTGTTCTGAATTTATATCATAAAATTGTTTCTGCTTAACCTTAGCCTTATCTAGTAGTAATCTTGCTCTCTTGTATGCAATTTCTAACCTATACTTCACTTCTTTACTATAATCATCTATATTATAAATAGGATCTATTCTATCTATACTATTAAAATAATGAAAACCATGAGGTATCCGTCCAAAAATTAGCTCGTATGGACAGTAACCGTGAACTGCCGATGGGGTGGTGTTAAAACAATATGTAAAGTATCTAAGCCATTCGTCCCAATCGTCTCGTTTAATCGATATATATGAACGTATATATTCGTTGAAAGTTCGGTGACTGCGTTCCACAGTACCTAGAGTCTGATGGTGATATGCAGTAGAGGTAATATTCTTGATTTTCATATATTTACACAAATCCGTTATTATTGAGTTCTTATACTCTGTTCCCATATCCGATATGAACGTCTTCATTGGACCGTAGCATAGTATAAAATACTCAAATATAGCCTTTGCAACTGTGCTTGCACTCTTGTTCGATATTGGTATGGCCACTAAATATTTAGTTAGGTCACATATTAATGTGACAATATACTCATTACCATTTTCCGTCTTTGGTAATGGACCAATGGTATCCACTAATACGATGTCGAATGCAGTTGCTGGGGTTTCTGTCAGTATCATTGGTGTCTTAGTATGTGTTGTTATCTTAGCTTTTTGACATTTTAGGCATGTTTTGATATATTTTTTCACGTGTGAAGGCATACCTCTCCACTTGTAATGTCTTCTAATTTTTGCTAATGTTCTTGATATCCCGCAGTGGCCGCCTTCCGCTGGATTATCATGATATGTAGTTAATATCTCTTTTATTTTATTATCATCTTTAGCATCAATTATGGTCACCTTTGGCAGTAGCGCTACTGTTAATTTTTTCAAATAATCATTGCCCTTTCTTTTGAATTCATTTATAGATACAAATTTAAAAATTTCTTCATCGGGTGCCATTTTTAATTTTTCAAGATTCAGCTTACCGGCTTCTTTTTCAAGCCTTAGGAAAAATCCTCCTAGGTCCAATTTCCCATTAGTACACAGATCTTCAACATTTATTCGCTTCAATATTAATTTTCCATGCTTCAATAAGCATCTTCCTGGAGTTAATATTAACTTTACTAGCTTTTTAACGTCATCATATTGTATGACTTCATATATATTGGGCTTTTCTTTTATATTTTCATGATGCTTTTGTTTAGTTACTTTTTCGTTCTTTCTGGTGTCGGACCTTGTGGTCACTTTATTTATTACTAATACATTTTTGTGTAATTCTTTAAATTCTTCAATGCTTATTCTTGATAAAGCATCAGCAACGTAATTTTCTTTACCCTTGAGATACTCAACTGTAAAATCATACTCTTCCAAGTCCAAACGCATTCTTGTTAATTTTGAACTTGGATTTTTCATCGAGAATAGGTATGACAAAGGTCTATGATCGGTCTTTACAAGAAAACGTGTTCCGTAGATATATGGTCTGAAATGTAGTATGGCCCAATGGATAGCTATGAGCTCTTGCTCGATTGTTGATTTGTTGCTCTCTCCTTGTGTGAATGTTTTCGAGGCATATGCTATAGGTAGATGTTTGCCATTGTACTCCTGACTTAATACCGCTCCGCAAGCGTGCTTACTGGCGTCAGTTGTTATACAAAATTCCTTATCAAAGTTTGGATATTGTAGAAGGGTTGGTAGCATTAATGCTTTCTTTAAGTAAAGAAATGCGTTATTACATTCTTCTGTCCACTCGAATGGTACGTTTTTCTTGCACAGACGCGTAATGTGGCGTGAATGAAGAGAGAAGTTCTTAATAAACCTTCGGTAGTAATTACAAAACGCAATAAATCGTCTTGCACTATTTGCGTCAGTTGGAACTGGATATTTCCTAATTGCTTCGTATTTTCCATCATCCGGCAGAATGCCCTTATCTGTACATTTATGCCCAAGAAAAGTTACTTCATGTCTAAAGAATGAACATTTTTCAGGATGCAACTTTAGATTATATTTTCTGCATAGATCAAAAACGCTTTTCAAGTTATTTATCATTTGTCTCTCCGATCGACCTATTACCACTAGATCATCCATATACAAAAATGCTTGTGAGGGGTTTAACCCTGAAAATGCTATAGTCATCATCCGCTGAAAAGAGTTTGGAGCTATTTTTAATCCGTAGGGGAGCCTTTTAAACCGATATGAGCCGTTGCTTGTAGAAAAGGATGTAATGTCTCTTGACTTCTCGTCGAGTTCAATTTGGTGGAAACCCGACATTAAATCTAGGCACGAAAAGTATTTTGCTCTTCCTAATTGATCTAAAATATCTTCTATTCTTGGTAGTGGAAATTTATCAGCGACTAGTTTTTTGTTTATTTGACGATAGTCTACTACCAAACGCCATCTCTTCTTATCTGAATTAGGTAGTGATTTCTTTGGTACTAGGAGTAGTGGACTATTGTACTCTGATGTGGAAGGTTCAACGATGCCGTCTTCTACTAAATTTTTAACCTGTGCATCTACTTCGATCTTGTGTGTATGGGGTATCCTGTAGTTTTTAATATAAACGGGTTCCTTGTCTTTGAGTTTAAGTTTTTGTGTATAGAAATTGTTCGCAGTGATGGGTTCCGTATCTAATCCGAAAATATCAATGTAGTCTGTACATAATTTTTCCATTTGTTCCTTAAATGGTTCAGGAAAGCTTTTTGACAATTTGTGCATAATTTCAACTTTTCTGGATCCACTACACTTCTGTGTAGCTGATATTGTATAATTGTCGAGATTTTCCGATACGATATCAATACATTTAAGTGATACTGTTACTGTATTAGTGTTAATAACCCTGATGAAAGCTCTTTTACTGTTTACTATTGTATTACCTATTATTACTCCTGGTTGTGGTTCTTGATTAACAACAAGTACTTCTTCATAAGGTGTGTTTATCTTTATTTGTCTAATAACTTCAGAACGAGCTGGTAACAAGATAGTATCATCCGAACTGTAGTGTAAGATTGGGATGTGAATTCCGTCCCGAACATTTCCGGGTCTTAATATAAACCAATCTTGCGTTTCACCGAAATCCAAGATACAGTTGTAGTGTTTGATGAAGTCTATACCGAGTATTCCGTCGCATGGAATAGGAAAATTTTCGGGTACTATGTGGAACTCATGGGGAACAAAGTAATTTTTAATACGAAGTTTCAAATGTGTGGTACCCAGTGACTGTATTGTTCCTTCACCTATTCCACTAATTGTTGTTGTATTATATTCATTTACCCCCTCATATTTAATGCCATTCTGTTTTAGTAACGATATATCTGCTCCAGTATCAACCAGCAAAGTTAATTGGTTGTTCTCACCATCATAGACTTTTACAAAAATGCTTAAATTCAAATTTAAATGTAAAATACGGTTGAATCGTTTTTTGTCATACTTTGTATTCTCAAGGGTGTGAATTAGTTTTCCGTTTCCGTTTCATGTTCCTGTTGAGTTATAGCTCGTACATTACTCGTACGGTAGTGATTATTATTATTATAACCACGGTTGTTATTATTAAAATTTCGGTGGCCTCTGCCCCGATTAGCATTGTAGTTCCGATTACTAGTGTTATTGCCGTTACTATTTTGATTATTATTACGCCAACGGTTATTGTTATGACCACGTCCTCTAAAAGAACGTCCTCTCCGATTTCTGAAGTGCATTACCGAAGAATCTTTTGTTTCCGTGCAAGTATCTACATATTTCATAATAAGTTCGTCCATTGTCTGGAACTGTCCCGCACGCATGATAATTTTGACTTGCTCATTTTGAGTGTTTTTCGCCATAGATTTTACAGCAACTTGGGTTGCATATTTGCCAGCTGTTTCAAGTGTTAAACCGTCTGATATGTATGCACTTTCCAATGCTTTTGTAAGCTCTTCTATTTCCTTGACGTAAGCCGTTGTGTTTTTATTTTGTTGTTTTATATTCATCAGTTTTGCCGAGAGAACACCGACTGTTTCTCCCTTCACAGTGCTTCTTAACTTACTTATAATTTGTTGTATAGTTGTTTCTGAAGAAATTAAATTCCTGGCTGTACCTTTTAGTTTGGTTTTTATTACATTTACCGCCAATGTTTCATGGGTTTCCTTTATAGTTTCTAAAATGCTCAAGGCATCTATAAAACTTTGTAAGTTTTCGTGTTTCCCGTCGAAATCAGGTAAGATCCTGGTGACGGTTTGCAAAAACTCTATACTAGTTTGCGGCATATCTGCGCTGTTCTCGTTTTCAACAGATTCCAATTCCTTATTAATTTCAGTATCGTCTTCGGACAAATCTTCGCTCTCTGAACTGCATTCGTATTTTGCGCCCTCTGTGAGTGAGTGTGAAATTTTCACATGCAAGCTATGTTTTGCGGAAACTTTCAGAATTCTATCCCTACAATTATTGTAGATAGCAATTGCTTCTTTATTGTGATCTGATTTTAATTTATTCTCATACCCAATTAAAAATTTTCGTAATGATTCAAAATTATCTAATAAGACTTTCTTATGTTTCTCTATAGTTTCATTTCTAATTCCTCTATTCTTATTCAAACACTTATATGATCTTCTAATCTGCCCTTCATATGACTTTAATTTATTCAAAACTTCGGACCAAGTGTCCATTATATTCTCTCTACTTCGTTAATTTGACCAATATATCTCTTTTTTATTCTCTTATTATGCATTTTATATAATTTCAAAACTAATTCTATCCCTAATATAACAGTGATAATAAGCAAGTAAATTTTTATTTGTTCCCAACCATTATCTTTTGTTCAACAATTACTTCATTTACAACATTAGCCTTAGGGTTTGTTAGCTTTGCCTCTTGATTACCCATTTCAATTTTAATTTATGAGTTTTAATGCAAAATGATTTTTAAGAGCGAAAATGTATAAAAAAAAGCTGATTTGAATTTATGTTTTTAATTCAAGACAGGTGCACCAATTAAAGAAAATTTTGAGTATTTTTTTTAACTCTTAAATAATTTTTATTAATTTTCATTTATTTAATATAAAATATTTTTTATTTTTTTTTGAAAATTTTTAAATTTTAAATAGTTTTTATTTTTAATTTTTATTTGTAGTAATTTTTATTAACTTAACATAATTGTTACTTGTATTTACTATTCATTTATTTAGTATAATTATCATCATGACCGTTGCCATTACACAAGAAGAAAAAAAAAAAAAAATTGTGTCGGACACGGGCGAAATCGCCTCCGTCCCTACCGGTGCATAACCAGGTTAGCACTCTGTTAAAATTACTTTATATTTTACCTCTATTATAAGGTTTTCATTAAGTTTTTGGAAAATTTATATATTTTTATCTCCTTCTCCAGTTCTTCTATTTTGTTCCATAACCTGGTGGATACGTCCCATGAAGGTGGTGGGTTGCTTCTGATTAGTCTCTTCAGCTGGGCTATTTTTCTTCTTTTCCCCACAAGATATCCTCCTCTTCTCTTTGGCTTGTTGGTGGCTGGAATTTTTGGGGTGTCCTCTTTTGGTCTTCCTTGAGTCCGTCTCCGGTACTCCTCGATAGATAACGGTTTCGGACCCTGGTTATTATTACGTGACTGTTCTGATGTGAACACTGTCACGGTCGCCATGTAGCTAATAAATTAGTTATAAGCGATAGATATTCGCCATTTAACATTTAAGGAAATATGCGAGTTCAATTTGGTTATAGATTTCAATATGTTTTATTCAAGTGAAAGTTACAGGTTTATATAGTAAAATTAAAGTAAAATTATTGTCTACTTAGCATAATATAATAATTAGGTCAATATAATAACGTAACATAAAATACCATACAATACAATAGAATGCTTCACTATTAGTTAAGTTCAATGTCTGTATATCAGTTAGAACAAGGAAACATGATCACCGCTTGATGGTTTGTACATTCATTCAAAACAATGTTATATGAGATTATGCCATTTATGAATATGACGGTATATGCGACTGTCATATCCGCTACACAAGTACCTGTTAAAAAAATTTTTTTTCAGTTGATTATTTTAATAAAATAAACGAAACACCAATTGATAAAAAAAAAAAAATTAATTAAAATTAAAATTGTAATTAACAAAGTTTTATTGAAAACAATTGATTTATTAAAATTTCACTCAATTTTAGTAACGTTTATTAATTTCTCCTAATACTTTAACTTTACTAATATTTATAGACAGTTTTTGCTTAAAAAGGCTAAAGGGTCTGCTGAGCTAAAACTAATTAATTTTTCTATAAAATCGCAGAATTTTCTGTAACTTTCTCTTCTTTGCTATAACTTTTTAAAAAAATTTATTTGAGTGTAGCTAAAAATTCTGCGCTGAGGAATGAAGAAGCGGAATTTTCTGCAGCCTTAAAATTTACATCACATTCACATGTAATACAGCAGATGGAAAGTATAGCTTTATTTCATTTTGCAATATCTTGAAGTTAAGAAGAAGTGTCTCAACTATAGTTTTTAAAAATTAATAACACTAGTTCCAAAACATAGGCAATATAAAGATCAAAACTGTTCTTTTTATCAGTACTTAAAATTAAGATCCAAAGAGTTTATAATTCTGAAGATTTCAGACATGCTCATATACACAAATATCAACTATTTTACTCTCCTCTTTAGTATTGTTGTGGTCCGATAAAAAACAACGTCTCCTCTAAAACATATCAAAATTTCATCAAAATCGTATTGAATCATTGCACCGATCTTCCTTGTCAGTCAGTCAACACATCTAAATCAATCATGCGCATTTACACACAGAGAAAATGTTAACGATTTAAATCGAAAATTCGGTTACTGCGATTAAAATCAGTTTGTAAAACTGAAGATTGGTGTTGATAGTAAAATTTGATTAATACATCGAAAATCCAAATTATATAGAAATAACATTTGATTCGTTGTTTGAGTTTGAATTTTAACGTCTTTTTCAGACAACTGCAATTAATACTATAATTTAAATGCAATTTTATTTTAATTTTAATTGTGAAAGGCGTGGTAGAGAAGAATGAGTGTATTTTCTAAAAATCATAACTACATTGTAAATTTTCAATTTTCTGAATCAGACTGCGCAGTTTCTGGTATTGAACCTTCGTCAGTGACCCTGTTTTTGTTTTGAATAATGTAATATTTGTTATGTTTTTATTTGTTCGATTTCGTCTATATGAAATTTTCTGTGCAATCACTGACCGTGGTATAGATAAACAGATTTCTAATGCGACATGTACTCGCACTACACGTTAGACAGAGCGCTTTTGCGCACTGATCTATCGTCAGTTGACAATTTTTTTCTTCTGTGTGTATATACTATGATGGCCTTCATATCGTATGAGTAATATATTAACATAAATATCACTCATACGTCCATGTGTCTACTAGAGGGTTCAAAAAAATTAAAGCTATAGCCAACGAATGTGGTAAGTTGGCTCCTCTTTATATAAAAACATTTGATATGAAGTTTGGTGATAAAGAAAAGTCGACGCTGATATCGATTGAAAATTAAAAGTGTGGTTTGTATGGTTAAAAATTACTTTTTCAAGTTTTATCAAACAATTTTTTAATTTCGTAATAGTTTTTGTTCTAATATATGATAAATTAATCGATATAGAGAAAAACTAATGTTTTTAAAATGATATAAAATTTCAAATCGGTTAAGAATTATCCCAGTAATAAAGAGTGCCCCAGAGCAATAATATGGCAAATACCACTTGAAAAAAATGAAATTACCCCAGACTTATTTATTTAAATTTACAAAAAAACTTTTAAGCTTTGTTTACTACTATTGAATTTTGAGAAACGGGATTTGAAGTATTATGACACACTGTGTGAATTTGCTGTGGTAAAAATATGGTCAATTTTATATAGTTAGCAAAAAAAAATTATACACTTACTAAATCAGAATAAAGAGAAACACGGTGATAAAAATATGCAATTAAAATAAGGTTTATTACACACAAATTAAAACATGAGATCTATATTACAAATTTGAATCAACACTGGTTTCGTAATGCTTATATATAAAGAAATATGTCAATATTCTTAGACAAAGAAAAAAACTTGTACACTTGTTATTTAGTTCGTACAAAAAGTACAGTTACAAATTTTTACTGAAAACTTATCAAATCTAGTTTTGAGTTAGTAAATAAATGAGTTTTAAGCTAATACCCAGCAAAACTTTGGTAATGGGTAGGACTTATTTCAGACCTTCCAAAATAATGACTATCCATTCCAGTTTTTGTTATTTTGAAAGTCCGAAATAATACCTTACTAATATGAATATATGTAACTGCTTATTTGTAAGATAAAAAACAACGCCTTACTAATATTGTGTTAAATATCTGCTTATTTGGAATAGCAAAAGTAATAAGTAGCTTATTATCACTTATTTCAGACCTTTCGTAGTAATGACTATCCATTACATTTGTTGTTATTTTGAAGGTCTGAAATAATACCTTACTGATATGAACATACATCACTACTTATTTTGGAAGCTAAACAATTATGTCTTACTAATATTGTGTTATATACCTGCTTATTAGGAAGGGCCAAAGAAATAAGGTACTTGTAAGGTAATAAGTAACTACTTTTTTGTAAAGTATATTTATAAAGATTCATAATATATCATAATTAATAATTTAAATGCAATTTATTTAAGCAAACAAATATATAGTTATACATAAACCTATTAATAACTAGTTATAATTGACCTTATTAATAACTAGTTATTTTATTGCCTATTAATACCTTCTTATTTAGGTACATGTTAATACGTACTTATTTTTGCACCTATAAATAACTACTTATTAACATCCTTACAAGTAATACGACATATAATGGCTTTAAGCATTACTTTTGATGCTACAAATAAAAAATGAAATAAGTACTTATGTGTAACTGGTGATTTCACTACATATTTTGTAACGTCTTATTTTTGTCCCTATATGTAAGCACAAGGCAAGGCCTTGCCTCCTATGACACCCCCATGTTAAAATCAGGTGTTCTTGGCCTCAACTATAAGTACTTCTGATTCTTGTTTTCTTCTTCCATTTCCCATTCTATGGTAATAGCAAGTTTTCCTGGGTAGCTCACTTGTATTTTTGAAAAGTGTAAAAAATGACGGAAATTTCAAAAGATAAAAAAAAAATATTTTTAAGACAATGGCAGGAAAATAATTCAAAGTGGGAAATCGCGATAATAGCAAAAAAAAAAAACACATAGTTCCGTTCATTCCCTGCAGCCTTACAATTTATATCACATTCAAGTGTAATTCAACAGATGGGCAGAATCGCTTTTTTCCATTTTCGCTTTATTTCGAATTTAATAAAAAATATTTCACCTATACTTCATATTTTTTAAAAATTAATTACTTTCGTTGCAAATCATGAACAATATATTGATCACAACTGTTCTTTTTATAAGTACTTTAAAGTTAGATCAAAACAATTTATTATTTAGTAGATTTCTGACATGCTGATATACACAAATATCAACTATTTTACCCCTCAGTTTCTCCTCTTTAGTATTATTGCGGTCTGATAAAAAAACAAATGTTAACTGTATTCTCTAAAACATATTAACTAACTGTCTTCTGCAAAATATATCAAAATTTCATTAATATCGTATTGAACCACTACACAGACCTTTCTTGTCAGTAAGTCTACAAATCTAAATAAATTATGCGCATGTACACAATGAGAAAATTTTAGCGATTTAAAATTAAAATTCGTTTATTAAGATTTAAATCAGTTAGCACATCAAAAGATTGGTTTTCATAATAATATTTGATTAATACATCTAAAAAGCAAATTATCTAGAAATAACATTTGATTCGGTTGACAGTTTTTTCTTCTGTGTGTAAATATTATGCAGGCCTACATATCGTATGAGTAATATATATTAACATAAATATCACTCATACGTCCATGTATCCACTAGAGACGTTCAAAAAAGTTAAAGCAATAGGCAATGAATACCAATGCATTTAATAAGAAGTTTGGTGCCGACTGGATAAAGAAATCGATTGAAAATTGAAAATTGAAAATGTGGTTTGCGTGGCTAAAAAACTATTTTTTAAGTTTGTGCAAAAAATTTTTAATGTCGTAATAGTTTTAATTCTATATGATAAATTATTTGATATAGAGACAAAATAATGTTTTTAAAAAGGTATAAAATTTAAAATTTAATTTTATTTAAAAATTAGCTCAGTAAAAAAATGTACCACAGACCACTAATGTGTCAAATACCATTTGAACACAAAATTGGACCACACATCCAACACGTTTTTGAAATTAATTACTGCAACATAATTTTTGTATTTAATGGTCTCATAAATTATGTGATATAAAATATTTTTGTTATTAACCTTTCCTAATTCAATGTCACAAACGGACAATATTTTTGAGCTATTTTTCAAATCTCCAATTTCAAATTATAAAAAGTTGTCTTGAACCAAACAAAAAAAAGTTGAGATTTGTAATCCATGGAATTGTTAAATACGTATCTTGTCAAGAGTTTTTTTTCAAGTCATCAGAATATAATCCAGAATTAATACTTCTGTTGGTCCAAGCAAAACAAACTTTTTTTATTTTCTTTCAAAATTATTTTAATTTTTTTTTTCATCAAGTTTTTTCTTAATTGTTTGCATTTTGTTGGTATTTCTGCTAATTATTTTTTACTATATTTGAGTCTTCCTCTGGTAGTGTTTCAAGTTCATTTGGAGTTAGTTTTTGTGAATTGTTTAATTGGAAATGCAAAATTGTCTGCCCAACTTATGCCCAAATTTGATTAACCGCCGATTTGTTCAATTTAACAAGATCTGCTGCGGTCAGGTTTTCGACATCCTATATTTTTTATCCCGGTTGTTGCCACTATATTTTCAAACCGTTTGAATATGGAATATATTGTGCTACGTGCATGTGCAGATCCAGTGGGAGGAAAAATTAGGCACATCCTTCACCAAATAAAAATGTTCAAAACAATAAATGAAAAAGAATAGAAAATGTATTAAAAATACTCTTACTTCAATCCCCAAAATCATTTCCTGGATCCACGCCTAGCTACGGGGTACTTGTTTCTTAATGCAATGATGTAAAACTTCGATTTTTGGATACTGTACAAGAATGTCATAGACATTTTTTCTTAAAGTTATGTTCGAATTTTATACATTTACTTAGTTGACATATCTTATATGGGAATTTATATAATTTTTAATGTTATTTTTCTGAATTACAACAGCAAAGTTAGTTGCATAAAATTCAGAGGTGTTGTTGTATTATAATCATAGTTGGCAAACACTTACCTTAAAATACCTATATCAATTCAATACGTTCCAAGGAATTATTTTTAACACTAAAATTACACTAACGCAATAACTTAAAACACAGACAACTTTAAAATACTCTAACGAAATAACTAAAGGCATCTATAACTATTTAATACCGTAAAGAAATAGTTCTGAAATACCGATTACCTTATAACGCCCTAACGAAATACATTGTTTATTCTCTCATAAACATCATTAGTTTATAAGAGTCAATTTTGTAAATTATAATTACGTACATATCGTCCATTAACTAAAAGAATATTGAAAAATTAGAGTTTTTTGATCTCATGTCAGCCGACTTTCTTCATATTGTGAACAGGAAGACTCCATAGAATAAAATAGACAACTCCATTTCTAGATCTTTAAAATTTGAAAAGTCGCGATTTCATTCACGTTTTAATTTTTCAAAAACTTTAGAAAATTTTAAAACTTGTGGACTTCAAAGACCTACAGTTTATAAACGGAATGCTTCAAAAATTAAAAAAGCTTTGGAAAACTGCGACGATTATATTGTTTTACGATCTGTAATCCTAAAATAAACTATTCTTTCTAAAAATACACTTTAACTGTTCTTTTAATATTGGAATGCGTATTGCACTTTTGCCCCCTACGATTTTAAAAAAAATTTTGCGAAATGCATAATTTTGTATAGAAAATATAACATTGATTTTTCTGGGAAAATAACTTATTTTCCTAATAGCAACACAATGTACTGCATTTAAAGGAGCCATCCCCTGAGTGTTCGTCTAACGTAAAAAAGAATGAAATGTGCATATGGATTAATAGCTTATTCCTGTTTTAAATCATTTAGTCATATATGTGGCGATTTCTCTTGGAATCACTGATACATATCGCTCATTTACTGCAAGAACGTCACAACTCAAGAAGCCAGATTTTTGAGTTAATGACGCAGAATTATTCGTTATATCACGTATCATATTGTATTAAAAAGTCGTATTAATATATTGTATACTCGCTTCTTGAGAGAAATTATTTCATTATTTTTTTTCTTCAAGGTGGGAGTAAATTGAAAACTTTCAACAAGTTTTCTACAAAATCAAAATTTTTGAGCAATGCCGTTATCGCAGTAAATAAGCGATATGTAGGTAAATTAAATTAACTCAAAAGCATTTTTTAATGTTATAGTGTTTTTGATTCTTTAAAGTACACCTGTCCAGAAAAAATCGTGGAAAACCGTGTAAATCGAAAAAATGTATTCACTTATTTTTATAAAATATCGATCGAGTTATAAAAGCTTTATAAAAAATAGTTATTATATATAACCCGATTTATTTATATAAATTTTATAATATTTTTTTTTTTTTTTCACAAAAAATCTACAACAAGTGGAGAAATCCCTTTTTAATTTTATTGTCAATGAACTTGCGTGTTTAATTCCGATATTTTAAAAAATCAATTAAAGAAGTAAAAAAAAATAAGTTAACTTATATATTCATTTTTTTCTAACGTTAATATGTATACAATGGCTTTTTAATTAAATAATCCAAAAAAATCGTGTTAATCGATGTAATTTGTATATTCCTCGATTTACACGAGAAATAAAAAAATCGTGATAAAGCGTAATCGTATAAAAAAAGTATCGTGCAAATCGAGGGATAATAATGTATGTCATCTGTAAAATACACTAAAACATTACGTAAAATAGCATTAACCCTAAAATAATCTTACGAAAATATCCTTGCTAAATAACAACAACCCTAAAATAACCTAGCGAAATAACTTAAAATAACATTAACCTTAAAATAACACAACGATATCACATAAAATATCGTTAACCTTAAAATACCCTACGAAATATTAACAAAATACCGTTATTAAACACCGATAAAAGAATGAAACTGTTGCCTACCTTGATTATAATTTAAAAATAATATTAGTATTTTTTCCACAGATTTATTTGATTTTTTACTTTACCCTCAAACCGGCAAGCCCGTCTCTAGGCGGGGTAATTTAAATTGGTCATGAGGGCTCCAAATCAATGATTTATAATAAGAATTTAAGCTACTTCGATAGAAAACCAAATTTACAAAATATTTTGAGAAGCTTTAAAGTCAAAATTTCGTAAAATTTAAAAAAAATATATTTTTAAACGAATTGTGTTCATTTAAAAATATTTTAATTTAAATCTTGAAAACATATTTATGTTGACAGTAAACCGCTGATACTAAACACAATGTATATGGAGACTTAAGCTTTTAAAAACAGCTCCAATTTTGGTATAAGGACACACAGGATTCCAAAACGGTACGTGTAAATTATATCGACTTTATTCGAAACATATGGACGGATTTTATGAAATATCGCAGAAACATTATATTAAGTATTGTTAGCAAAGCCTTTAAGTGTAATCAATATACAGTGGTGTTCAAAACATTTGCAACTGAAATCATGGTTTAGGTAATTATAATTATTTTGATCAAAAAGATTTGTGGTATAAGTTTTTGTTTTTTTTTTTTATTAAATTCAATTATAGCATATTATTTTACAAATACAAAAAAATTATTCATAACTTCTCAAAAATAAAAAAAAGAAATTTTAGCAAAATAAGTCGATAGTGCAGTGTTCAAAACATTTGCAACTCTTAAAGTCATTAACAGGAATATTTTTAACGCTCAGTATTTTGTAGCGTAGCCATTATTTTTTATAACTTCTGAACACCTCTTAGGTATTGAGGCAATGATCGTTTTAATATAATCGTCAGAAATTTCATTCCACTGCTTCTCCAACTCGACGAGAAGTTTATCATCATTTCGGAATACTTTATTGCCTATATTCCGTTTTACAATCATCCACATGTTCTCAATCGGGTTGGGATCGGGAGATTGAGCCGGCCACGAAATGATATTAATTTCATTTTCCTGCAGCCAAACTTTTACAACCCCCGCCGTGTGTTTTGGGTCGTTGTTGTGCTGGAAGGTCCATGAGAATGGCATGTCCCATTCAGCATAAGGAAGCATAACTGAACTCAAAAGATCTCTATAGATTGTGGCCGTCATTGTGCTAGTAATGCGGTGAATTGGGCCAATCCCATTTCCTGAAAACCACAACTTCCGTGCTTCACTGTGGCGGTTGTGTATCTGGGATTAAACTTTTCGCCTCGTGGTCTTCGAACATTGGCTCTTCCATCTGATCCCCGGAGGTTGAATTTAGACTCATCTGACCACAATACATTTTTCCATTGCTGTTGAGTCCAGTTCAAATGGATGCGTGCAAAGTCAAGCCGAGCTTTTCGGTTTTTTCCGACACAAACGGTTTTATTGTACATTTGGATTTTGGAACGGAGTACTTTATAGAAATTTCTTTTTGGGAAAGTCCATTTTGAAAATCATTTAAAACTTTTGATTTAAAATCAGAATTGTATTTATTTCCTGCCATTTTTTACAAAAATTATTCTTACGATGTTTATGCTTCCAAAATCTTATTACAATAATTATAATAAATTTGTTTAAGAAATGTAACGGCCTGAATCTCATATTAAAAAGGAATGCGATTACCGTTATATCCTAGCATTTATTAGTATAAATTGTTTCGTTAATAGTAAGAATAATGAGAGTTGCAAATGTTTTGAACACCTGCATTTTGGATACAACTATTATTATTAAATTTTTTGTTGTTTTAATTTAACGGAATTAATTTTTTTATTTGTTTAGCACAACACAATGTATTAAGAATATGTACAAAATAAATTTTAGTAACTAAGTGTGATTTGAAGAAAATAAATCAATGAAAACAACAAATGCGATCTTAGTTCCAAATGTTTTGACCAATGCTTTATGTTTAAGTTCAGGTGTGTTTTCACTCAATTTCGTGTTTTTCGAAAAACAAAAGTCTCCATATCTTCTTTACTAAAAGCACAAAAAAAACAAAATATTTGAACTGTAGTTATATCGTGGTAAGAGGAATAATTTATTACTCAGTTATTAGCTTTTATTGATTAGTTTTTAAGATTTGCTCTTAACCTCTTTTGGTCCATATCGTCTAAAATAGGCAACGAAAATAATATTGGTAGAAAAACATATTGTTTATTTTTCCTGCCGAACAAGTGGCATTAATTGCATGGCAAAAAACCTTGTGCCGGTTGGAATGATAAATTTGTTACATTCAAGCACATGTGGATATCGTATGAGTAATATATATTAACATAAATACGTCCAGATACTAACATCATACTAAATTTAAACTCTTCGGGATCACTTATCGAATTTGAATAAATAAAACGAAAATACAATTTAATAAAAATAACGTTGAAACTGACAAATTTAACGATTCGGAATTTAAGATTTAGTCGACCTATTTGTGGAAATTTAAATGTTTTTTTCGAACACAGTGTTGTTGGTGTTAGTGATGTTGGTATTCCTCATAAATTGCTCAAAAGAGTTTTAAAATTTTTAAAAATCACATCTTTTTAAAAATCACATCTACACTGGTTTTCTTAAATATGAAGAGTTTTATGGTAGAAACTTCAAAATTAAATGAATATTGATAATATTTTTAATATTACTTGCCATAGGAATATTAATTGCGGCTCTAAGTTTTTGTAAACAAATCGGAAATAAATAGCTTTTCAGTTTTATAATTAAATATCTTGTAAAACTTGTATATGATAAAGGATTTTGACTGCATTGTATAAATTTTGGAAAGTTAAAAAGTTATATTATCACAAATATTTAAGCAGGAATTAAGAATTTTGTTATTATCTAATGATAAAGTTGGTTTTACTCTTTATTTTTGCAAACGATTCTGCAGAATCAAATTTTGAAAAATTCCAGTAGTTTAATTTGTTAATTTTATTTTACAACAGACTCTTTGCAATATTAAATTTTTTCTTTATATTATATGCTAACCAAGTTAATAATGATTCTACTTAATTCAAATCATCGCAAACCACGAACACAGTATTCACAATTACACGTCTTCTAAATTTATGAGTTTTGATTATTGCTTTCACTTCGACCATAGATCACCTACCCTTAAGTCTACCTGTGGATGTTGATACATACACCTACCCAGTCAGAAAATGACAAACGGACCACCGCTGACAAGGTACTTTAACAGGTGGGGCAAGTGCTAGCATTACGTGCTTTCCTAACCCCAAAATGATAACATCATTAGACGTATGTTCGTAAAAATGTAGGTTGTCCAAAAAAAGATTTTCCAAAATAAAATTTAAAAAAAATGCATTTATAATTTTTTTTTGTCCCGCCAGGATTTTAACCCTGACGCAAGATTTTCACTCGGTAGCTTTATCCACTGAGCTAACGAGACATATAGTACTTAATACCTTAAAACTGATTACTGCTCAGATATGGCAGTTGGCTGTTCAGATATGTTAACACTGGCATAAGGTTTGTTGCCAACGCTGGGAAAACAAAAAAAAAAAAAATTGGTCTTAATAGCTTTTTTAGAAACAACAAAATCAGTTTTATATTAAAAAAAAATACTAAAAAGTAAAAAAAATTACAAAAAAATTGTATGCCTGGAACCGTTATCGAATTCGGAACATTACGACTACAAAACTTTTTTAAACAAATCATCATAAATTTTATAAAATAAACGTTTTACCAGTTGTTTTACGTTTGAGTCGTTGCCAATTCCCGACTGAATTGCACTGGGAAAACTCTTTTTCCCAATGTTGGTTCAGTGGTTTCCAATTATTTGCCAATGCTTTTTTTTGCGGACCACTGAAATTATTATAAAACAAATACTGGCAAAACACTTTTGGACACGCTCACAAAGCGTCTTAAACATGTGTACTGCCAGTAATATATTGACGATTTATCGGTTGGCCCGTGGTATGCCAGTGCTTGATTTGTTGTACCACTGGCAATTTATGACTGTGTATTTATATTTTTCACCAAAAGAAAAACATATCAAATATCCAAAAAAAAATATGAAAAGAAAACAAACTCAGCATGACACCAACACCTGGTAAGTAGATGCTAAATAATATGCATACATTTCTCATCAGCTGCTACAATAGAAAAAGTAGCAGCAGCAAGTATATGCTTTTGGACCAAAAATACCAATTTCACAGCCCTAATAATATAACATTATACCAAGTGTCAGCATACAACAAATATACAATACGAAGGCCACAAAGTCATTAGCTGGCTGATTCAATGATACGGAAAAATAAATTAAATCTCTATATATATTTTATTTTTTTTTACTTCAAAAATATTATGTATTAGTAAATAAATAATAACATTTTCTTAATGACTGCAGTAAGGTAGAATTTATTTATGACGACTACAAACTAACTTCGAAGTAGTTTTTCTTTAAAATTAAAATATCAATAAACAAAGAATGTCTAAATTTTTCTAATATATATATTATATTTATAATATATTTGAAGCTTATTTCAGTTGTCCTGAAAACTGAAAATATATTTCCTCTCTCTTAGCTTCTTTGAACCATTCTCATGCGTGGTCAAAGTAAAAAAATATTCGTGTGTTGCGTCGACAGAAACCAGGAAATACGTATATATACGCTATACGCAATGTGGAAAGCACCGAAGTTGTTTGAATTAAAAAAAAATTTATTGAATTTTAATGTACCAATGTTGAAAACAATTGATTTATTAACTTTGTAATTATATAAAGGTAACTAATTCAATGTTATCTAATGGCAACGAAATGCATGCATTTGAAAAACGAAAATATGAGCTTATAAAATGCAAAGTATGCATTAAAATCATGAAAAACACAATTTAGAACATAGGCAGCGAAAAAAATTTTATTGGGTCATAATTTTTCTAATAGGAAATAAATCTAGCATTTGAAAAACGAAAATATGAGCTTATAAAATGCAAAGTATGCATTAAAATCATGAAAAACACAATTTAGAACATAGGCAGCGAAAAAAATTTTATTGGGTCGTAATTTTTCTAATAGGAAATAAATCTAGCGCTTTTCTTAAGGTCAGTAAGATTTTTCTTCTTCACCTCAAACTTACTGGATAGTAAAACTGATTTTGTTTAAATCAAAAAGTGTGTCCACATTCCATTTTATGGTTAAAGTTTTTTAAAAATACTACAATTAAATAAAAATATGCACTATTAAAAAGGGCAGAATATGCATTAAAAAGGTCTAAAATATGCCATTAACGACAAAATATGCAAACACATGAATTTTTGTCAAAATATGAAAAAATATTCAGCTACAAATGGACGAAATTTTGTTCTCAATTTACTGATTCGGATACAGTGCATATCAATTTTGGACTATTGAGTAAAAACATGCATCGATAATTTCTTATACTTTGATATTAAAAATTAAAAGCTTACAGCCGAATTGTTAACAATTATTTTGTTTGTTATTCCTCGAAACAAGGCACAACGTAGAGAGGAGCCTGATCTCGATTTTTGATTTTGGAGCATATATTACATTGGTTCTGAAATTTTTTTTAAATCTCTAATAAAAAACAAAGAGAATATTTAATATTCAGTAATTTCAAAATGATGTAAATTTCTCTTATATCTATGGGCTGCTATTTGGATTTAATTAAAAATGAACCCCTCTTCTAAAATAATCAATTTGTTGCACAAATATACACTCAGTGAACTTCTACAGTAAATATGTTTAGTTGTTTGAGTACTATAGTAAGTTTACTTTTAAGTGAAAAAAGCAGTCACTTGTGGAAAAACTTTCAGTTTTGACTACATTTTTTGACAAATTCCTGTATATTAATTAACATTGAAATCAGTTTTTTTGTTTAATTAAAATAAAAATAAAACAAATATACTTTTTCAATTTTTACTATATTTGTGGTTCATTTTTACTACATGTTGGTTCATTTTATCAACAGTCAAAAACAAAAGACAATGTTAGTTGAATTTAATGAAATGTAAGTCGTCCTTTGTTCATATAAAATGTCATTTGTTTTCAAATTCAAAATGTAAGTCGTCCTTTGTTCATGTAAAATTTCATTTGTTTTCAAATTCAATATCTGCAAAGTCTTTTCGTACACTAAAAAAAAAAATCAATAAAGTTAGAAACATGTTTGCGGGAAGGAGCAATGCATAAAATTTGTTAATATCAGCAAAAAATTTGCATCAAAATGTTTGCTGAATTTACTGATTTTTTTGCTGACTTTATAAAAGGGTCTAAACAAAGCTAGACTAACTGTAAATTTTGACGTTATTTTGTTTATGTTCAAATTTTGAGTAAGTGTGCTTAAAAAATCGTTTGTTATCAGTAATCCGCAATCGTTATAACCAAGTGCTTCAAGTATTTCAAACTGAATGGCAAACTGATATATGCCCTCATCAGTGTGTAGGGTGAGATCACAATAACTTTAAATTGAAAAAGTCGTAATAACTTATTAACGTATTCATAAATTTTAACAAAAGTGTTAATTTGTTGAAAAAAAATATGCATTCAAATTTATGTTTAATTGCAAATATTTATAAAATTTTAGTTTAAGATATAGTTTATGGGCATCATCTTAAAAGGCCCCTTTAAAGAATTTTACTATATATTTCATAGGGGTTTGGTTTGGAGCAGGCGACTTTTCTCCAACATTTGTGACCGTATATTGGCAATAATGCGGCGAATGTTGTCCTTCAAGTGGTCAACCGTGTAGGGCTTATCGGCGTTTCCTTCAATAAATCAATTGTGGCAAGTTGCGCCGTTTGGTGTGACATGTTAAACCGTCTTTTTGAAATCACAGCTCTTGCCCATCATGCACATCCCTTATATACAGTAAAAAATCAATATCTTCAAATCTAAAAAGCTAGGGTCTTTGTCAGCGCATAGCATGCCCGAAGAACTTAAAGTTTGCAAATTTTTAAGAAAAAATATTATGCAAATATTAAAACTTAAAACTCCTTGACTTAAAGTACTTGTTTTCTCTGTTGGTAAGTTTCGGGCTCCAGAAATAAATGGATCTGTATTTGTAGCAATGTGCGATATTTTTCGTGTATGTTGCAATCTAAACTGTTTTATATCCTTAAGCTTAAGCTAAACTTAAAGCAAAAGTTTAATACCTTAAAATTACAATATAAAGTTTAAAACAATTTCTTAAAAAAATGTTTTCTCTTTATTCATAACTTTTATTCAAATATCATAAAATTGCAATATAAAGTTTAAAATAACAACAATTTTTTATTAATAATTAATATTAATTGTATACGTACTCAGATCCAAACTGATTTTCCTACCTATCTACAAATAGTCCGCCAAATTGAATCATGTTTAAAGAAATGTAAAATTTTTATGCTAAATTTTCATTGATATGTTTGATGGCAAAAAGGTTTACCTCAAGACTGTATTGAGACTGCAGGAGAGCACCTTTATCAGAAATAAAGTAGCACTAACATTTTTTAATGAATTTTTCAAAAACACATTCATAAAAAATTGTTCAAAAGTCTGTTAAACGGGTGCCAACTCAATTGAACTAATTTTTTCTGTTCATATCGTTTAAATCAGTTTTTCAGAAATTGTCTCAAATGTGTGTGCGCTAGAGGCTATGTGTGCGTGCATTTCTATAACAAACATGGTGGTTGTTATACATGCATTTATAAATTTTTTACATTGAAACAACAGCAAGCACTTGTAGATAAAAACATTTTGTGCTTCAGTCAGAAAAAAATTCTGAGAAGAAAGTAAGACAAAATGTTTACGGAAAAAATATGTTGACAAAAAAAAAATAGAATATTTGTATTTGTTAGTGTTGGTGTTGGTCACTTCTGAGTAAAATATACAATTACAGAAAAGCTAATAGGAAAGAAAACTGCAATTTAGCTGCTTTATATTCTAAGTCATACTGTTTGTTTCGTTTGTAATGTAAGAAGAAGCGCAGGTTTGATTCTTACAGTCGCAGTTTGTTAAAAAGTATATCATATAGAGACATTCTGACAATTATAAGACACAAATAAATTAATAGAATTTAAATTTAAAATCACTGATGACGGATGTCCTTGAAAAGTCTAGTCTGATTTAAAAAATAAAAGTGTTTATAATTTTTAGAGAAAAACGTTTATTCTTCTTAACCTCAACATTTCTAAAATAATATGGTTAGTATTAAAATAAAAAATATATTTATTTATATAAATATGATTAAATATTATTTTTCTCTTTCATCATTTTAATATTTTCATACAATTCTTCGGGGCATTGTTAAAGAAAACAAGAATCAAAGACAGACAAGAATGATCTAGAAAACTAAACGTTGTTTTGCAAATGTTTTCTGTAGGAAACAAGAAAAAAATTTAAGTTTAAAATATATTAAACTGATAAAGTAATAAAGTTAGTTAAAATAAAAAAATTATTTACTTATGTGAATAAGGTTAAATATTGATTTTCTCTTTTTTAGCACTTTAATATTAACATGGCATTAATAAAGAAAAACAAGAAACAACCACAAGCAGGCAAAGGTGATATAAAAAAATTAAAAATAAAAACGATATTAAGGATACTCTCAAAAAAGTTTTTAGTTTAAAGTAAATGAAAATGAAAATGTTATTTAACATAAATAATAATTTACTTAAAATCCGTTCAACTTTATTTGGCAGAACAGTTTTTTGCGTTAAGAATCGTTAGTGCAGCTTTTTTTCTTTTTTTATTATTTATTTAAAGGTCTAAAAGTTATGTGGTGCAAAATTTGAGAGAAATCAAACAGCTTAAATTGCGGCCAAAGTTTACGATTTTTCAAAAAATTTTGAAATTGTTTTTATTAAAAATATATCTTTCGACATATCATCCCTACTATAATATTTTTAAGTTTTCGAAATCGCACTAACGTGTTTCGAGATATTGCGAATTGATTTTGACAAAAAAGAGGTTTTCCTTCTTCCCCTATAGACATTTTTTAATAGTTATTATTAATGTTTAATTTTAAAATATATGTACACAGAGAGGATTTTCTTGGATGAGTATTAATGATATATTATATATATTATTCTTCGCAAAGTGAATGAAACATTTGAATAACTTAATGAAAAATCTTCATAGTTTTTACGAAACTATTTTGAATTACTCTTTCATTAGGTGCATGCAATATAACAAATAGAACGAAAGTACGCTAACCAATTTAAAATGTAAATAATTGTGTGTGTAAGGTGAAAAAATCACATGTTTTCAAAAAATGACGCCAAATCCTTATTAGTTTGTGATGTCCATATCCGCTCACATCAACTTGGTATACATCAAAATATAGGAAATAACACAATTTTTTAAATATTTATTTTATTTATTTATTAAAAATTGTACACCTGTGCAGTAAGATACAATATCTTATAAAGTAGCACAGGATAATAGTGTGGCAAAATAAATCAAGATTAACATTAAAAATATAAAAAAACATGTGATATACATAAAGAATTAACATGTGGTACATAAAAATTAATTTAAAAAACTAACATTAAGCAATTAATTGTTGAGCAAAATTAAAAGAGAAACATAGTGTTTGTTTTTTTTTATACAAATGTTGAACTTATCGTTGTTTAAAGTGATTAAAAATATTTTTTTTAAACTGTATTGCGTTGCTAGTGGCTTGTATATTATGGGGAAGTTCATTCCAGAGACGAATAGTGTAGATAAAAAATTGACGGTCAGAGATCAGGTATCGATGACGTATTTGAATAATTATTTTACCTCTTGGAGATCGTGCAAATTTTAGTTTTTGGAGTAAGTAACTTGGTTGTCCCGTATAAATAATTTTATGCAAAAATATGAGACTTCTACAGTTAAGAAGATTGTCGAATGATACACCAAAGATTTTTACAGAAAAAGATGACACTCTATCATACTTTTTTAATCCAAAAATGTATCTGGTAATGTTGTTGTAGATAACATTCAGCTTACGCTTATCAGTCGAGTCACAACCAGCATATAGTTCACAGCCATACAAAAGTGTTGGTATTAAATAAGTTTTAGCTAAAAGCATTCTGATCTTAAATGGTGTAAAATACTGATTTGACCACAGTGTCCTTAGCATACCATAAGTTCTTCCTGTTGCAATGTTTATTTGCTCAGACCATGTAAGTCTGGAATTAAAAATAACACCCAGATTCTTTGCTGTCGATGCCATATTGATTTCATTCGTTCCCAAAAGTACTTTTAAGTGATTTAGCGATTCTGTACTTTTTCTTGAGATAGGAATGCATTTCGATTTCACTGAATTTAAGGATAAACCATTAGCAGAAGCCCATTCACTTACTTTTGACAAATCAGCGTTTATTTTAGCAATACAGTTCAGAGCCATGGTGTGTTTGCAGCATATGTAAAGCTGCACATCATTCGCGTACATTTGTATATGCATAAAACTAAGACGACTCGGCAAGTCATTAGAATACATTGAGTACAATAAGGGACCAAGAATTGATCCCTGAGGAACCCCTCTTACAACCGGCAACCATAAAGAATAATTAGAATCCTTAAAAACTGCTTGATGCCTTCCACTTAAGTAAGTAGATATAAGCTTAACCGATGTCGATGAGAAATTGAAAAATAGTTTTAATTTTAGACATAGTGTGTCGTGATGAACCGTGTCAAAGGCTTTCGAGTGGTCTAATAGCACTAGGAATGACAGCTGATCATTATCAATTCTGCTTCGTATATCCTCGACAACATCAGTTAGAGCAGTTAAACAGCTATGTTTAGGTCTAAACCCTGACTGACGTGTTGTCAGTAAGCCTTTATCAAGAGCAAATTGTAGCATTTGTTTATGAATTAATTTTTCAAAAACTTTGGAGAGATACGGCAAGATAGCTATAGGACGATAATCATTACCCGATTTAGGAACCGGAATAATTTTTGCATATTTCCAATTGGATGGAAAAACACTTGTTGTTAAAATATTATTAAAAAAGTGTGTTATATACTTCAGTAAACTTGGCAGCAACATTTTTACAAACTTTGGGTCAATATCATCATATCCGATGGAGTTAGATTTTATTGACAAACATACTTGTAGCACATCCGACTGGTAGAAGCATTTAAAATTAAACTGGTTTTCTTCTGGTTCAATATTTATGTGATTGTCGTAGAAATCATTACTGACATCAGGCATTTCAATGTTTAGAAATTTATCATTGAGTTCCTCAAGATTTAGATCAACATTTCTTTGATTTTCTTTTCCAATCAGACCAATTTTTCTTATTTCCTTCCACGTTTTATTACCACCAACTGCAGAGTTGAACTTGCCTTCGTAGTAAACTGATTTATCTTTTCGTACCCTAGAAACTACAGCTCGTCTTAGTTTACGATAACAATCATGTAATTCTGATGTCTTATTTCGTTTCCATCTATCATATGCATCATCACGTTCCTTTATTAACTTTCTAGCTTCATTTGAGAACCATTCGCTGTTTTTGTGGTGAATTGTTTTAGTTTTAATAGGAATATGTTTGTTGTATAGAGAAAGAATACTATTCTGCAAGAATTGAAGTTGTTCATCAACATGTGGCATGATCTCAAAACTCAATTCCATTAAATGGCGCAAATAACCTATTGAAAAAAATGTGAAAGTTTAAAAATCGGAAAATTTCGGTTTCACTTGTAAACCACCATACAAGATTAATGAATAAATCTCTTGTAAGTCTTTGTTTTTCATGATTCAACTTATCAACAATTCTTTGGGTGAATACTTTCGAATGTAAAACTTTGCATGTCATAGTTTTTTAGAATATTCAACATAACCCTGTTCATCGTTGCCTTCAATTCGTAAAACCTTGAGAAATAAGAGGAATCTAAAGTTAGTTTCAATAGGCGTTGAACATTTTTAAACTAGCTCATTCAATTTAAATTAAATTTTATTTTTTACCACTCAGGTCAAACCATTTAACAATTTTACTTTGCATATTTTTTTATTTTATTTAAAAACGCTAAAAAGCGCAGTTTACGTTTCAGTGTGCGTGGCATGACTTTGAAGTTGCGTCGTTTATGTTTATGTTTCAATTTATGTTTATGTTTGTTATTTGTCGAAACACAATTTTTTCAATACGGAAAAAGTGAAGCAGAATTCAAAAAGCTTACCACTGCTAATATCTCTTAAGCAATGCAGTTGAAATCGCAAGCAATGGAAAGTTTTCAAAATAACGCTCCGGACAAAAATCGCAGGTAACAAGTGTCAAGAAATATTATGCCGAATTCCTTATTTTAAGTTTTTATTTTAATTTTTTTTTATGTTACGTTTTTCTTATGAATTTTAATATTATTAAAAATTGTTTTCCGAAATTAATAAAAAGTTATATTTTTTTATTGAAAGAACGAAAAATACATGTTTTATCGAAAAATATTAATAATAAGGGTAATGGAACCAATTAAATAAAAATCAGTGCAAATGGATTTAATATCGTGTTTCAGTTTGCGTCGTATTGGTTTGCGTCGCATTTTTCCGGTCCCTATTACCGACGCAAACCGGGGTATTAGTGTACTTGGAAGATTCTTAGTAAATAAGTTTGTGTCTGCCTAAACATAATTCATTAATTTTCTTTTGTTGTTTACTTTGATTCATAAGCAAAAAAATTTATTGGTATTTGTATTGGAGTATTTATTATATACTTGATTGTATTTAAGGGTGTATTTTTAAAACGTTGCACATTTTCACTTTGTTTTGTTTTTATAATTAGGTGTGAATGCATTTTCACACTACCCAAATGTTTGTTTGCATCTGACAATTCTGAAATTGGCAATCCTGCAAAATGAGAGTTGCATGCACTTTGAAATTAAGTGAAATTGGGTGCAGAAGGCAAACGGCAACTTGGCAGTATTTGGTATGCAAAGTGTCAGAACTCGTCTCTTTTCCGGTTGATAGCCACAGAGCTAACATTACATTCTGCTAAGTAAAAAAATTAAATTTTGGATTTTTTGTGCGATCTTGGTAGAGAAATACATTGGGTGAGTTTAGAATTGTTTTTTTTTTTATTTTACCCAATAATAGTCAAGAATTATTATCATCTCAGGTATCGTGTAAGCAAATTTGTGTAAAAACAGCTATACCTTTGGGAAGCCATTTTGAATTTTTGCAACTATTATCGCCATTAACCAGCTTGTAAATTGCGTTAATAATTTTGAAGTTGCTCTTGGCAATCAACGGGGCTGTAATCGCACGAAATCGTGGAAAAATTATAGATAGCCGTACTTTAGGACAGACCAACGTGAAAAAGCACAACTGTAAAATCTGAAACCCCATTTTGATGACCCTGAAAATATCACCGTGTAATACCAAAGTAAAAGCAACATATTGCCTGTAAATTTTCACCGAATATAAGATGATCGGCAGCTATTTATCCCTACACGGTAAATCCAAATACAACATTGACCACTCAAACAACAGCTTCAGTATTGGCCACTAAAACATCAGCTCCCGTATTACCCACAACAAATATTTTTATTAGCGACTGCAATAATTGCGTATCCGGCAGGCATCCAACATTTACACTCAACTACACCGATACACCATTGACATCATCTTTGAGAAACCGTAAGAATAAATATTTGTCCAGCCCTAAACGTCAACTACAAAAATAAAAGCTAACTACAACATCAGCTCTAAAAGGTAATCATATTTTAAATCGTTTGTTTATGTATTAGCCAGGAAAATGGGAAAAACAGTCAATTTCTATACTCAATGATGTAGATTTACACCTTTTTATATTACGTGTCTGATAACAACAGATAAAATTGAGTGGTGGTAAGCAGTGGCACGTTTTTTATATGATGGGTTTATGAAGAAAATGTCAGAATTGTGGTATGGCAGAAGAAAATATAAACATCAAGGGCAGAATTGTTATAGAATCCACCTCTGTTGAAAAGAAAATTACACATTACGCAAGTGTGGCGGTAACACGGTGTCCACATTAGATATAATAATGTTAAGGGTAGAGAACACATACTGTTATTTACATTATGTCTGTCTCCCGTTGAGTAAAGTCGTCCGTTTATTCTTTGAATTTTTACAAATAACTTTAAATTGATTTAAAGCAAATAATAAATTTTTAATATACTTTTTCTTCTTGTACTTTTAATTTTGGACTTTTAACTTTTATTTATTTTTTTGTTTTCAATCTTCAAATTTTATGTGTGTGTGTATTTTGACAGCTTATATCATGATATTGTTGTTTAGATATTTATTATAACAAATATCTTTTAATAACAGATATAATACTAACCGTAACAGTAATGCATTGTCCACACGTAATATAAATATATCTGAGATTGAATTTGAAGTTTGCTGACAGAAAAATATCCAAGTTAATATCTAGTGTAGACACTGTATAAAAGAACAAAAGGAAAAGTATTCAAACAACAAATAAACAAAAGTGAAGGCCGGGTAGTGTGTTAAACACAAAGAAATTGCTCAGCCAAACTAAATAAAAAAAAAAAAAACAAAATAAAACAAGCTGACAAATGATTGCTGTCAAAAGTGAGTTACAATACACCAACAGAAGTTAGAGATATTCTTTGGGATCACACAAACGAAATATAGGAGGAAATGTGTCATATGCAAGGAAAATCAACAAAAACAATTCGCCAAGATTTTATGTTTATGGAAGGCTAATGTAAACTGATGGGTCAGAACAGTGATTTCAACCAGACTTGGGTGACTGCAATTGCATTTCCAAATCATTCACTTGCGAACTTATTTTATATCATTAATAAGTTCAGTCCTACTGTCACACTTGTGGGCTTAAACGCTTCCTTGCTAAATTTTAAATTTTTGTCAACACCAGACATGGGACATAATACCAATTAATTACATGTAATTGGGTGTAATTGAGTAATTGCCCTGTAATTAAGTACATTGATGTTGTTACTAATCCCCATGTTTGGTATTACAAATTTTACAAATTTTCCAAAGAAGCGTTTAAGCTAAGAAGTCTGAACGTAGGTCTGAAATTATTAATGATAAAATGTAGTTGACGTAACCCAAGTCTGGTTTCAAACAGAACACCATCGTCAACATTGGGAGTAGTTATCAGAAAATTTAAAAATGAGTAGTTAGCTAGTTTTAATTCTTTAAAGTAAAATTTTTATATAGACAAATATTTTTTGCAATTTTGAATTGTGTTAATATAATAGAAAACATTAATTGCTAATAAATGTAAGAGAAGATGATAAAAATCTTCTGGGTACTAGAGCTAGAGGGAGTGCCGCAGTTTCGACGTAACCCATTAGGTCATATTCACTCTCAAGGTTAGCCAACAGTGACAAGTTTAGCCAACAGCTTTATGTCTTAAAGCTTTTTATTTGCCAGGGTTGTCAGTCCAACTGATAATGTTACCATTACTGGGAACGAATTCGGAATTCGGCATGTATACTAATATTTAAACACAACATATTCTAGTTGATTTTTTTCCTATTAGATTTTATATTGTATGGTATCTTTATGTTCGGCTTAAGAATCTTTTATGTATTGCTGGTCTTTTAAAATTGAATTTCATTTCAAATTTTCAGCTTTGAGATCATAATTAAAATGTTACTATTACAAATAGAAACACAAATTTTTAATAAATGTAAGAGAATATGAAAAAAGATGTCATAGTCGCTTAGGTCATAGGTCATAGTCGCTTAGTGCGGCACTTCCTATAATGCTTATCCCCTAAAGATTTTTTTTTATTTTCTCTTACATTTATTTGTAATAGTAACATTTTAAGTATGATCTCAAAACTGCCAATTCAAAAATGAAATGCAATTTTAAGAGATCCACAATACATAAAAAATTCTCAAACCAAGACAAATATTGTCATTAAAAATATATCGTTAGTTAGAACTGTGTTCATACACACAGAGAAAAATTTAGCTATTTGTCAACTGAAACTACCACTATGGTTGGCACCACTTAGCAGTAGTTCTCACAATAAAGTTCGGTTAATTCAACTGAATTTTATTTGCAACACTCAAAATGTTCAGAAATCTAATGTCAATATCGTTGTACTAACTGAATTTATAAGTTGTTACCATTAATATACACTTTTCAATTCGGTTGGCACTTTATTGTTCTGTGTGTACTATCGGGTCATATGGTAAGATATTAAAAACTATGTAATCATTGTTTTTAACTTTTGTGCGTATTGAAAATTGGCGTTTCGAGAAATTTTTAACTAAAAAGTCGTGTTAGAAATATTTTTTTACCTCTATTTCAGATTTGCGCACATTTAACCATAAAAACACAAGTGTATGTAAATAAATTAATTTTGTGACAAAAGGTTTATTGTAGCAATTTTCGTTTTACTTGTTTTACCCTCTGATGACCGAACTTTAACCGCTAAAGATTTTTTGATGAATCTTCGTTTAGATTTGGGAATATTACTAGAAATAAATATTGTGCTTCTTTTGGCGATTTGCTGCTCTCCCTAATGGGTTAACCATTTTTGTATAAACCTTTTTTGTATAAATTTAAAACTGAATTTTTAACATTATAAAAACTGAAAACGAAAACGGTAAAATAAATCATAAAAAAACAAAAACCGATCTTTTTGAATTTAAATTGAACATGTTAGGCTCACCAACATCTGTATTTTGTTGACCACAACAAGTTTTTTAAAAAATCATAATGCATGTTTTCCTAAAATGGCAGAAAGTAAAAATGAGACATATATCAACCATTCGTTGTCAAATACGTTTAATACGTGAATTGAATCGATAATTTACCTTCCCAGGTGAAAATGATAATATATGGTAATATATTGAATATGTACAATTCCATATAAGAGCATATATTGTTTCATATATCATCATGTATGAAGCATGGAAGCATATGGAAGCATACATGCTGCATGTATTGGAATATATGCTAAATATTGTTCCATATATGATATTAATTTTATTACGTGAATTCATAAGTGATTTTATATTATAATATATTTTTGTATTGTTGTAATATATTTTAATTGCCTTTGAAATATACAATTATTGTTACCTAAAATTATTGAAAGTTAGATTTTAAAGAAGCAGAATATGAAACTGACTTTATTTTTGAAACGTCTTATGAGAGTTATAACCACTCAAAATGGTCTCGGTAATAAAATATTTAATTTTTATTGTAAATTATGTTAATTTATATTCAAAATAGTGTTGTAATGTTTTACTATTTTACAGAAATAATTTCCATTTTGCATTATTACATGATAATAAAATATTCAGTTCGTTTTTTTGTAAAAAAATTTTATATAAAAAGCAATTTTATTATTGCATCTGATATACATACACAAATACAATACACATACACCTGTATCTTCTATTTTTACTACTCGGTTTTCTTAACCAATAAGTTTTTATATTGTACGGGGAAAAACTTATCATTTTAAGTCTTTCAATGTTCTTCTTATTTTTTTTTTTTTTTTTTTTTTTTTGTTTGCTTTTTATGTAACAACCTAATAATCCAATAAAGGGCGGTGTGCTAGCCATCAGTTTTTGAAATTAATGGTTTTAGATTTCTGTTGCACAGTAGCATGTTTTCAAAAAAAGTTGTAATAAGTATAGAACTTCTATACTACAGCACCAATCCACATAAAAATTATAGGAGTTATAGGGGAGGACCTAGGCTTTAAGAATATTGACATTTTGGACACCCTTTGCTTACACAGGGTGATTATTGTGACACAAAAGTTTACCACCTCGCCTATAAAAAATATTTACGTGATTGTTATTTTGGCAAATGTGAACCGATTTGAAAAAAATTGTTACTGAAATAATCTCCTATACAAGAAAAAAAAAAACATGCGTATGGGTGGTGGATATCTATTATATAACAATATAAAAACATATTTAATGTTAAAAATTAAAATGTTAAATTTTTGCCTTGGCTTTTTTTTATTTTTGGCCAATATAATTAAATTTGTAAGATTTTTAAAATACTAATTATTATATTAAATTTAAAAATAAAAATTACATTAAATATTATAATAAATTAATAATTTAAATTAAAAATCGGCAATTTTCTTCGAAAATATAACTTAATTCATTTACGCTTTTCTCAGAACTTTGTTAATAATTATTATTTTAAACCGTTAAAAAAAAAATAACTTTAAGAAAGATTGTGAATGTAATTTTAATTATTTCTGGACATACACTCTACAACCAGCATTGGTCGAATATGGGAAATTTTTAAACGAAAATTTGACTTTGCAAGTGTGCCCACCATTTGCCTAAGCATTTTGAGTTTATTTTAAATTGAAATAATAGGTCAATATGTTTTGAGCAACTCCTTAAAAAAAACTGATCCTACGCATAATTCTGATCAACTAAAAGTCTCATTTAAGTTGGTATTAACAAAAACCCAGCCGAAAGAAGCTTTCAAAATTGTGGATGTCCTGCCTAGTGGCTCTCCAAAAATACTAAAACGAATGATAGAAAGTATTCCAACTCCAAAATCGGATACTGACTTCACTGACGAATATACTTTGGCGATTAGTCTTAATAAGAATTTTATTAGGAATAGGTACGATCAATTAAGAAAGGCGGGGGTTCAACGTCTTCTACTTATTCATTAAATGCAGCAAAGGAAAACATTTAAGTGATAAAGGTGCAAGTGTTAGTTTATCTCATCTTCTTGAGAATAGAGCTCCAAGAATCACATCCACCTTGTGTAAAGAAAAAATAGACAAATGCAAAAACTAAGAGGTAACATTGATATGCAAATGGGGATGTGATGGATCATATAGACTTTCGGAATATAACAAAGTGAAAGTAACACAAATTGTTCAACGGTTTGAAAAGTTTCAAGTAAACCAAGGACATTTTTTGAAGAAATGAAAGGATAAAATACAAATGTATCAGTATTTAGTTTTTATAATATATTTTTAAAGTTGTTTTTATTTTGAATATATACCCTTCTTGATGTCCCTACTTTAAACACAAGTAGCAAACTTTAAAAGTAAAAATATAACTTTAAAATATAATTAACAAGTTTGTTATAATTTTTAATAAAAATAAAAATTATGTTTTTTCGACCTTTAATTGTGCAATTAAAATGAAAATTATTCAAGTTCGAGGCCATACTCTATATTTCTTCATTAGGACATTGTCCTAACAAATAATCTATAGAGTTTTTTGTTTTCAAATTTATTATTTGACCCTTTCAGGAATGTGTTGATAGATCTATTTCGGGAATTTTATAGGTTCCCATCATCAGAACACGTTTTAAAAGCGGTAACAATCCCATGCCAAACATCAAACATTCATATGAACTAGTTTACTCACTATATGAGAACTACTATACATATGAGTTTGAAGTTAAAGATTATAACCATTGATCAAAAAATAAATTGAAAACTTGTTTGATTAAAATAAAAATTATGTTTTTTTCGACCTTTAATTGTGCAATGAAAATGAAAATTATTCAAGTTCGAGGCCATACTCTATATTTCTTTATTAGGATATTGTCCTAACAAATAATCTATAGAGTTTTTGTTTTCAAATTTATTCTTTGACCCTTTCAGGAATGTGTTGATAGATCTATTTCGGGAATTTTCTAGGTTCCCATCATCAGAACACGTTTTGAAAGAGGTAACAGTCCCATGCCAAACATCAAACATTCATATAAACTAGTTTACTCACTACATGAGAACTAATATATGAACTCGAAGTTAAAGATTATCACCATTGATCAAAAATAAATTGAAAACTTATTTTTTGTGTGTATGTCTACCTTTGGTAAATATTCAATACACGTTTTTGTTTCTTTTCCTTTTGATTTGTACATTTGTTTTTAAAACAAAATGTGCAGGGGAAGTAGTAAACAAGACCATACTTTATCTTCTATACAAGTTTGATATAATTTTTATTAAAAATAAAAATTATGTTATTTTCGACCTTTAATTGTGCAATGAAAATGAAAATTATTCAAGTTCGAGGCCACACTCTATATTTCTTTATTAGGATATTGTCCTAACAAATAATCTATAGAGTTTATAGAGTAATCTTATTGGGTAAACACTCTATAGGTAAATTAAAGTAAACAAAAATCATGTTATTAATTAATTTACTAATTGATTAATTAATTTATTATTATTATTATTATTGTTTGCTAATTTTGTGATATCAGAAAAAATAAAATTAAAAAATCAAATAGATTTTTCAAGACAAAATAAATTTTTTGAGACAAATTTTTCTAAATATTGCACGTGCTTCAAAGCTCCGCTCAGAAGTATATATTGAAACAAGTATGAAAAATGCATGTTCCGATTGGTCAAATCTTAAAATATTAATATAACTTAACTTAATTAAATATTTTTTTTATTTTTCCAAAAAGTTGTTTCAAACATTTTTGAAGTATGAATACGTCTGCCAAATGTCAAAGCAAACAAAAATCGTGATGAATAAATATATCGGGTTGATATTTAATGAGTCATATGAAGTTTACTCTCAAATAAATATGAATGTTCTATATAATTCATAATTAGCAATATTTTAGTTACGCCGGGGATACCTTCCCTGAAAGCCACTGAAAGATCTACCGCTCTAAACAAATATAAAATTGCTATTTAGGTACCTACTGTTATAACATAATATTGAATTAACTTAACGTTGATTGAATAGGAAAATTATATTATTCTATTAAGCTTCAGTTTCACAAAGTCACTTTAGCTACTAAATGGTACTTTAACTGACACATTTGTTGTTGTTTCCCATATAAGATTTGAATTTATCTGTTTGTTAAATTTTAACTGGACATTTAGTAATCGAGCCTATTTAATAAAAATCTTCTTTTAATCACTTAACATTCATCGAGGAGGAGAATGTTTTATATTTACTAAAATCATTGTTGTTATAAAGAATTTAATCATTTAAAAATTATATTCTTTTGGGAAATTTTGTTACTTATTATATATTTTCTTAATGAATATACCTACATGCAGAGAAAAAACATGGTTTAAAAACATTATGTTATGATTGGAATTTCGGTTTAATCAAATAATATTTTTACGATAATAACCTATGCCTACTAAGTAAATAGACAAAATTAAATTATAATATAATGCTAAGTAGGCACGTTTTTTTATTTTATTTTTTTAATGGATGTCAATAAAATCTTATATTATAAGCATTATTTTAAGTATTCAAAAGCTAAAACAATTTAATATACAAGTGGTTGAACAAAACAGTTTAAGAAACAATGTCTATGATTACAAGTACTAGTATTCCATATTCAAACGCTTTGAAAATAGAGTGGCATCAATTAGGATAAAAAAGAAAGGATGTCCAAAAAAATTTACCGCAGCTGAGCTTGTTAGATTGAAAAAATCGGCGGTTGATCGAATTGTGTCATCAAATAGTACACTACGTACACACAAGTATTGCTTTGATCAGAAGAGACAGAATTAACTAATATCAATGCACAATTCATTTCTCAAGTAGAATGCATTTTCTTCTTAATCCTATCTCTTTTTCACAAGTAATTATCACGTTTTTTGATGCGCTTTATTCACATACAATAGTTGGATGTCAAGTTTAGGTTAGAGATTGAGTCGCCGTTAAGCAAATTTCTTCATTTTAGCCGCAGTCATCGCTGTGTCGACCGTGGCTCAACTCATTAAGAGGTGAGATTACGATGCATAGCTTGATGCTAAGGCAGTGAGTTCAAATCACAGTACGACACCAAAAAATAAAAAGTTTTTCATATAGAGCAAATTAACAATATAAAATACTTTGTTCAATTGACACATAAATTAACCACTGACGAGTCCCAGGAGGGGGACGAAACTGCGGCAGTCTGGTGTATTCCTTGTGTCCGTAAAATGTTTCAATAAAAATGTTTTTTTCTTCTTCTTCCTGTAAAGAGACTAACTAAAGTTATGATTTTTGTTTGCAATGTCCCACTTGGTATGTCTCTGTTTAGCAGGTGAAAAACGTTTCTTGCAAGTACTCTAAGAAGCAATATATTCATGCCTTCGAAGGAAATGAGAAGGCCTAGCGTTGCGTTGAAACTTTTTTCCCTGAGTATAGTTAATATTTAATTTCATAAATAAAATTCAAGATATTTCCCCGTCTTGTGTAGAAATGATATAATTTTTTAAGATTTTTTATTATAATTTTTTTTAGTCCTGCTTCCAAGGTCATCTATTTCAAATCCAAATAAAACAGTATTTAATTTTTTCAATCCGGCGTTTCGTTGAAACTAAAAAAAATTTAAGATTTAAAAAAAAAACATTATATTGTAAATATTTATGTTTGCTAATTTTGGCAAATCGGATTCCAAAACTTAGCAAAATTAAATTACTTAAATTAGCAACCAAAATTAGTAAAAAGTTATTAAATAAGAATAGAAAAATATTTTACTGAAAACCAACTTTATGCTAAAAATTAGTATAATACTAGTAAAGAGAGATTAAAAACTGTTTTACTAATGCCGGCTATTCAAATGTGTTGGTGATTGAATCTAAAAACTTAGATTGGGTTGGTGAACTATAAAGGAATTAAGCGAAAACAAAGTTACGAAGTTAAACGCGAATCGTGAAAATTCTATAAAAACTTGTTCATGTCAATATTGTCAAAAAAAAACTAAAAAATTAATATGGACAAAATTTAAAAAAATAATGCTTCACAATTTTAATGTATGCTTTTGTAAAATCAAAACATCTGGGAATAAAAATAAACTCCAAAAATGTATTATTAGGGGATCAAGATCATAAAGCTAATAATAACAACTTGTTTGAATTACTCCGTGCTATTTTTTTGCAATCACTTTTAAATGGTATTTAAAAGATATTTGCTGCTGATTTCAATAATATACACTTTCTTTATTGTACACTACTCGAAGGCCAAAAAAAATTGGATTTGAAACACATCTTTTTTTAATAAACCTGTGTAAGCTGAATCCAGATTTTTAATTTTTTTCTCATTTGCAGTTTTTAAAATATCGCGGTTTTTATATTTACATCATTGACCCCATTTTTTCTTATATTTTGCTTAATTTTTCGATATGTAATGAAAATCATTAAATTTGTATAAATAAAGTAAATCTATACTTAGAATACTATGTAGGTAAAGACCACTTCAATTGCAGTTGAAAACAAATGAAATTTCACTTAAAGAAAGGATGACTTATATTACAGTAAATTCAACTAACATTGTCATTTGTTTTTTAATGTTCACAAAATGATAGTAGTAAAAAATAAACAAACATATATTTTTTTTAAATAACAAAAGACGAATGTAAAAATGAATGTAAAATCATAAAACAGTCATTTGATGTGGGTTGTTTTTTTAAATGAACTAAAAGGTTAGTAAATATTTTAATTTGTTCTACAAATGACTGACATTTACATTAAAAATAAAGAAACTGTATTACAACCTAAATAAGATTACCTTAGTCGATATAAACTCTTATCCGATTTTCAATCTGGTTTTGTGAAGGGCAGAAGCTGCATAACAGCGCTAACGGACGTGATTGAGGATTTAAGAGCTAAACTTGATAGAAACATGGTTTCATTCTTAGTTCTGTTAGACCATAGTAAAGCCTTCGACACTGTAGATCATTCAATACTAATGAAGAAAATTGAAAAAATCTTTTACTTTTCTAGTTCAGCATGCAAGCTTATTAAGTCGTATCTCACTGACAGATCGCAGCTTGTAAGTTTTAACGGAAGGTACTCAACAGCTCTCCATGTAAAAAAAGGAGTTCGCAAGGTTCTATACTAGGCCCTCTTTTATTTTGTTTATATATAAACGATATACCCGATGTAATGAGGCACAGCAAGGTGCAAATGTATGCTGACGACGTCCAAATCTACAACAGTACTTCTATTAATGAAATAAATCTATGCGTAGAAAACATTAATTGTGACTGGGCTGTTGCCAATGGCTTAAGCATAAATCCTTCAAAATCTACATGCATCTTTTTGTCAAAAAGTAAAAGAACCTTAAGTAATGATCTTCAGCTTTCTATAAACAACAATATTATCGAACTCGTATACTCATCGAAAAATCTCGGATTAATATTCAATTCTAAATTAACTTGGTCCAACCACATAAACTCAATAGTGGGAAGGATTTTCGGAATACTTCGTAATCTATGGATTGTTAAATATTCAACAACATTTAATATACGTATGCTATTAGCAAAAACGTATCTTATCCCCGTTCTGTTATATTTTTTTTTTTTTTTTTTTTTTTTAATAATTCTTTTATTTACAATCTATCCATTTAAGGATAATAAGTAAATTTAATAATAACAATAAAAAATAACATTAATTGTTGAACTCCATTGAGAACAACAATGAGCATATAATCCAAAGGATATTATAAATTCTAAACAATATTTACAAATTTATACTAATATACATTTTGCATAAATATTTAGCTCCGAAACGGTAACTCCAGGATATGAATCCTTTTAAGTCTTCTAACTTCTTCAGAGTCATCAAGTAAAGCAATAGCTAGTGGGTTGATGTGGTTACTTAACCTTGTTAAATAGTTCTCACTGAATCGTCTGATTTCTTCTACGATATTTGGAATAAAGAGCTCGTCATGAATCGTTTTATTCGAAACAAACCATGGAGCGTTTACTATTGACCTTAACGTTTTTGACTGATATCTTTGTAGGATTTCGATGTTGGAATTGCTGGCTGTACCCCAAAGCTGTATACCATATGTCCAGACAGGTTTTAAAATAGTTTTATATATTAATATTTATTTGAAGGCTTAACTGAGATTTTGGGCCTAGTAGCCAATAAAGTCGCTTTGTTTTGATTTTCAGTTGCTGTTTTTTCGCTCTGATATGCTCTTTCCAAGTTAATCTTCTGTCGATATGCATCCCTAAATATTTAACGCAGTCACTTTGAGGTATTGCTATATTATTCATAAATACATTGTTGCAATTGCCATGTCTTAACGAAAAAGTGATATGTACAGATTTCTCAGTATTGACTTTAATACCCCATTTATTTAACCAATCTTCAATTGCGTTGAGTTGTCTTTGTACTAAATTAGATGCATTATTTGGAGATATGTCAGAAGCTAGTACCGCAGTGTCGTCTGCATATGTTGCAACAAGAACGTTTTCGGTGATTGGCATGTCTGATGTAAACATAGTGTAGAGGATTGGTCCTAATACGCTTCCTTGTGGGACTCCAGCCTTGATGTTGTAAATTTTGGAGAATTCGTCGTTAACTTTGACGTAAAAATGTCTATCACTTAAATATGATTTAATTAGTAGATATAAAGAAGTGGGCAATAATTTTTTCAATTTATAGTACAACCCTGTATGCCAAACTTTGTCGAACGCTTGTTGTACATCCAAAAATACTCCTGAACAATATTTTTTTGTTTCCAATGTATCTCTTATATATGCAACGATACGATGGCATTGCTCTGGAGTGCCATGCTTGTGTCTAAAACCAAATTGGTATTCTGGAATGATATTAAATTTTTCTAGAACTGGTAATAATCTTTTCAGTAATATTCTTTCGAATATTTTGGAGAATACAGCCAGTAAACTTATCGGTCTATAGGATGTTACATTGTTCTCTGGTTTATTTGGCTTGTTTACCATTACAATCTCTGCGCATTTCCATTGCGAGGGAAAGTAATTTAATCTTAATATAGAGTTGTACAATAATGTAAGATATAGTATACCCCTCTTAGGCAGGGATTTGACTACTCTTCCATCTATGCTGTCGTATCCGGGAGATTTTTTGCAATTAAGTTTGTTTATCTCTTCTTTTACTTCACGAGGGGAAATATGTTTAATAGGCCAATCAACCGGACAAGGACTATCTAAATACTCAAGTATTTCATCAACAAAAGGGTTATTATCTGTATGAGGCTGGAACGTCGTTTGAAGATGAAGGGCAAATGCTTCCGCTTTAGATTTATGTGTTTTACACCATACATTGTTTATATCTTTTATTGGTATATTTCGTTTAGTAGGTCTTTTTAAATAACTTGTAGCCTTCCACAAACTAAATTCATCGTTCTTCTTATTTACCGGATTGAGGTTTCTAAGATAGTTTCCAAGCTGCTCGTTTTTCATCCTATAGAGAGCTATTTTGAGATCTTTTGTCGCTTTATTCAATATCCTCTTGTCATTTGGATTTCTACTATTTTGCCAAACGCTTCTCAGTCTTCTTTTATTTCTTATCATGTCTCTGATTTCAGAATTTATAAAAGTTTGGTTTTGGTTACGTTGGGGTGGTAAAGTGGGAGTTGAAAGAAAACCAGCTTCATGAATTAAAATATTAAATGTCTCAACTGCATCATCTAATTCAGTTGGGGATGTTATGGAGATATTTAGATTCACATTTCTTTCTATCCAAGTTTCAAATGATTTTAAATCAGTTCTGGCAGTAAGAATTTTTTGTTTCTGTATATTTGTTTGTAATAATGTGTTGAAACAAGCTAGAAGGGGAGTGTGGTCAGAACTAAGTTCATTAACATCTGTTATGCTGAGTGTTTGACTAGAAATTCCAGAGTAAACGGCAAAATCAAGCAGATCAGGTATCTTTCTTGGATCTGTTGGCCAGTAAGTTGGGTTACCTGTTGACAGAATAGAGTAGTTATTGTTAGCTATGCATTTTCGGAGCTCGCTTCCCTTCGGATTAACTAATCTTGATCCCCACCAAGGGTGTTTAGCATTATAGTCTCCCGCAGCGAAAAATCTTGGCCCCAAACTATTAAAGAAATCATGAAATTTTTGACAATTAACTGTAAATCTCGGCGGAAAATAGATGGCAGAGAACGTTATACTGTATGAATCGCAATTAACTTTAATGCAGGCAGCTTGTAGATACGATTCTCTTATTTCTTGAAAAAGTTCGAATTTAATTGTAGATTTGATTAAAATTGCTGCCCCCGCATGAGCACTATCGTCTGGATGATTGGCTGTTATTAGTTCATAATCTTTTATTTTAAAAAACGTTTTGCTAGTAAAATGTGTCTCTGACACTAATAGAATATCGATGTAATGTAGTTTAAGAAAAATTTCAAGTTCATGTGTGTGGTTGGAAAGCCCATTAGCATTCCATATTGCAATATTCAAATTTAGTTGCATAGTTTTGCTACTAAAAGAGTCATCATGCTTAATAGCTTATTTGTTAATTCAATCTGATTTTGTATTAAATTTTCTAGCTTTTCAAATGAATTATGCTGAGAAGTTTGTTGATTATTTCTTAGAACATTAGAATAAGAAAGGTTGTTGTTGTGACTAAAGTTTGCACTAGTTGTATTGTTGTTCAGATGGGGATAATCTTCGTTATCATAATTGAAAATGACATTATTACGCCTATTGTCAATATTCTTTTTTATTTTTTTCTTTAATAGTTGCTTGTAAAATTCGCATCCTTTATAGCTAGCTGGGTGACTTTGTAAACAATTAACACATCGAGGAGGGGCATCTCTTGCTTTAGTACAATCGACAGTTAGATGGCCTAACCCGCATTTGACACAATTAACTGGTTTTCTGCAGTATGTTTTTGTATGGCCATATTCTTGGCATCTGTGGCATTGTACAATATCATTTGTTTTCTTTGGTGGGACAATATTGACTATAGCATTATTAAGAATTTTGATGTCATATATATTTTTGTTATTTGGGCTAGGTTCTAAATCAATATAAAACATTGGTAGAGGTACTCTAGAGATTCTACTTTGTATATTAGAAATATTTCGGACCTTGTGACCTAAACATTCAATGGCTTTTTTGATTTCATCTTTATTTGTTGAGTGGTGAAGGTTCTTAATAACAGCTCTGTAGGCCCTTTCTTGTTTCAACTGATATGTATGAAATATAATTTTTTTGACATTTAAGAACGAAACAAGTGTTCTATAGGATTGAACATCTTTTACCATTATTCTTATTTGACTGTCTTTCAAACCTTTGTAATTAAACGATGAAGAGCTTATTATTTTTGAAAAATCTTTTATCATACCGCTTATATCAGAAACATTAGGTATAAAAATTGGTGGTGGCTTTGGTAAATTTATTTCCGTGCCCTGTTCATATTCTGATTCATTGTCATCTTCATTATCATTAACTAACTCAGAAAATCTATTTTGACTTACATTATTGTTTGTAGAAGCTGTATGAAAGGTACTAGCAATGTTGTTAGTGTTTTTTGATGCGCTATGGTTGTTGTTGACATTATTTTGCGTATGGGTATAAGGAATTTTGTTATTGTTTTGTAATTGTAATGCAGATGTATTATTAATACTGCTTACTATAGAATTGTTATTGTTTTCAGAAAGAAAGTTTAAATTATTGTTGGTATTTTTTCTTTTATTCACAAATATTTTTGGGGAATCACTTTGTCGTCTTTTTCTTGTTATGGGCTTAGTAACTACCTGCCAGCATATATCATCATCTTCACTACTTTCATTGCTATCACCCATGATGATAGCAATGCAAATTGTTATTGTTCAAAAGAATTTTATTTATTTTGTTTATTGTTTTTGTTATTTTTAATAAATTATTTTAGTCTAATCTTGTAACAAGACAATTGTTTTTATTTTTATTTACACTTTACACTTTAGAGAGCTCAGATTTTTGTACGTTTGTACTGGATCACAGTCAGAAGGAGACTGTTCTGTTATATGGCTGTGAAATTTATGCAAACTGTGACACTGCGGACTTTGGAAAACTTAAAGTTGCTTACAACAATATTGCAAGATATGTCTTCAACAAAGGGCGCCGTGAATCTATATCTAGTTTTTCATATCAAATTAATAAGATGAGTTTTGAAAACCTTCTTAAATTTAGGAGTCTTATTTTATTACATAAAATAATCACGTCAATGCAACCTGTCTACCTATACAGCAGAATACAATTTGCTAGATCAAATCGTGGGAATAATATTATTCAGAAAAAATTTAAAAGCCTATTATCACAACGCCAATTTTTCATTTACACCACTAGTCTTTGGAACCTTCTTCCTAATCGAATTCAAATCATAAACAACGCAAACACATTTAAAAATGAGCTTAAAATATACTTTGGTTAAATATTAAATTTGCCAGTTATTTGTCTAACCCTTGATGCCTTACTTATTTCAAACACTTGTTGCTTTTAATTTTGTATTTTTATCTTTGCATCTTAAATATCAAATTTTAACTTTGTTTTTTAATTTTATTTAATATGTGTAATGTTTTTTATACTCACTAGCACTATAATTTATAAGATTTACATCTTGTTGTGCTAGATTATCTAATAAATAAAAATAAAATAAAAAAAAAAAATAACTACATATTTTTAAAGCAGAAGTTCTCTGAGTGTACACAAAATTATATTTAATTTGAGTGTAATCATGTCAATTTTCTATCAATATATCGCACTAAAAATGCAAGGAATTCGAAAACTCTCATTTTTTAGTTCTATCCATATAAATTGTATGCATGTTAAAAAAGTCAGCGTACTAAATTATAAAAAAATAAGTATATCCAAGAGATGGTTCTATGAAATAAGGCCCCCATAAAATAAGTCCCCAAACCAAAAATTAAATAAGGCCCCAAAGAGGAACTTGTTTTTCAAATCAGATGTCGAATCCGTTGAAATCTTATATTTTACATTTATTTGACCTGTCATAACTTTTTATGTCCCAAAATACCAACCCACACCAGGATTTATGGTTTTTTAATGATTATTTTTTTAAAAGTCTATTTCATTAAAAATGTTACGTATATATCAGTGTCTAAACGTAAAATAAACAGAAGGTCAATGCTCTACTCTTTTATTTAAGATAAAAAACAATCAATTAGATGTTTAAATGACAAAGCTATGACTGGTCAAATTATATTACTTATTGTCTTAAAAATAAGATTTCAACGTATTCGACAATGGATTTATAAAAACAAGTTTTTCTGTGAGGATGTTCCCCAGAAATACTGAATTCCATATAAAACCCACGGAGCAAGGCTTACCACGATCAAGTCTATACCGATGTTTTAGGGGGAAATTGTAACCAATTTTCCAGTCGATTTTATTCAACTAAAAGTATAGTGACTTTTAACATGCCAAGCGTAGTAGCTTGTAACTTTTAGAATTTTGCGAAAACTCCAGTTTGAAAAAATTATATTTTAAGTTTTTATTTCTCCAAAGACATAAAAGTGCATAATACACTTTCCATAAAAACTGACTTTTATCAACCGAAATGTAAAAAAAAACATCGTATACATTGAAGACAGCTTCATTTGTATGTCAAAAAATATGATTTTTTAAAATAACAGAAAATGAAATATATATATATACATTACAGTTTTGGTATGGGGGAGTCAAAAATAAGAGACCATATTGCTTAAGGTAGTAAGATGTAGTATATGAACTAGTTACAAAATATCCTTTAAACTTGTTATTGCTTGAAAATTAATAAAATAGCACTATTTTAACCCCTCACATAGATTTTAAATCGTTTATATAGCAAATATACGGAGATTTAAGTTTTGTACGTTATAAATATTTCTTTCCAACTTTATTAAAATTATTTATTTAACATTTCCTTTTTAGTTTATTTCATAAACGTGTAAGCACTACACGCTCTAGCCATTAACACTATTAATAATAAGTTAACAATATAAATAAATAAGTTAGCAATAGAAATAAATAGCTAACAAGATAAATATATAAATAAATACCATCCTAGAGTTCAAATATGTTTAAAACATTTTGTATGCTAAAATATTTTCGTGTAAGGGTGATTTTGTTTTACTAATACATTTGTTATCAAAAGGTTTTTTTTTTGAATACCATATATGTATGGGAACTTGTTGTTGGTTTGAGTATAAATTGGCCTATTTAATTTTATCGAGTTGGTGTCTGGGATTTTTTAAATTTTCGTAACCGTTTTCTTAAAGACGACCTTTCCGGAAGAGCTTTTGTAACACATATTTTAAATATTTCAAATAAGTGGCACCCCTGGGCTCATAGCATAGACAAAATGTGTAGCAACATTTTTTATTCTCGAGAACTTTAATACTTTTCATAAAAAATGTTGTAATTTTGACCTCCTTTTACTGTTACATATAAAAAATACGTGTCTAATATTTGTTTGTCATCAACCACTGTGTAGTTTCCTTGTGACTTAAAAATCTTTCAATGCGAAAGTCGCAAACAATGCTCATTTTCCTGTTATCTCGAAAATTGTAAGGTATATTGCAATTTATTTCTCAAACCGGTTTTGTAATACACTCAGCTAGACCTAGAACATACAGGTCACATAGGCGTATTTTTTCATATTAAAATGTGTGAATGTCATTAATGTGTTGGAGACAAACAAATATGACGGTTTCTTGAAATCCTAAAAAGGAAGTGTATGTTAAACATGGAATATTTTCAACCAAACAAAAAAACTATAATTTCATATCACTTTTAAATTGATTTGTTATTCAAGAACCCTGAGAGGTATCTCAAGTCAGTTTTAAATGATGTTGAAAATTTTTTTAATTCATATCTATTTTTGTATGTAAAAAAATTGTTCATTGTCTTACTATTTGTGTTTGAATACAATAGATGTTGTTGTTGTTTTATTTTTAATTTTGTTTACTTTAATATGCTTATCCGTACTGCAAAGTCATTTCTTATGGTCAGTTGTAAACCCATTTTTTATAGCCAGTTGTAATCACAAAGCTTGAAAAAGAAAATTCAATAAAAATTGTGTAGTTCAAACCATATTCATCTCACGTGTTTTGTAATTAAATCTTGAAAGCTATAAAATCTACTCTTACGATAATATGAAGCTGTTGTAATTCATTATACAAGTGTTGAACATTAGACCGACTCACGAAAAAAAGTTTTTTTTTGTCTACCCTTCAAAATTTACTTTGGTATGTTTTATGATGATTCCCAAAATATTTCCGTAAGATGGACCCTTTTCAAAAAAGAATTTTTTTTTTTTTTCAAAAAAAATGGTACTTTAACTAAAGACACAATATAAGTAAAGATACAATGTAAGGAATGTGCAAAAGTTTGATTTTAACCGCTCCCCGCAAATTTTCCTGTATATTAGGTATACAAAATTATTTTTCAACAAGTTTGTTATAATTTTTATTAAAAATAAAAATTATGTTTTTTCGACCTTTAATTGTGCAATGAAAATGAAAATTATTCAAGTTCGAGGCCATATACTCTATATTTCTTCATTAGGATATTGTCCTAACAAATAATCTATAGAGTTTTTGTTTTCAAATTTATTATTTGACCCTTTCAGGAATGTGTTGATAGATCTATTTCGGGAATTTTCTAGGTTCCCATCATCAGAACACGTTTTGAAAGCGGTAACAATCCCATGCCAAACCTCAAGCATTCATATGAACTAGTTTACTCACTACATGAGTACTAATATACATATGAGTTTGAAATTAAAGATTATAACCATTGATCAAAAAATAAATTGAAAACTTGTTTGATGTGCAAGATCCACCTCTGGTGGATATTCAATACACGTTTTTTTTTGTTTCTCTCTCATTTTTTATATTTTGTTAAGTTAGTTAACAAAACAGGGAAAGTAAACTAGGCGGTACTCTGCCTTTTTTCACAAGTTTGTTATAATTTTTATTAAAAATAAAAATTATGTTTTTTCGACCTTTAATTGTGCAATGAAAATGAAAATTATTCAAGTTCGAGGCCATATACTCTATATTTCTTCATTAGGATATTGTCCTAACAAATAATCTATAGAGTTTTTGTTTTCAAATTTATTATTTGACCCTTTCAGGAATGTGTTGATAGATCTATTTCGGGAATTTTCTAGGTTCCCATCATCAGAACACGTTTTGAAAGCGGTAACAATCCCATGCCAAACCTCAAGCATTCATATGAACTAGTTTACTCACTACATGAGTACTAATATACATATGAGTTTGAAATTAAAGATTATAACCATTGATCAAAAAATAAATTGAAAACTTGTTTGATGTGCAAGATCCACCTCTGGTGGATATTCAATACACGTTTTTTTTGTTTCTCTCTCATTTTTTATATTTTGTTAAGTTAGTTAACAAAACAGGGAAAGTAAACTAGGCGGTACTCTGCCTTTTTTCACAAGTTTGTTATAATTTTTATTAAAAATAAAAATTATGTTTTTTCGACCTTTAATTGTGCAATGAAAATGAAAATTATTCAAGTTCGAGGCCATATACTCTATATTTCTTCATTAGGATATTGTCCTAACAAATAATCTATAGAGTTTTTGTTTTCAAATTTATGATGATGGGAACCTAGAAAATTCCCGAAATAGATCTATCAACACATTCCTGAAAGGGTCAAATAATAAATTTGAAAACAAAAACTCTATAGATTATTTGTTAGGACAATATCCTAAATTATTTTTGTTAAAAAGTATTTCACTCGGATGTGCCAATCAGAATTGATTGGCACATCCGAGTGATGTTCAAATATTTTTTGGGGAAATACTCTAAACTAGTGGTTTTAGAAGAAAGTGCTACATAACTAATTTTATACAAAATAAAATAACAAACACTTTTCGCATATGCATTTTTTAAATTAAATTAAAGAATCTATTATTTGATTTTAATAAAGCAATAAAATGGAATAAAAATCATTTAATAGCTTTTAATTTAATCAGACATCATAGACAAACAAATCGAAAGTTAAGAAATATTCCTGTCTAAAGTCCATACAAAAATAAAAAATGTGTTTCAGTAATTATGGTTAACCTTGTGAAGTTGAAAATACTTCTATTAAAACATTGCAGACAAATTCAAGGCTTAAGTTTTTTTTAAACAAGACCTCACAGATAAAAATATGCACTACTTAAAACGTTCACTTACTATGAATTGTTAAACTGTAAGTTTGCATTTTGATTTAAAATTTTTAAATTAAATCTCAATATTGAATAGAAAGTTAAAAGTTTTTGTAAGTGTAAGGTAAAAATATTTTTTTTAAATAATTCGTATTTTTATCTGTTAGATCCTGTTTAAAAAACTTATAATATTAACAATGTTCACAATATTTTAATTTAATGTGGTCTAATTGCACTTTATTTCAAAGTTGTTTAAAATGTCGTTTTATCGGCAAATATTTCGTTGTGATACATGATATACATGTTTTGTCATTTAAAACCACGTTTTTGTTCAATTAAATAATATTTTTTTTTTCCTTATTAAAACAGTGTTTTAAAATACAAAATTTTCTAAAAAAAATTACAAAAAATATGTAATGTATGACCATATAAAATAATGTACGAACATATGCGACCATATTTGTCCATATATAGAAATGAATGTTCAATTTTCTAGTATGTACGAATATGGATGACCATATATGATCATAAAACATATATATATAATCTTATATGAAATTTTTAAACCGGGGATTGAATTAATTCGAAATTTTTGTCAAAATTTGGTTTAGATAACCATGGAAAATGCACTAAATTTTTAACATTTTTTATTATTTCCACACTTTGATGCACTTGACTAAAGAAAAATTTTTATACTGATATTGAACCGATTAACTGATTCCCCAGCCCATTTTATTTTTGCTAAAACTGGAAATATTGTGATTTTCGAAAAAAAGCTGAAACACGTATTTACTTAAACACGTATTTACTTAAAGATTAAAATATGTAAATTTGATATTTAAATCACAAAAACCTCCGTGCAAAAATGTTTAAAAATCCTTTTTTAAAGGATATCTCTGAAAAAAGATATGTCTGGATATGATTTGATATGTTTTATATACTGTTGTTGATTATTTAAAGTACAAAATTCTTTGAAATACTAAAAAAAAATACCTTTTTCAAACAGTTCAGCTCACGGGATCTCAGAGCTCGACACGAAATATTTTGGAAATCATAAAACAATTCAACGTTAATTTTGATGCGTAAAAAAAGCACTTTGTTTCTCCATATAAGATGAGTCTGTCTATTGTACATGAATTTTGTAATAGGGAAAACTCTGAGTAGCAACTTACGATGTTCGTTTTAAAACTGTGCACAAAATTAAAATTGTCCGATGTAAGTTTCCACTATATTTTTATTTGATTAAAATAAGCAATACTTTTAATAAAGACACTATTTGGAGTTTGTTACGTTATTAGGAATTTTCTCTGTATTTTGTTGCATGCAAGTATAGAAATACACATTTAATTTTTGTATAAGTATAAGTTACTTTCGTCCCCTTTAGTTGCTTATTACTGACCAATCAAATGGTTTATATTACATTGAAGTTAATTATTTTTCCATATTTATATCCAACTGTTTACTTAAGTCACCGCAAAGTTTACAAGGAAGGTCTTGCAATGGACCATATACTAAATAGGTTCAAAATCGACATACAATATTTGTATCATTTATTATAACAGAAGTTGGACCATAGCAACGTTTTTATAAATATTTTTATGAACATAATTTTTAAAAACCCTGTTATGAGCCAAATGTCTTCACGATTGCATTTTTTAATATTTATTCCCAGGTGAAAACTTTCATATATGAATTCATGCTCATATATGGATTCATGTATGAGCAGATATGGTTCCATGTATGGGTATATATGAATATATATGTAATGTATGGAAGCATATATGGGTACATGCTAAAGGAAATGTTCTTACTATATGAATAGGTCTGACACCATATATGATAATATATGAAAATATCTTGCATATATTGGTTCATATATGACTTATTTCTCCATATATGAATTACCGAGTAAAAACGTTTACATATATTCATACATTATTGTATATAAATATATATGTTATAGCATGCTATATTATGTAAATACATATGTTTATGTATGTTTATATATAATTTTGTTTCCTCTAAATTTTTTAATACGATGCCAAATATAACTACATCTTATTACCTATTGGACAATATATAATCGTATATGACATATACAATAATATATGGTTAATCAAGTTATGTAAAAATGCATGTTTAATTAGATATAACACAAATTAAAATTATATATAATAATATATAGTGTAATATTCAAAACAAATTATTTTATTTTGGATAAAATGATATCTTGACCTATTCATAGATATATATCGTTCCATACCAGACAAATGTAGATATTATTTTGGATACAAAACTATATATTGCCTCATTTAAAGTTTGATGGCTGTATATTAGCCTGTCGCGAATTTAAAATAATTGCGAATTTCGTCACGTACTCAAACGATATGTATTATTGAGATGTTTATGGATAATAACCAAAAACTTTTTTAATGGTACATACTTAAACTTGAAGGCTGCGGCCTTCAAGGCGTATTTTTAGACAAAGTAGAGTTAAAAAGTTTTGCAATGCTGATCCTATTGTGTGAAAAACATTTATAAAATGTCCATAGATTACTATTGGCCAACTTAGTTTGAAACAAATAATTTTATTTATTACTTGTTTTAAAGTGAAAGATGTAGTGGACCAAAATTATTCAAAGGAAATTTTACAAATATATTTACAAAAATATGGTCATCATTACCAAACTTAAACCCTATTTTGTAAAAAAATCTTAAAAATACGAGTAGCGATCTATAAGTATTCTTGAATTTTTTATTTTTCCCATAATCAACTCGATAATACTCATCGTTTGAGCACTATTAAGAAAAATGGTACATGTTTGGGACACCCTAAGGTCCATTAAAACTTAAAAAAAGATTTAGGTCGTAATTTTTTTGAAAACCGAAAATAAATAAATATGTTTCTTAATATATTTTATGAACTTATGATATGATGAACATATATTTGTATGAAATAGTGTATATTTTCATACATATACAAAAATGTAAGATATAGTGCAATATTTTTAAACTAAAACTCAGATCTTATAGTATTTAGATGTATCAGTTCACATACAATCGTATGCAATAACATCAGGCGAAAATCTGGATACAATAATATCTGGTATTAGTTGATATAGAAACTGATATAATTGGATACAAAACTGATACAATATCATACAATTCTATCGGGCCATAATTCGGATAAAATTGTACTAGACATTTATCTAATTGCATCAGATTAGATCTAAACCCATTTATGACCATATATCGGATGGAAGTTAATATGATTATATATAACGTCACATAGAAATTGATATGACTACATAAAGATACATATACATTTTTTAATCGGATTCATATATTATTCCATATATGGGTAATATGTTTTAATTTATTATCAAATGACTTGAAGGGCCAAATTTGGTATTTAACAATATTGCGGAGGACCGCACTATATTAAACTAAACAAAATTAAACTAAATTAGTTTTCAAAGAATTTTGCTCTTTTTCAATGGAGGTCGTTCTTTTTTTAGCCCCTCACCTAAGGTAAATATTTTATATGTCAGTTTTTTTGAGAGGTACAATGACATCTTTTATATTTTAATGGTTATAAATTCCACATAAAGTTACGATATCGGAAAACGTCCTAGCGTGTTTTAAAGACCCAGTAAGGATCTTCAAAAATTAACTTTTGGATTTGTCCTTTTAAAATTTAAATTTGCTTAACCATTTTTACACATCAATAAATAAATCTCGGAGAAAAGCCTGCAATAGGTCAAAATTGTTAAACAAATTTATTTGACTGAAATTTTTTGAAAATAAGAGCTTTTTCACATGGCACGGTTTTTTGCTTTTAATTACATAAATTCCATAAACTAAACTTTTAGATTACACAGACTTATAATTATGCTTTCTAAAGTATTAGGGATTCCCAAATACGAACCACATGCAAACAACTTTGTCGAAATTATGTTATAAATATAGATCTCAATTTGTATTAATAAAAATCTAAAAATGTTGACATATTTTTCAAATACATTCTTAATGAATTTGGAGAATTGTCTTATTTAAGTAGTTTAATTTTATGAAACAAGTTTCATATTTTTTTCTTTATTTGATAAAAAGGTGTCATAAAAATTTTTATTTTTAAAGTGTCCCATATCTGAAATATATACAGAGATAGAGTAAAATGGATTTTTGTTATTTACTGAATTGTATTTATTATGGTTTTCATAATAATAATAAAGCTTTTCATTTACTGTAGTATTAATAAAATTTAAATGTGTCCAAATGATTTACCAAATTTAAGTACTACAATGGCCATCAACTAAAATGCTAGTTTTCATATTACTGAGAAATAAATGATTTCTTCCAGGGTTTAGGTTTAAATCTAGGAAAACTAGCAACTTGCATATTTAATCGTTTGACTTCTGTTGAGGCTCAGGTTTTAATTATATTTCAAATTCAGATCCTTAAAACCGTTTATTTTTCTTACTTCTTACTTCTTAATTATATATTTTTTTTAATTTTATTTATTTAATATTTTTTTAACTAATTTGAATTTTCTTTTTTTATCGTTTTTGGGCCGCATGCTGCCTACGGTGCAGCATTTGCCCATGTCGGATTTATGTGTACGTAATTTTATTTCTTCTAACCCCTGCTGCACGATTTTTTGTCAAAAATATATAAAAGAAAATATATATTAAAGTTTCCATAATTTATAAAGAATAATAAATAATAATATTGAATCTATATTATTATTTGCAATTTATGTTTTAGTGTATCTTAAACTTTTAATACTGCTTCATCAACACTTATTTCACTATTGGCATATCAGTCGCGTTTGATGTGCTTGATTCTGAATCGGTAATACCTGATTATGTTTCAGATGCTGACTTTATCGCTCCATCATAATTATCACTTTCAGAATCTGAATAATCATCTAATCATTTCTATTACTATCCTATTTCATTAACAGAACTATCCTATATCATACTATCCTATATCATTAACAGAATCAGCTGTATTTTCTTTGCATTATTTGGTTGCGATATTGTTTCTGGTAAAATTTGTTTTTGATTTAGTTTTCACATTTCCAATGTTTTTAGTGCCACCTACATATCAAACACATGCGTTTCCAAGCGTCCATAAGTATACTTACCAAAGTAGAAGGCTCTTTTTCCAAATGTTATATATGAACTTCTTTGATTAACCCATTAATGCCCATTGGCAACTTAAGCTGACAGCAGAGTTGTTACAATTTAGCATGCTCTGAAAAAAAGTGAGAGTGTACAAAAATTTTGTTAAAAAAAAAAAAAAAAACGTCTGGGCATTAATGGGTTAACATTGCTCTTATCGTCGTCATCATCATCGTTTTCTAAACTATTCAATTCAATTTTTTCGGAACAAGTGCATTCTTCATTATCATATTGTTATTTATTTTTATTCAATTATTTCTCAAATTATATTTTCTTAAAAAATGGTATTTGAACTACACGATTAAAAAAATTAATATGATGCAACAAAGAAATGTATCAAATTAGATATAGCCTTGTATCTAATTGTAATACAATTTGACCCGAAAAATGGTGGATCGTATTCTATATACATGGAATACATTACATTTAGTTCGATATAATTAGATACGATTCATACCAATGAAAATAAATTTGACAAATTTAATACAGGGGCTAGATGTTATGGTCCGATTATTAAGAGTCCAATTTGAATTCAATATACAGTTAAATTTTAATTTTATATGCTTAGCAATCAAAAATTTATATGTCAAACTAAAATTTTGGAAGTTTAATATATTAAATTGTGATTTTCATTTAAGATAATTTCAATAGATATTTTCAATGAAAATATTGAGTAGATATTATAATCATGATTTGCATGGTTATTAAATTCAAAACAAATCGTCACTTTTCCACAACTTAAAAAAAATATATTTTTTTCTCATGGCGCTATACATTGATTACTTTAATCACCATAAAATAATTTAATTCTGCCAATCCAATTATATATTGCCCGTCTAGTAACGTATGGTATAAAATATTGCAAGATATAATTTAATATACCGTTTTACATAAAATTACAGTGATTAGTAAAATTATATCTTACTATACATGATGTCATATTTAACGATATTAAATTTTACGAAACTGGATCTTAGTATATAAGAATGTTTATTATTTTTACTCGTGCCTATAAAAACTGCCTTTTTTATATCCAAGCATGTACGAAAAGTAATAATATGTGGATATATATGAACATTCATATATGACCATATATATCTATATTCCCTGAAATTTCGTATCCGATCACATACGGATTCATATATGAAATCATATATTTGGCCATACATATATGACAATATATGAACATTTTCATTTGGGTTCTTCACTTTGCAAAACTTTTAACACAAATTTGGTTTTTATTAATTTTTTATGTTTTATTTAATTGTTATTTCAACGTTTTTTTTAATATTTATAGCAATAAAATTGTTGTATACTTTGCTAAAATCTTAAAAATACTGCGGTATACCAGAGCTAATTCGGAAATGTGTACAGATATTATTTTCATAAGTAGGTTTTCAAAAACTCTTGATCATAATTTCGACAAAAAAGTAAGACGGTTTTTTTGGGGCAAAACGAACTATGATTTACTTATTAAATAGCATCTGGGAACCTATTACTACCCTTTTTTGAATGTTTTATGTACGGTTTTATATACTTTTCAGAGACCTTACATTTGATAACCATTTAGTGTGAATTTAAAATTATTAGAGAAAACAATAAAAATTGAAAAAAAAAATGGCGTTCAATTTATTTCACTTTTTAACTCATTAAATTAAGATATAGAAGCTAAAAAAATGTTGGTGTTTTATATTTAAAGTCTCTAAAACGTATCTAAATTTTATTCCAAACGGTGCTTGCCCAAGTGAAAGACTTACCTTCTTTGACTACATTCCCTGTTAGAAATTAAAAGTTTTTCCTTGGATACTTTTTTGTGTTCTGATGTCTGACATTATGTCCGCTACTAGTAATGTTATTTAAACTCAATTCAAAATAATATCTTAATTTTGTTTCACATATAGTAGTCAAGTTTGTTTTATAATTTGATTTATTTTACAGATATGGTATTTATTAAATTATTTACACTTGAAATAATGTTGTAAAGTTCACTTTATATATGTTCTTGAATGCAGAATAATAAAAATAGTTCAAATTCATACTATCGATTTAAATGAATAAATGTTTATTGAAACCCCTTTAAAAATCAATCGCAAGTAGTGGAATTTAAAAGATAAAATGATTGTATGCAGTTTACGAAATAATTATAAGTTCACCCATGAAGTTGTGAATTTTTTAAAAAATATTTGGCGCATTTAAAAGATGTTGCTAGCACATGAAAATAACAATAATATTGTTCACTACAGTTTTATTAGCTTCTGTTTTTCTATACATCGGTATTATTTTAATGTTATTTTTAAATTTGTTCATCTTAGTTTAAACGAGCTTAAAATCATTTATTTATTAATTATTTATTTCCAATATTTCGTCTCCACATTGGGTGACTTCTTCAGGGAACAAATATTACAATTTGAAAAACTTGTTTTAATAATTAAAAACTTATATACATCTAATAAATTGAAAGGCGGGAAATCAAAAATATTTTTCTGTCGAAGCCGTCTGCCGCGTTCTACGGAAGAAAACAAACCCTAAGAGCGTCCGAAGGCCGCCACCCAGAAGAACTTGTTTTTCAAATCAGATGTCGAATCCGTTGAAATTTTATATTTTTAAGACATCAAGTAATTTGTAAAAACAAATTTTTCTGTGTGGCGGCCTTCGGCCGCTCTTATAGTTTTTTTCCGTAGAACGCGGCAGGCGGCTTCGCGAAATAAAAGTTTTACTGCGTGAGATTATACGATTTATAAATTTAGTTTTATTTTGTGATATACTACTAAAGAATATTTAAAAAAACTGTTTTGCTATACTAAATATTATTAATCTTTTTATTTTAAAAAGTCTGGACGCTATGCCACATTTGAAAGTGACATAATATCCAAAAAATAATGTCGTAATATCCATGGACATTACGACATTTTCCAAATTGTCATAAAGTCCATGGACATCACACACTTTTCGAGAGACATAACGTCCATGGACATTATGTCATTGGACGTTATGACATGCCACCATATGTTCTATGTGCCAATAAATATTTCTTATCATTATAAATTTTTGATTTTTCAAATCTTTCAGATATAAGATGAACATAAGTTAGAGGTTTATAAATTTTAGGTACAGTAAGCGTTCTTGTATTTAAATTATTTCGGTTTTTCTATTGTCTTATTAATTTACAGCTTAGTTGAATAGGGTAATTATTTTCATTCAAAATATTTTTTATCTTAGCTATATTAATTCTGTGAAATTCTACATCGCTTATCTTAAAAACTTTTTCAATTAGATTCCTTGCAGTATTAATCATAATTCTCTAAGGGTGTTTTGAATAATAGTGAATAATTCTTCCTAGAAGCTGTGGGTTTTTGATACCAATGTATTACTAAATTATTATCCCTTCTTATTATTAATGTATCTAAATAATTAATTTTAGAGCTGGCTAAAGACCTCATCAGAACTAGAATTTTTAGAAAAGCTAGAGCCTCCAGAATAGGCAGAGCTTTAAAAAAAACGTATTAATCATCAATTTTGCTCCATTTTTGTCATCTTAGTAATCATACACGTGGCTAGGGCCTTTTCCCAAGAAGCATTATGACATTACTAAACTTTAAATACCAGAAATGTTCTATTTATATAAAAAAATTGTTTTTACTTTGGCTCAAGTAATATTTTTTTACAGTTTTAATAGTACTCTGTTTTTAAATACAAGGTGGTGCAAAAGTAATCCTCCTATCAGAAAATGCCATAAATTTTGCTATTGGCCCCTAATGTCAGTTCTGTTTTGACATTTGTGTAGTAAACACATGCGAAATACACGTTAATAAACAATGTTACGCTACACTGCTCCATAACGCGGAATATTGGTGACTATTTATTTGACCAATAATCGGTCGGTGAATTTGGCACAACTAGAATTTCGTAGCAGATTTCCTGGCCGTCCAACGCCTACTGGTGAAACACTGCGACGTTTAGCCGCTCGCCTCGAAGAGACTGGCACAACACGAGATGCTGCCAGGCGTGGCAGACCCCGGAGTAGCCGTTCTGCAGAGAATATTGCTGCTGTAGCCGAGGATGTCATGGAAGCGCCGTCGACATCGACCAGACGACGTGCCACGCAAATAGGTATCAGTTGACGGTCTTTACAGCGAATTTTGGTACAAGAATTGTAGATGTTTTCCGTACAAAGTCCAGACGGTGCATCAGCTGTTAGCTGCTGACCGCCAATCGCGTGTAACATACGCTCAAGCCATCTTTAATCACCACCAAGAGGAAGATGATTTTCATCAAAAATAATTATGAGTGATGAGGCCCATTTCCATCTTAGCGGGTACGTAAATAAGCAAAATTTACGCTTCTGGGGCACTGAAAATCCGCGTGTAACCCACGAAGAGCCATTACATCCGCTCAAAGTCACTGTATGGTGTGCTGTTTTCGCTGGAGGAGTCATCGGACCTTTTTTCTTCGAAGACGTCGCGGGCCAAACGGTTATTGTGAATGGTGAGCGCTACAGAGCAATGATCAACGAGTTCTTTTTGCCGCAACTTGATGAATTGGGATTGCAACACATGTGGTTCCAACAGGACGGTGCAGCGGCACACACTGCTCGTGCCACAACCGATATGCTGAAGGATGCATTTCCCGGGCGCCTAATCTCCCGTTTTGTCGATTTGCACTGGCCAGCAAGATCGCCTGATTTGACCGCTCCAGACTGCTTTTTGTGGGGCTTTTTGAAGTCGCGGGTTTATGTCAACAAGCCTCAGACTCTTGCAGCTCTTAAAGACAATATCCGTCAAGAATGTGAGGACCTATCGCCGGAAGTTTTGGCCAAAGTGATGGAAATGCCATAAAAAGGGCTCAAATGACAATCAACTGTGGCGGCGGCCATTTACATGACATCATATTCTCGACTTGATGTAAAAAAATTAAAATACCAAATAAAAATAATCCACAAGAAGAATCAAGGTTTTTCATTTTTTTTTTTTAAATTACAGCCCAAAAAAAATCGGAAGGTTATTTTTGCGCCACCTTGTACATCGAGATTATTTTAATGTTAGGGCCCCTCCCGAAAGGATTTGACAAATTTAAAAACTTAATACAATTTGTTAGGAAGTAACAATGTTATTGATAAATTTAATATAAAAATATTTATTTTTAACTTCAAATTTCAAATCTCTAAATTTTATTAGAAAATATAGCCTGCAAATGGACGGCTATCATTGTTAGAGTTGATTTTCTACAAAAAAAAACCAGTAAATAAAGTTATTTCATAGGAGATTTCGATGTATTTGCCTTTAAATATATTCAAAAAAAATGGCTTGAGACAATGCAAACTAAAAGTTAAATATGGCTACACAGATTAAATATGTTTACATTGAGTTTCAATTAAAATATTTATTGATTCAGTTAAAAGTTTAATTGAATTCGGTCCTATTGGGGGAAATTGTAGTAACAATTAAAATAATTTGTAACTATTTAATTGATATTATTTTCAATTATAGTTTTATTCATATCTATTAAAAATTTAATTGAATATTGTTTTTTATTTTAATCCAATTTTTAGTAGATACTACTATAATTCCTACAATTACAAAATTTTAAAAACATTACCATATTTGTAAAAAAAATTAAAAAAATCGAAAACATTTAAAAAACTGCCAAATTTGAAAAAAAATGCCAAATTAAAAAAAAAAAAAAAACAATTCTCAAAATTGTAGAAATTTCAAAAAATTTTAATAATTTGAAAAAGTCTCTAAAACCAAAACAAAATTCTTAAAATGAAAAAAAAAGTCGCCATTTTTGAAAAAACGAGAGTGTTTTACTTTAATTTTTGCATTTGTTTCTATGTTGTTATTACATATATGTAAAAAAAACTGGAAATTTTGTTTATACAAAATTCATTTTCAATTAAACAGTTATCCATATTATTAAACATTTAATTGAAAGTGAGTTTGAAATCGAGCAAAAGTTTAATGTAAATTGACAATAATTTTTTCTCTGTATTTTGGCATAATCTTTAAAACGGAGATACCACTACGAAGATACCACTACGACCCAAACTTAAGTTTACGTGTGCCGTAGTGTGTTGATACTTTACTTACCAGTGCTATCTTTTTATTCTAATTTGTTTTGCTGCGCACGCAACTGGTAACATAGTTTTCAGTATTTTTTACGATATATATTACGTTATCTCAAAATTAATTTTTTTTTAATTTTTCGAAAGAAATTAAACAAAATTGTAATTATTGAAGAAAACTTTAAAAATGTTGGGTAAACACAGTAGAACGCCTGAAAAGCATCTGAAATCGTCCAAAATATAAATCAAAGTGAATTGGAAATGCATAATTTATTTTAATTAAGACCAGGGCGATGTCAGGTATATTTTTAAATTTTAAAATTATGTATTTTTTCTTTATCACTATTTACTTCAGACTTCTATCACACGCTTAATTGGAAAATTTACGACGATTTTGTTAATACAAGACATTAAATATAGCCCCGACGAGCTCCATCCGGAGCACAGCGCATAGTTTAGAGACATTTATTCGTTCCCCCGCATAGTTTAGGAACATTTGCTTACTTTGGGGACTGTCCCCAAAGTTTTCGCGCCTTTTCATACATCTAGCGTTTAAGATGAGGACAATTTTTTCGATACACCGCATATTTCGGGTACAATTTTGGCCATGTCCCTAAAGTATGCGCTACGCATACATATATATGTATGCAAAGCGCATACTTTAGGGACACGGCCAAAAGTGTGTCCGAAATATGCGGTGTATCGAACCAACTGTCCTCATCTTATAAGCTAGATGTATGAAAAGGCGCGAAAACTTTGCGGACAGTCCCCAAAGTAAGCAAATGTCGCTAAACTATGCGGGGGAACGAATAAATGTCCATAGACTATGCGCTGTGCATACATATATGTATATGTATGTATATGTATATTATATGTATATATATATATACATGTATGCACAGCGCATACTTTAGGGACACGCCCAAAATTTTCCCCGAAATATGCGGTGTATAGAACCAATTGTCCTGATGTTATACGCTAGATGTATGAAAAGGCACGAAAACTTTGCGGACAGTCCCCAAAGTAAGTAAATGTCCCTAAACTATGCGAATAAATGTCTCTAGAGTATGCGCTGTGCATACATATATATTATATGTATATATAATATATATATGTCCCTAAAGTATGCGGTGTATCAAATAAATGTCCCAACAGCATGCGCTGTGCATACATATATATATATATATATATATATATATACATTTACATATATAGAACCTTATATGAATTCACATAGTTACGGACAAACAAAAACGTGTCACTTTTTCGTAACACAATTTAACGTTAGAAAAAGACTACAAATTTATATTGCAAAATAATATTGCAAATTTCCTCACCAAATTTGGTGTCTTTTTTAACATTAAATTGTGTTACGAAAAAATTAACCTATTTTTTTATTGCACGTAACTGCATATGCACCAATATATCGTTTCATATATGAGCATTTTTAGCAGTGAAGCTCAATAAAATCTTAAAAACTTTGAATTTAAATTTCTTTGAATGCAATATTTAGTTAATGTGGACATCAAAATAAAATATTACATTTAAAGATAAGAAGTTTTGGATTCAAAGTTATTGGGGCTGTTGGGGTAAAAGTCTATGTTCATACCAATGTGCGTTTTAAATTCGTATAGGATTTTAATTTGGAATAGTTTTTTTTTTTTTTTTTTATATTAAATGTTTATTTTAAAAAAAAAAATTATACTAAAATAATTTATATAAAAATACAAACATTTACTGAGATAAGAGATGTTTTCTTAAACTAAGCGTTGATGAATTGCTAAATCAGAGGGTTTTGTACGTTTTAATCTTCTTTCTAAGTTAACAGTGTAAATTAGGTTATGTGCTTCTGGATTTACATGAGTTCGTAGTCTCTCTGCATGTGTGGTATATCAGAAATTACTTCGGATACTGTTTTAATTTTGAGATCTCGATGGAGGTCAGCATTGCGTACGTACCTAGGAGCGTTAACTGCATTTTTCAATATTTTATTTTGGAACTGTTGAATTATGTTTACAACACCTTTTGAAGCACAACCCCAGAGTTGAACACCATATGTCCAGATGGGTTTTAAAATTTGATTGTATATGAGAAGTTTGTTATGTGTTGTAAGAACAGACCTTCTCCCTATAAGCCAATTTAGTTTATGAAACCTTATTTTTAACTCTTCTCTTTTTGTTTTTACGTGTTTATTCCATTTTAGTTTCGAATCTAAGGTCATACCCAGGTATTTGGCCTTATTAGAACGGGGAATTTCGTTGTTATCAATATATATAGGTATACTATTTATTTTTTTGTTTGTAAAATCTACATGTATAGACTTTGTGTTATTAAGTTTAATTCGCCATTTTTTGGACCATGAAATCAATTTATTTACACCAGATTGAAGGTTTTGGGAAGACTCTGTTATTGTTTTTCCAATCGATAGAATTGCTGTATCGTCTGCAAAGGTAGCCGTTACACAATGTGGATGAGTTGGTAAATCACTTGTAAAAATCAGGTACAAAAGGGGGCCTAAAATACTGCTCTGAGGGATACCTGCATTTATCTTTCTAAGATTAGAATATTCATTTACATGTTTGATTCTAAAATATCTGTTTTGTAAATATGATTGCAGTAAGTTATAGAAACTTGTTGGACATATTTGTTTAAGTTTTTGAAGTAATCCATTATGCCAGACTTTATCGAAAGCTTGTGACACATCTAGGAAAACGGCCGAACAGATTTTCCTTTCTTCTAATGCTTTTTCAATGACGGTGGTTATTCTATGCACTTGGTCGATTGTTGAATGATTGTTTCTAAATCCAAATTGATTGTTTGGAATAATGATTTTAGCTTCGATGATTGTTTTTAAACGTTTAATAATTAATTTTTCGTATACTTTTGATAACATTGGTAACAAAGATATTGCCCTGTATGATGTAATTTCATTTTCTGGTTTACCGGGTTTAGGGATCATAATAATTTGAGCTATTTTCAAATAACTCGGAACATGACGAAATGATGCATTTATTATTTGCGTTAATTTAAAAGTTATATTTAAAGGAAGGTGCTGTAATACTTCTGTGGTTATTAAATCAAAACCAGGTGACTTTTTTTAATTTCAGATCTTTTTTTAACACAAAATCAACTTCAGAAAGAGTGACTTTTGGTATTTCTATTTCATTAATTTCAATAGTATCATTTACATTTAATTCATTATAATCAGATAAACTATCTGTTGAGAATGTATTTTGTAGGTGATCGGCAAATACCTTTGCTTTCTGAATGTCAGTTTTTGCCCATTTGTTATTACAGTCCTTTATAGGTGCTGCATGTGTTGTGGTGTTTTTTAGATTTTTAGTGCACTTCCATAACGAGTAATCCGTATTTTTTGTTAAATTTGATATGTTTTTAGTGAATTGCTGATTTTTAAATCTTTTTATTCTTAGGTTAATGTCGTGGGTTATTTGATTAAGTTTTCGCTTTTCAATTTGGAATAGTAATTGCAAATTTAAAAAAATTTATACCTCCATTGGGTCTTAACTTTTTTGAAAACTGTCAATTTATTGGTCAGATTAATGTAGTGTTAGTCTAAAAGTTATTTGGTGCAAATTTTAGAAAAAGCGGATACATTTACCAAAGTTTTCGAATTTTGAAAAATGTTCATATATTGTTTTAATAAAAATATGTCTTACTATACATCATTTTTTATTAACCTTGTAATGATGAACACAAATATTTTGATATTTTTGAAATCGGTTTTCGAGATATTTAAATTTGATGACGATCAATGGCATCTTATCCCTCAGTCCTAGAAATTTTTTAAAAATTATCTTAGTATTTTATATTTTTGTAATCAAATACTACTTAAACATGTCTTCATTTTATCATAATTATGTCGGAAGATAGAGATTATGCATCACAAAACATTTTTATAAAATATTTTTTAATATTTTGTGCATATATCAAAGTTTTTTTGGCAGGTCGCCAAGTGTTAAGTAATCCGATTTTCTTAAATTTCGCACCACAAAACTATTGTATCTAGTTCTACAATAAGGAAAGCATTACTTAATTTAAATCAAAAGTTAAAGTAAATATTCCCTTAATAATCATGTGTAGAAAATTGATAAGCATAACGATTTTACTACGTAAATTTTCGGTTTTTTCGAGATATATATTTGTTGGCAAAGCATTGGCTACGGTCGGTTTTGCGTTGGCTGAACGTGGGATTAACAGTCTGGACAGCAGTGTCCTTTTACCCTATTGATAGCAGTAAACAACCATTGGTTTGAGTGAACTTGATACCGTTGGCATAACGTTGGCTATCCAAAAAAATTTGATGCTTTAAAAATATCTTAAATTAAATTAGTTTTGAGAAATATGCATAACACAACACATTTGAAAAGCAGCAATTTACTTCGGCCTTAGTATTATACATCGTATTTAAACGTGTAAAATAAAATAAACTTAAAAAGTCTTTTAATTGGTTGTAATATTGGTAAAACAAAAAAATGTTGGCAAATAATTTTGCGGGTGGTTCTGGCTAAACACATGCTTTGCAAATTTTCGAATATCTTTATATATTGCGACTGGATATTTCAAGATCCGCTATAACTAGCTCTTCTAAATTTGGGCGATGTTATAGTTTTCTGACTTACAACTGCAATACCAAGTGTGGTTGAAATCGGAAAGGGTGGAGGAATTCGAGTGGTTGATTTTATATGTTTTCAGTCTATTATAAATCTGAAAATAGTATACTTTTTTAAAGAATTTACTGATTTCGTATTTTTTTACTTATGCATTATTTTGAGTATAATGACTTAAAACATTTCAACTCTTTTAAATATTTGTGTCTGTATTCTTTATTTGCTTTAAGAAGTTGTCGGTTCTTTTGTTTTTTAATATCCGGTTAGAATGTAACGACAATTTTCTATTTTTTTTATTTCTTTTTTCAACTTTGTTGTTTTCTGTGATGTTTTTGACAAGACATTTGTATACTTTTCTCAGTAGTTGTATTTGTTCAAGTATTTGTTTGTTTTACTATACTTAACTTTTGAGTTCATACCTTTGGGTTGACTTTTAACATTCTTTGATTTCTTGTTGTTTATTTTTGTACACTTTTGAATTTCTTTTGACGTGCTGTTGGAATTTACTTTTCGATGGTTTGCACTATGTTTTAAAAGTAGTAGATTTTAAATAGATTAAATATTCTCATAGAAATAAACCTGTAATATAGTTTTAGAAAAAATTACTAAAATTGTGTGAGGTTTTTTTTGCTAAATATTAGTAGTTAAGATAAGAACAGTAAAAATAACACCCTTAAATTTACACAATTTACTACTATATTTGCTAACAATTGTCCGCTGCTGATTTTAAAACTGCAGATTTTTATTCGCATTGAAAACCTAAAACAAAACATATCAAATCTGTCATGTTTTTTGTGAGTTTTTCGTCTACTAATATTTAGCAAATTTTTTGTTTTTAGCAGATTAACTTTCAATGACAATATAAGATTCAACGGCAACATAAATAAATTCGATATGATGAATAGTAAAATTTTCAAAAAAAATATCTCTGTAAAACTTAAAAATCAAAGCATACAGGTCAAAGAAATTTGCTTTATGTGTCAAACAAACAGAAAAAGGAACCAAAATAGAGTCTGTTTGAATCACACTCTTTAATAAAAACTGGTTTGAATATTGTTTTGAAACGCGTTAATACAAAGATGAATATAAATGTAAAAAGGCACTCTTCATAATTTTTAAGTCCTGAGGCTAAAATAAATATTTTAGTATGCAGTAAATGTAGACATTCAAATCAATTTTCAAGAATAACGAAAAAGTTTTTTTGGTTACAAAAAAAAAAAACTCCTAAAGGATATAGAAAGATCGATAGAATACGAAGAGTTAAAAATCAAATGGTAAAAAAGATCATCAAAATCTGAAATTTCTCCAACAAAACCAAATGTCCTCATATTGTATATAAATATTTAAGACCTGCAAGAGTGTTTATATTTAATATCAAAGCATTACATTTAGCATATTAAAAAGTCATCTTAACGTATAATTTTAACATACATTACCCATTTACTCATTATAACCGTGCAAGGATTAGTGAATAATTTATTTTTACATGAAGTTAAAAAGTAAAATGCAGGGACATGTATTCTTTGTCAGAGATTGTCTCAGTTTTATTTTGGGATTGGGATTGTTTGTCTCAGTTTCACTGGATAGCACCGAGGGCTATAACTGCTTTTGAAAAATTAATTTTTAAATAGAAACATTTTTGCGTTTAAATGTACACCGAAGCAAATTGAATATTCAGCTATGGAGAAATGAGGTATAACAAAACATAAATTGAAGGGCTTATTGTAAGAACTTGATAAGCCACATTTTAGTTTTAGTTTGTTTTCGCATTTTATGAGTTGAAAAAATTCAAAAATATTACTTTTGCAGGACGTTTATCCCCTAGGTACTTCTAATAAGTGATTAAGCAATGGATGTCTGGAAAACAGTGAAAATTCATAAAATAATAAATGTGGCCTATCAAGCTTTTACAATAAGCCTTTCAATTGGCCGTTTTTAAACGATATTTGAATTAATTGTCATAATTTAAAAAAAAATTTGATTTGTATGTTTTGGTAATTTCGTTCTACGAAGAAATAAATCCACGAATAATAATTATTCAGGCAACACGTTTTTATATAACATTTCGAACATATGTCAATACAGTATTTAACAAACTAATTTTCACATAAAAAATTTTGCTTTAGCTTTTTACTCGAAACTTTACTAAAAATAATCAAAAACTGTATAAAAAGTAATTTAATGAAAGATTTCTTTAAATATTACAAACAAAAATTTAAAAATTAGCAGAATTTAAGAAAAAAATACTGTGACTTTAGTAATTTTTTTTAATATTTACCACGTTTACAGCGCACTTCACCTATAACGAACTAAATTGTCCGGACAATTCGAGTTCGACCTACCCGTGCTCTACTGTATTTAGCTGTTCATTCATTTTGAACGGGACTTTCAATAATAGGGAATCATAACTTTTATGTTCATATTAACCAAATAATTATTTTATATAAGAATTCAAGCTTTTTTCATGAAAGTGTTCTAATTTTCCTGTAAATTTATTCAATAATATTGATGTTTCGTAAATACCGATTCTGAATAAAATACAGCGATTACAAAATCGAAACAATAAATCTTTACTTTACATGTGGCGATGTCGCAACATAAACGCAAAGTTGTGTACACTGGACCTAAAAACCATACGTCAATCTGGTAGCGATTTGAAATAGAGGCGGAGGAGATTAGAAAAATAAACAAAAATCTAAAAATAGAATATTTGTGTTGTTGGTGTTGGTCACGTCTGAGTATAATATACAATATCAGAAAAAGCTAATAGGAAAAAACTGCAATTTAGCTGCATTACATTCGAGGCCATAATTGGGTGTGATCGCAAAACGGTCATGACTCGGTATTGTTACATTTGTATTGTAAGAAGAAGCGCAGGTTGTTGAAAAATTTATCATATGGAGACAATCAGACAATTATAAGACACAAATAATAATACAATTTAAAAATGGAAAATCACCGATGACGCCTGTACAAAAAAAGGCAGAAACTAGTCTAGACTGGTTTAAAAATTAAATAGAGTTTGTAATTTTTAGAGAAAAGCGTTTATGCTTCTTCTTCTAAAAATTAAAATTGTCAAATGTATATTAATTAAAAGATAATTGCAACTAGACAGTTGACGTTATGACGTTAAAAAAGTTTTCAGTTGAGTACAAAATAAATATTTATTTTAACTTTTTTATATACGCCCCGGTAGGTTAGTTGGTAGCGTGCTGGCTCACCAGAGGCACTGGTCTGTTTTCGCTAGAACGCGCCGAAGGCCATAGTAGCTAGTCCTCGGTTAGGGTAATAGTATATAATTTGTAATTATATGATTATTAATTAATAATATAAATAGCTTTTTTATACTTTTGATAAAAAAAACTACTACCATTTACCGATTTTTTGGTTTCATTTATTAAAATTTTCATATAAATTTATGCACAAAAACGGAATATTGTAGTTTATTTGTTTCCGTTACAGTTGTTGTTAACTTATAATTTTATTTGTTTAATGCTTCAAAAAAATATTCGAAAAATTCCAGTATATTTTATTAAAATAGCTTGTTTATATACAAAATTATTTCAATTCAAATTACAAGCACTTAAAAAAGTTATAATACTACAGTCATTCGAACAAGATTTGTATGTTTGTATGTGTCTTTACATTTTGTAGAAGAAAAACAATCAAAAACAAAAAACTGAAATAACTTCAAATAATTGAATATAATAAGTTTGTTCGCTTTCGAAAAATGTTGTACAAATGTGTACAAGTTTTTACTGGAAGGTGTTCGTTAACGCAATTATTCAGTAAAAATAGTAAAAAGAGAGAGTAAAGTGACAGTTTGATGCCAAAGAACTTACAAAGTTTTATTGAATAAATGTTTGCCAGTAAAATTTGTAAGCAGAAAAAAAACATATGATTGAAAAAAATATGCTTGTATTTTTAGTAAACAGAAACAAATATTAAATATCCATAATACCAGTTAATTTTTTTGTCTTAATATTTGGTATTTACAATCAGCTGTTTTATCTATTTTACTAATTCTTAAAAATTTTCCGTTCGATTGCTTTTTTTGTAAATTTATCCATCACTGGCAGAGTGCGGCTCATAATTAATACGTATTCTGTCTTTCCTTGCTTATTGTCAGCCAACTAAAAATTTAATTATTTAAAAAATATAGTAAAGCCTTTAAAAAAAAAAAAAGTAAAATAGATATTTGGACACATCTTGCTATTAAATCATTAATACCGATCACCATATTCCCCGCCCCGTTTAAATGACACCGAAACCTTATTCTCCCAACCTACACGTGGACTAGAAAGTAAAAAGGCACACATAAATTCACTAACTGCTTGAAAATTTGGGCCCACTGTAACTATCTCATGATTAATATTCTCCAAACAAATGATGCCCTTATCGCCCATTGCTCTTCAATCATTGTATTCGATTGTATTGGTGTGTTTTTGCCATTAACACGAGCGAAACCTTTTTTAAATACCAATTTACGTATGGTACCAATATTGGGATAGCCATAGACCATAAATGGCTCTATTACCTTAAGCAGTATTTGATTTTCCTTATTATTCTGCAAGAATACGGCATTATGGCGCATACTTAATTTTAAGGCTTTCATTATGTTGTTGGTACTCTCATCAAAGATTTTCTTGCCAGCATGTCTCATGACCGGCAATAACTTTTGATTGGTTTTCGCTGCATCATTTGTATTTAGGATGTTGGTACGTTGCACGGTGTGTTTAATACGATTGACTGTGCGTTCGGCCTTAATGTAGTTCATAACAAAAGATTCGGCTCTACGGAATTTATGATGTCCCAAAAAAAATAAAAATTTGGATTTTCTCGGAAGATCTTCCTAATTTGGATACTCATAAGGTAAAGTATTTTTGAGAATTTTATCAGATTTTTCGGAAGTGGTTTAGAGGTCGCGCAAACCGATTTTGTACCAAAAATCGAGCTTTTTGGGCTTTTATTGAATTATTCCTGAAAATTGCTAAAAAATCGGTAATTTTTCGGCTTCTGAGTAAATATTCTTCAAGAAAATTTTCCGATCTTTAATTTTACGTGCATAAGTAATAAGTTTCGTCAGGGATTTTGCACATTTTGATACATTATATAACAGTTTTTGTAAATTTTCAACAAATATGAAAAAGAATGCTTTATAACTTTTAAAATTTGTATGAAGACTAAAAAAACTAATGATGCAGTTTAAAAGATTATGAAGTTTTAAATAAATTAGCACAAAAAACAATATAATTTTCTCTTACCGTTCTCGAGTTATACCCTTTTAAAGCTTTGCACCCATTGTATGAAATTTTTAGTACTATAAGATTTGGGCATCCGATTTGTTGTTTTCTTTGAAAATTTATTTATTGTATGTCAAAGCTTAGTTTTAAGTGTTGTCAAGTTGTGGACAGCAAAAAAAGTAGCCAAAAAGCCGTTATCACTAGGTGGCACTGATATTGCTCGAACTAAAATTCATGATTTATTGGATTTGGGGGAACTACAACCCTATTTTTGGCAGATAGTCTATAGGTTTAGAGATAACAAGTCAAGTTTTTTGATGAAAGTATAGATACCAAAACTTTGCGTTTAATGCTTAGAAACCTACATGAACCAAGTAATAACAACGAATTAGTGAAAGGAAATTTAACAGAAGACATGATTGAAAATAAACAAATTCAGTGTTTTATTACAAAAGCCAGCCTAACTTTTTTTGAAGCCTGCAACATTTCTACTGATTTTTTACAAACGGATCCAGAAAAATGGGAAAACAACAAATCATTTCAGGAAGCAAAACACAAAGTTCAACAATTGCAAGTTGTAAATGATGTCGCAGAACGTGGTGTGGCCTTGGCTAATAGTTATATCAATATCACAACTTCTGAAACAGACTTTCGGAGTTTACTGCAGGGGGTAGAGCAGCATCGCAAGAACTCTAATAAATGATTTATAACAAATCTATTTTTCTTTGTTTTTAATATATTTGTTATGTATGAGTGGTAAGTAACTATTATTTTATTTGTTAAAACATTTTCTAAATCCAATTATTTAAAGTTTAAACCAATGCAAACCTAGTTCACACCTTATAGTATTATACATTTCATACAATGTGTACAAAGCTTTAAAAGGGTATAACTCGAGAACGGTGAGAGAAAATTCATTTTTTTTTCTGCTAATTAATTTAAAACTTAATAATCTATTAAACTGCATCATTAGTTTTTTTAGTCTTTATACAAATTTTAAAAGTTATAAAGCATTATTTTCCATATTTGTTGAAAATTTACGAAAAAACCGTTATTAAATTGTCAAAATGTGCAAAATCATTGCCGAAACTTATTAGCGGTAATCACTCTTGATAGAAAACTTTTTCTTGGAGGAAACATTATCGATTTCTTTTTCATTAAAGAGTGAGCGTCTTTTTTAGCAAGTTTGTTTTCAACACTGTCAGCTGATCTTTGTTTACATTTGTTCTAGGCTGAACACGTTTTTCACCAAATGTAATTAAAAGTTAAATAAGCAAAATGCCAAAAACATCAGAAAAAATTAAAATAATTAAATTTATAGTGGAAAATGCAATAACACAAATAGATTTTATGCAGCATTTTCAACTTGGAGGTAAATTTTATTAATATATAAACATATATATAATTCACAATTTATTTAAAAAATATGAAATTATCTTGTGACGCTTAAAATCAGTTGTTCTTCTGTCAAAAAAAGTTTTTCTAGTTTTCTACTACAAGGTTTGAGTCAAAGAAATTTCCTATCAAGAAAAGGAGAATCGAAGAAAACGAGAAAAAACAAATCCCATACATTTTGTTGTTGTATCTGTCAAAAGTTTTCTTCTTTTCTCGTTTTCTTCGATTCTTCTTTACTTTTCTATCAAGAGTGATTACCGCTATTATTTATGCACATAAAATTTAAGATCGGAAAATTTTCTTTAAGAATATTGACTCAGAAGCTGAAGAAATATCGATTTTTTTACCAATTTTCAAGCAAAACTCAAAAAAAGCCCAAAAAGCTCGATTTTTGGTAAAAAATCGATTTGCGCGACCTCTAAACCACCTCCGAAAAATCTGAAAAAATTCTCAAAAATTCTCAGCCTTATGAGTATTCAAATTAAGAATGATCCCCAAAAATTTTTTTTTGAATGGGACACCCTAAGCTACACGTTCAGTTTTTAGTTTTTCTTTTGTTCCAAAGTCACCTTATCCTGTAAGATGCGGCGTTTACAATGCGCCAGTACTGATACTGTTTTGCCTGGCAGTTTATTGGGTACGGCATATTTTTCCATTTCAGTTTGTTTTTTTTTATTTTATTGTTTCTAATAATTTTTTTCCGATATAAACACGTGCGGTTGATGTTTTTAAAATGATAGAATATCTATATATATTTTTTTTATATATATTTTTAACATAAAATTTAAATTAGTTTTTTCAATCTTCTAGTTAGTGATTCGTGATTCTCAAATTAACAAATTTTGAAAGTTAATTTAAAGACCAATTGTGTCCAAGCCATAATTGTTTGTATATCTATTTTCTAATATTTTTTATTTTATAATCATGAGATGGGCTACATCTCTGGAACTAAGCGAAATGGAGCAAAATTTATAAAAAAAAAAAATTATAATAAACTCGTAATTACTAACTACGTATAAGGCTATTAATAAATATGGACCTGCCTCTGGTCAGTTCCGATAAATCCAAAAATTCAGATTCATTGAAAATTCTGCTAGCGCAAATTCAGGTATGATTTTTACAAAATAAAAATTGTTTAACTATTTTTAAGGTTATTTTTATGAGTGTTAAATATATTTTGATCATAGTGTTTATTTTTGTGTGCGTAACTTCTGCTGTTAACATTTGTAATTTAAGTCCTTTTTTTTTTTTTAGTTGTAAATAAAAAGTTTAGTTTAACAACCGAATAAAACTTTTCGTTTTTATATTAACTTTGTCAAAAAGTTGTCAAATTTTAAAATTTAATAAATTTTTTTTTGATATTTTATTACGACTGGTATATAATAGAAACCATGTAAAAAAAGTAAAAACGTGTGTAAGTGATACTTAATTTTAAGTGTTTTGGTAAAATAATACCTACACGATAATTTTATGAAATATATTAAATTTTAATGAAATAAAAACATGTACTAAAAGTTTTGAACATTCGATTAAATAAGTGTGTTGTAAAATTTAGACAGCAAATATATATTTTTCGGTTTTAAACAAAATGAATTTTGAAAACCAAATCGTATATGGGACATTTTAAAAATAATGAGCACACAAAAAACGACATTTTCTTATATATCTTCTGATTTTAGCAGAAGTTGGTATAAAGATTCATTTAGTTAATATGGTGTTTACGTTCTATTTAAATTTTCTAAAATTCATTATAGTTCGCGTTTAATCGCTGCTCAAAGTTGGGGGTTTTAACACTCAGTATGGTACGCAGTTTTTTTTTTTTTTTAATTTTAACCAATACTCAGGGGATGCCCCCTACTCATGCAGTGCATTGTATTGATCAGGAAAATAGGGTATGGGATGGAGGAAAGAGGTAGTAGTGTTTGTGGATATTTGATTTAAATTTTTCTAAATTGTAAGTAACAGGGAAGACTTCTGCGGGAAGTTTGTTCCACATACGAATCGTTCGACTAAAAAACGAATTTTCTCTGTAATGCGTTGTGCGAAACACAGGACAATCAACTACAAACGGATGTGCTCTACTAGATAAGCGAGTATTACGAATAAAAACTCGGGCTCGAGGAATAAGTTCACTTATCTCAGATGAGCACCTCCCATGGTAATATCGATAGAAAAGTGTCACACAACCCACATTCCGACGATGCTCCAATGAATCAATAGAGTTGGATACACTACTGTCATTGATAAGCTTCACCGCTCTCCACTTTTAAACTTTTTTATACATTCGTTCAAAATATTTTACTACCATTTAGCGATTGTTTTAGTTTCATTTATTTAAAGTTTCATAAAAATTTAACCACAAAAACGGGATATTGTAGTTTATTTGTTTCCGTTACAGTTATTAAAAATTTAAGTTATTTTTTTCAAAAAAAATATTCTAAAAATTCGTATTTGTTTGTTTATTAATATTTGTTTGTTTATATAAAACATTATTTCAATTCCAATTACAAGAAATTGAAAATTTTAGACATTTTGTAAAAAAGAAAAACAAAAAACTGAAATAATTTCAAATAACTGAATATAACTTTTATTTTTACTGATCTGTAGTTAGAATTTGAACATTTATTTTTTTTTAACTTACTATACTTTTGTCCTTACGGATTTGTTAGTTATTTTAACGATATTTACAAAATAACAAGAAACATTTGATTTAAATGAAAAACTATTTTCAGTGAACAAATGTTTAAGAAATATACAATGTTTGAATTATCCTTGCTTTTGAACGCTTCAACCAAAAATTAAAAATTTGGTGTCAACAAATATTATTTATTTTTGGAAGAATGATAACGAAATTGAAAAAATTTCGTTAATTTACTAATATCTCAAAAAACCCATATTAAATTTATAGAGTTATTCCATATGAAAGCGATCACCATTTGGACGAACCCTCTCCGATTTTAAAATAAATAGTCTCAATCGATTGCCCAGCAAAAAATAATGTACCTACATATTTTTTTTTTTTTTTTTATAGTGACTGGTTTAGTGGTGGTGTGCACCACTGTCATGTGACAAAATTGAAGAATTCTTCATAAGGGACCTCATTGAAAGTTGTTTTAAAAAAAAACTACTAAAGCGATCGCAACGAGTGATAGCTCGTTGGAAAGGTATTGAATCAGGCTTTAATTGAAAAATAAAATTTTAAAACAACTTTCAATGAGGTCCCTTATGAAGAATTCTTCAATTTTGTCACATGACAGTGGTGCACACCACCACTAAACCAGTCACTATAAAAAAAAAAAAAAAATATGTAGGTACATTATTTTTTGCTGGGCAATCGATTGAGACTATTTATTTTAAAATCGGAGAGGGGTCGTCCAAAAATTTGCCAATTTTGATCGTTTTCATATGGAATTGCTCTATATGAAGTTTATTTTGCAATTAACTCAAAGTATCACTTCCAATATATAAATAATTCTAGTAGGGAAACAAAAGGGTTTAAAAATAAACGGATTTTTATTTGATATTTAATATAAAATTTTGTACATTCGAATAGTGTCCTACGACGAATTTCAATATTTGTTGACACGCATTTGAAAATCTATATGCATATTAAACAGAAGACCACACTGCGAACTCAGGTGTTTGTTATCACATCCCATGTCCTTACAAGAGGACATTTAAAGTAAAAATTGTAAACAAATTATTTAAATATTTGTACTCATTAAGTGCTGCCAATATGGATATCAGATGAAATGGACCAACAAATTTAAAAATGTCCATTTAAAAATGTAATCCTTCAATATCCTTGACTGTTTTAAATAAGTTCGTCAAAAGAAAAAAAAATACATTTTTTAAATGTTTGGTCCCAAAATGTAACGACAAAAAAATTTGCGAAATATACGAGATTATTATCTTTCATCTGATATCCATATTGGCATCATTTAATGAGTGCAAATATTTAAATAATTTGTTTAAAAATTTAACTTTAAATGTGCTTTTCAAATGACATAGAAAGTGTCGTAAGTAAGCAGTTTAACTACATTCCGTTTATTTCTGAACACCCGCAACTGAACGCTCTCAACTTGAAATTTGCTTATGTTGAAAATGATATTTTGAGTTAACTTTAAAATAAATTTCATAAAAATTAATTAGGGCTTTTTTGAGATATTTCCGAATTAAAGATATTTTTTTTTAATTTCATTATCCTTTTCACGAAAAAAAATATTTTTTGTGCAATACTCCTTAAAGATTTTTAATTTTCGGTTAACGCGTTCAAAAGTTATGATAATTCAAACATTCTATATTTCTTACACATTTGTTAAAAACTAGTAACTATGAGCAGCGACTTAACGTGAACTGTAACGAAGTTTGAAAAAAGAAAAAACTCGTAAACTGTATATTTACTTTTAGATTATCAGTACTGAGTTTAATGAAATTTGAAAAACTATTATCTGAAATGTGTCGAAAGTTTTTAAAACCTCCCATATACTTTATAAAATGGTTTATTTGACAACTGACGGTAACTGATGTGTGGTAGAATTAAATTAAAAAATATATTTCATTCATTTATAATAGTATTTTCTAGTTTTATATTCGAATACACAAATTAGCTACAAACAGCAGAGTAAATTAAGTTTTTCTCCTAAAAGCAGCATCAATTTTATAAAATAATTTTTAATTAAATTTTCGACATACAAAACCACGTAAAATTGTGAGATTTTATTTAAATTGCATACATACATAAACATTTATTTGAAAACACAAAAAAGTAGTATAAACAGCCTGTAGGATAAATAATGTTATAAGTTTATATAGAAATGGTATATGTGAATAAATATACGAATATGTATACTCTTATAACGCAATAACATCAACACTTTATAATGGATGATTACAATTAAATGATCGATTTTTCAAGACAAAAGTCGACAAAGAGTTTTATATTTAATAATTTAATTTTGCTCTAAAATATAAATATTGTTAGCTTATTAAAAATTTGACCGATACGCCAAAAAAAAATGTATAGAGAAAAAATTCTTTATATTTTTTTAAATTTTTGTATGCTGAATTGGCAACTAGACCAAAATAGATACTGAATGATAACATTCAATCCATTCCTAGCTCTATTTTATCAAAATTAGTCAGTGAGTCAAATAGATAATAAGCTGACGATATATAGAAAAAGGCGATCTGATGACGCAATAAAAAGCTTGCAAAAATGTAAAGTCTTGGCTATAAAAGTGGTTTAAAAAATGGCATTAATTGTAACTCTGGGGTCGCCATATAATGATTTAAAAAAAAACTTTTTTTTAGTTTTTATTAAGCACTTTTTTCAAAAAATATTTAAAAATATAAGAAAGACCGGCGTATAGTGGCACATTTTCAGTGAAGGCGGTCAAAAATCTATAACAATTGAAGGGTTGGCGTATTTCAATGCGGTTTTTTGTTTTGAAGCCTAAACTATTTTCTTCCTAAATTTAAGATATCAATAGTAAGAATCCAGTGGTACTAAAATTATATATTAAGATAAAGTGTAGAAAAGCATTACCATATATAAGAAAAGCATTACTACCCAGTGTAAAAACGGCAATGACATGTTATTACGTTTCTCACTACTATCAATGACACCCTCTGAATTAATTTAACGCCAATAATTTAATACCAATTACACGTTAAAATACCCATTATTTTAATACAAAAAATTATGCATTACACATAAGTACTTGTTTTTATCATTATTTTAAATATACAGTAATGACATCAAAATTTTTGAAAATCTATTTTTCAAAGTATTTTTGATTTTTTATTAGCTGGAAAGTAATGACATTTTGTGCAAGCAAGTCATTTATATTTTTATCTATCAAGTATAACATGTCGAAATAGATCAGATGGTAGAGCGCTTGACTGACAACCTGTAGACCCATGTTGGTGGTCACATTTCATTTAAAAATTTTCAAAAAAAAAAATATTTTTTTATTAAGCTTAGTTTTTTGATAATTTATTTTTAGACTTATTATTTTTGTTCATAAAAGTAAGCATATGTGTAACAGTGGCGGCTCCAGCTCAAGTCTTTGGGGGGCGTAAACTTTGAAAACAAACTGTCCACAATATTTTCTTCGGTGTTTCTATAGACTGAAAATATATAAAATCAACCAGTCGTTTTCCTTCATGCTTTCCGATTTCAACTAATCTTGGTATGATAGCTAGTTTAGGAAAGCTAGTCCAGGAGGATGCTGAAAAATCGAGTTTAAAAATAAATATGAAATATATTTAAAAATTTCACAAAATTAGTCGTACATAAATGTCCTTATTTTCGAAAAAATCGCAAAAGTGGTCGCTTTCAATCGCTTATAACTTTTTAACAGTTGAAGCTACGTGATTCATTAATATCTTATTTTAAAGCTACTTCTATCTTATTTTAAAGCTATTGTTTGAAGATAAAATGAGTTTTTCCAAAATCAGCTGTTCAATCTGATGTATTTAAAAAAACTAGATTTTTAAATTCTTAAAAAAATATGTTAATTATAAATTATTACAGTATGCTGTAGCTAAATCCCTTTTTGGAAATCTTACAGAATCCAAAATTATGCATAAAAATGTAAAAAAAAAATTTAATTAAAAAACCGATAACTTTGGAGCACATACAGGGATTTTTCAACGGTATAGAACAATAATTTATAATTAACATACATATGTATTTTTAACGGATTGTGAAAAACTACATGTTGCCTTCATAAAGTGAATAACTTTTCTGTAAATCCACGATTTAAAATGAGGAAGCAATGGCTCTCGTAGCTGCAAAAGATATTTGCAATTATGTGCAACTTTATAAAACTTAAATTTTTTTTCAATAAAATATTCTACTACATTAAGTATCATTTTTCAAATTTTTATTCATAACTTTGAAGTTCGTAAGAGTTCCATAAAGGAATTTGCAACGACATATAACAGAATAAATTGTAATTAATATATTTTTTAAGAATTTAAAAAAATTGTTTTTTGAAATACTGCGGTTTGATAACAGATATAACCTATGTGGTTTAAGATTTCATATATATCATGATTTGAAAATTTTATTTAATAAAATTTATTTATAAATCAATAAATATGTCCCAATTTTCTACCACAGATAAGATTGTTATTACTTTTTTGTTTATTCACTTGCACTTTTTATCATTTCCAACCAACAGTTGTCGAAATCGAACAGCTGTTCGAAATGTAAAAAGTAGGGCAACCAGAAATGTGCTGTATAATGTTTTTCCCTGTGCGTCCTATTGAAAAATGGATGAGCTTTATCCGTTTCAGAGCAATTGACGAATTCTGGCACAGATTTATTAGAGCATATTTTTGCATAGTTTGCTTTTAACTGAGTATTTTTCATATTTTAAAAAAGAACAAAGGCAAAGTTCTTAGCATATTTTTGGACTCTTTGCAGCAAAAGCAACTTTTTATCAATTTTTTTTTTTTAATTTTCTCTGAGTTGCAGCACTAATTTTAAAAATTCAAACAATTTTTGCAAATTTAAATTTTCAGTTTTTATACTACTGATCTTTTATCTACTCTTTTGTTAGCAATTGAAATAAATTTCACAAAATTTAGTCCAACTGTACTACAAAATAAGCTTTAAAGTACGGCTTTTTAAGGTAACATGTGTTTTTAACATGATATTTTTCGTTTTTTAGAGTATTTTTTATGGTCATGGTAATGAGAATGATCGCATTTTTCTTACCAGGGAACATAAAATATAAAAAATTGCATATTTTTAACAAGGCATCTAGTTAGAAACAAAATTTCCGTGTTTTCCAATTGATTACTTTTCAAATTTCATCTAATTATGCATAACAAATGTTTTATTTGTTCTTTTTTGCTCCTTTATTCCTCTTTTACCACTTGACTTTTTTTAGAAAATTTTTATATTTTGTTTTTTAATTTATAGTAAAACAAAATGAATTAACTTTACTTTCATTTTAAATTTGTGACTAGAAGTAAAAACAAATACCCTGCCAGCAAACAGGCTCCAAAATGAGTCAGAAATGGGATCAAAGAATATTATTAAAATTTTTGTATTTTTGTATGAAAGTAGTTCATCCAAAAAAAACTTCCTTTTTGATTTAAAAATGACTCAGAAAGTATAAATAAAATAATTTTATAGGTTCAAAAATCGATTTCATTTTGGAGTCTTTTTTGAATTGTTCACAAAATATTCAAATTCATTTACATTTATGACTGAGGCACTTTTGGACCATTTCTTGTATTAAGTAATTTTTTTAAATATTTGCCGCTTTATGATTCATTTGGAAGGCTCATGTTTTCATCAAAAAAATTAGTAACTTTTAACAACAAAGTTTTGATAATTCAATAATATGCGTTGTATTTGATAAATTTTTGACTCCTCGAATATGAACCCTAGGTAGAGCATTACCCGCATTCATTGTATATTAATTTTTCGGCACAAATATTTACTTCTTCTTGGTACTTTTTCCGGAGGAGGTCTTTAAAAAAAAACATTTAATAAATTATAAAATTCCTATTTCGCCCACTTTTAGGGCAGTGCTTAAAATTTTTTTCAAAATATCCGGAGGCATATCGAACTTTAATATAATATAGTTTGAAGTTGAGCTTAAGTAATACAACATTTCGGTCCTGTCGTCATATCCCTCCTAATTTTACATCACCTTGCGTTTTTGGAACAGTTTTTAAAAATGTAATTAAAATCCGCCGTCTCAAACTTTACTCATATATGATCAACGAATTTTAAATGTCGGCTTGTATGTTAGGTGTCATGTCCACTTTTCTATTCCCACCCAAATTTAAGACAAAAATGTTATTACAAAAAGCCATGCCAAATTTTGTTCATAAACATTTAACAGGACCCGATGTTAAAATGGAAAGTGACACGCCCCTCTGCATATCCACCCCAATTTTGCATAGTTATCTTTATTATTATCTTTATTATCTTTATAAAATGCAGTGCCAAGTTTTGCTTATAAAGGGTTTTCCAATAGGTATTTGACAACTTTGAATTTAATTTGTCGTTATTCTCGCCTTAGTAGACAAGTTTAGTGCAAAACTTTGAGTCTACATATTCATTGTGGGATGCTGCCGTGATAGTGAGACAACGGGTTGGTCGAAGTGCCGAAAATATCGCTGCCGTTCAGGCGTCCGTAGCAAACGATTCAAATCAGTCGATTCCGCGGCGTTCTCAAGAACTAGGCATCGCTTAAACCACTTTATGGCGAATTTTGCGTAAGGATCTTGGTTTACACATACACAAGATCAATCTGACTCAAGAATTGAAGCCGATGGACCATTTGACTCGACGTACGCTCCCCGATTGGGTTCTGGAGAGGATGCGCCAAGATGATGAATTGCATCACAAAATCATCTTCACTTTTGGCTCAATAAGTTCGTCAATAAGCAAAATAGGCGTTATTGGTTTGGTGGAAATCCACATGTGCTTCATGAATCATCACTTCATTCACAAAAAATAACTGTTTGCTGCGGCTTGCATGCCGGCGGCGTCATTGGGCCATATTTTTTAGTCGACAATAACGATCGTCGCGTTACTGTGAATGGCGATCGCTATCGCGCCATGATTACCGATTATTTTTGGCCTGAATTGGAAAACATGGACTTGGACGACATGTGATTTCAACAGGACGTTGCCACAAGCCGCACAGCACACGTTACAATCGATTTATTGAAGAGTAAGTTTAGTGAGCGTGTTATCTCAATAAATGGACCAGTCAATTGGCCGCCTCGTTCGTGCGATTTAACGCCTCTAGACTTTTTTCTTTGGAGCTACGTCAAATCAACGTCAAGCCAACAAGTCAACAACGTTAGAAGAACTCAGAGCCAACATTGAACTCGAAATAGAGGCCGTTTCGGCCGAAATGTGTTACCGAGTCATCGAAAATTGGGTCCAACGAATCGACCGCTGCCGACGTACCCGCGGTGGCCATATGAACGAAGTCAAGTTACATTCATAATAAACGCCGTGTCATATAAAACGCCGTGTCAAATTTCGTTCGCATACTTTCAGCAGATGCCGAGTTAAAGCAATTCATAATGTCACTTTGTATGGGAGGTGCCACGCCCCTCTTCACAGTACTTAATTTGTTTTTATAAAACTGCTGACCAAGTTTTGGTTCTTTTGGTTCTACGGCAGCCGAAGTAAAGCAATATAAATTTTCGGGCTGTATTGGAGGTGCCACGGCCACGTATTGGAGGTGCCACGGCCACTTACACTCAAAAAACAAAGTTCGTAAAGTCAGCAAAAAATTTTGCTGAGTCAGGAAAATTTTAGTCAGGAGGGTGCTAGCAAAAAAATTGCTAATGTCAGCAAAATCTTTTGCTGGAAATCAGCGAGCTGATTTTTAGCAACAAAATTAGTAGATTCAGCAAAAGTTTTGCTAACACTTAGTAGACTGAAAAAAACGCAAAAAATTGTAAAAAAAATTGTAATTTAGTTAATATATTTGCTGAAAATCATAAAACATATTTTTGTGATTCTTTTAAAAATAATTTACAATAATTACGAAATATAAAAATTTTCATTTTCCCACATTGACGACATGAATTAATTTTATATCTGAAAATATATAGAAATAAATATATATAACATAACAAAACTTTTCTTTCAACTACTTACATCAATCGTTGTCTAAATGATGCTTTCTTTTAAAGAACGCAACTGCCGAAGATAATTATAGAAACGAAACGAAAAAATAAACAAAAACAAACGGAACGAATAAAACAACCCTTTTTTTGCAATAAGAAAAAGGAACCATACTAATCTACCTAAGATGTGTGTCTTTATCTTTCGCTTTACTTTGTCTACATGTCTGTATATGTTTGTTTGCAATTTGACCACACTAGATTATTAATCTATTAACATTTGTTATAGAAATACATATTAAATTTAAATATTTTCTTTTGTCTTTTATTTTATTAATAGACAATTATTTTCACAAGCCGGTGACAACGCAAAATTTAAGTTGTTTTAATCCTCAATTATGTTTTATGTATGAAAAAGAGATACAAAAGTCTTCCGTGGTTGAGTTTTTTATATGTCTTATTAGAGTTGTACTTTTTAGTATCATTTTCCTCTTCTCTACTACATCTTGACATGCCGCGACATCTGCTTCATTGTGCGTATATCTTTCAATCTGGTTGTCGTCCACACTATTAATGTGCTTATCAGCACAATTTTTTTTAGCAAAATTAATTAGTAAAACATTAGTATATTAGTAAAGCATTAGTATAAAACAGAATAGTGCTGAATAAGTATAACAAAAATTTTAGCTGAAAACACGATTTTAGCAAAAAAATTTGCTAAAAAATAGTATACCTGATTTACAAGACGTTTTACTAACTTTTGTACTAACTTATTTTTTTGAGTGTACTTAAACATTTTGTTAGAAAATATCGCGCATGGTTGGAGTTGGCACGCCTATATAGCTTATACTAATTTCCAGATTATGCGATAACTGTTTAGTCCACCTTTCAAAAAAATCGGTTCAGCCGTTTGGTCCTGATGATGCAACAAACATTCCGACAGACACACAAAAGGGTTTATAAAGGATGAGGATGGTACATATTTTGATGGTGTATGTTGGTTGGCTATATTAAAGTTAAACTTATGTATCACTCAAGCTGCCAACTTTTTAAACTAAGGTCGAAGTCTGCAAAGTAACTAAATGATAAAACAGCAAGTTTGGCATTCAACTTTTTGTACTTTGTCTTTTTTAAAGTAATGAGTTATATATAGAACCTAATGGGGCTTAAACAAAAATTTTCAAAAAAAAAAGTATTTCTTTTGCAATATGTATTTTTTTGAATAAGTACTTTATTTGGAATAAACATTTTTTTTTTAAAGCACATTGTTTTTGAAATAAGAAATTTTTTTGGGATTAAGTTCTTTTGTTTGAAAAAAATATTTTTTTTTTTTGAAAGAAAAGTACTTTTTTGAAAAAAAAAAAAAGTACTTTTTTGAAAAATTATTTTTTTTGGATAAAGGAGCTTTGTTTTTATGAAGAAATTTTTTTTTTTTGAAAAAATACTTGTTCCGTAAACTACTTTTTTTGGAAAAAGTACTTTTTGGAAAATATACTTTTTTGGAAAAAAGCACCTTTATTTGGAAATAGTACTTTTTTGTAAAAAGTAATTGTATATAGAAAACAGTACTTATTTTTGGAAAAATATTCTTTTCCGGGCTCAGGATCATTAACTCGCATTCATTGTGTTCTTATTCACCAACAAATCATATTGTCAAGTCCTCTGATTCTATGCCATACTTTGCTCATATATGCTCAACAAGAACCGAGGAAAAGCAATTTCCAATTTTATCCCGATTTTTTCAAATCTCCAATTTCAAATTTTAAAAAGTTTTCTTGAACAAAACCAAAAATTTGAGATTTGAACTCCATGGAATTGTTAAATACATTTTACGGAATACAAATATAATAATTTAAAAATATCCCCCGCTACACTTGTGTAGGGCAGCAATTTGATTTTGGCGGGTTTCAAGAAAGTTGTATTTTTGGTAATAATATGGATAATTTATTGTGATAAAATATGTAATTTACAAAGCTTCGTTTACTAGTATTGAATTTTAGGAAAAGTGATTTAAAATATTATGACACAATGTATAAAGCTGCTGTGCTAAAATCGAACAACGTTGACCCAAGCATTGATTTTAAAGAAGATACTAAGGAATTTTATACAGACAGCAGAAAAACTTGTGCACTTACTAAAGCAGAATAAAGAGAAACACGGTAATAAAAGTATGCAAATGAAATAACATTTATTACACAAATTAAAACATGACATTCATATTACAAATTCACATCATAATTGTTTTCGTAATGCTTATATATAAAGAGAATAATAACAACAACAAAAATATGTCAATATTGTTAGAAAAAGAAAAACTTGTTCACTTGTTATTTAGTTTGTACAAAAAGTACAGTTACAAATTTATACTCAAAACTTTATCAAATCGAGTTTCAAGTCAGTAAATAAATGAGTTTTAAACTGATCGGCCACTTGTACTTTCGAAAAGTGCAAAAAATGAATTATTAAACAATGGCAAGAAATTAATTCAAAGCTGGTAATCGAGATAATAGCAAAAAGCCACAATGGTTCCGCCCATTCCCTGCAGCGCTCCAATTTATATCACATTCAGATGGGAGGTACCACTTTTTCCATTTTTGCATTATTTCGAATTTAAGAAAAAATATTTCACCTATTCTTCATAATTTTTTAAAAATAAATAAATCAAAGGATACATAAACAAGCATAAATCATTAAAAATAAAACAACTTAATACTAAATCAACAATAACTTTCCTTATGAAATGCCGAAACGCGGGCATAACACCTAATTTTTTAAACAATTCTACAAAAAATGTCTATAACATTTTTAAAACTGATCAAATAAATTCACCAAAGATTAGTAACTCTCTTCATACAATTTTGGAAAACTTCCATAGAAAACTCTAAATTTACTTTTAAAACAAAAACACGACGCTGCAAGATGTAACGAAATGGATCTAGAAAAAGTGGAGGCTATAATTAACAAACATTTAACAGTAGATGAACAAGAACAATTTTGGAGCAGTCAACGGAATTTTACAAGTAAGAAATATTTGAATATAAAGGACAGACACAGACGCAAATTTCAAACATTAAGAAATACACAAAGAGTAGAACTTAATATAGTATACAATGACAATTGGTTTATTAACAAGACAAATACAAGCATTCCTGATGATATACAGTGGCTTCTCTCGTTAGGCCAAAAGCATACAATACCTACAGAAAGAAAACAATTCCCTTTATTTAAGATGATTGCTGATGGAGAGGACTGTATACAGACTTTAGATGATAAAGAGAATCAGGAAATAGCTAGAACTAAGTTCACTTCTATGCTAGAAAACCACATAAATAAACAAAGCCTAAGTAAAAGAGAAAGATTTGTTCTTAGCACAGTGGGTCAGACCAAGAACTTTTTACACAAAAATAAGAATATACTTATCCTTAATGCCGACAAGGGGAATGTTACGGTTGCAATGGAAAAATGTGATTATGAAAAGAGAATGAATGATATACTAAATGATATGATGACATATAGAAGGATTAATAAGGATCCTACGTCATCGTTGCAAAAAAGGAATAATGAACTTGTCGATGAATTGCATAAATTTAATGTTATAACTTTAATGGAAAAGAAAAGACTGAAAAATGACGCTGCTTTTGCACCTAGAATTTACGGCCTCCCGAAAATACATAAAGAAGATTTTCCACTAAGACCAATCTGTGCATCAGTTAATTCACCAGCTAGTGGGTTATGTAAGTTTTTGACAAACATTCTGAAAAAACTAACGGCAGAATCAAAATTTAATATCAGGGATGCGGTGCAATTTAGGAATAAAGTAAACAACAGTGCAATAGATAAGGACGAACGATTAATTTCGTTCGACGTGATATCTCTTTTTCCGAGTATACCGGTAGACTTCGCAATTGACGTGATCAAAGAAAAGTGGGAAGAGATCAAAAAACAAACAACAATGACTAAGGAATTATTTATAAAGTTATTAAAATTTTGTATAAAAGAAAATAGGTATTTTAAATACAAAGAGAAAATATTTACTCAATGTAAAGGATTACCCATGGGGTCACCAGTATCACCTATAGTGGCCGACATTGTTATGGAGGAAATCCTAAAAGAATCTATGGAAAAATTAGAGGAGAAACCAAAGCTTTTAACCAAATATGTGGACGACCTTTTCGGGATTGTGAAAATAAGTGCAATAAAAAAGACTTTAGACCAATTAAACAGTTTTCATAAACAGATAAAATTCACGATCGAAGAAGAAGAAAATGGACAGCTACCGTACCTGGATACAAGAATTATTAGAATTGGGAATAAGGTAAAAATAGACTGGTATCAAAAACCAACTTCCTCAGGACGAATAATAAACTTTCATTCAAGCCAACCTAAAAATATGATTATAAATACAGCAAACAATTTAATAAAAAGAGTACTCACAATCAGTGATGAATTGTTCCATAGGGAAAATATTATTAAACTAAAAGATATTTTAAGAAAAAAAAAAATGCCTTTTCGAATAATATTATAGAAAGTCTTTTTAAAAACTACAAAAAAGTGAAGATTATTTCATCAGAAGAAAATCCTAAAATATATAAGTCTATTACTTATATACCTAAAATATCGGAGAGAATAGAAAAATCGGGAATATTTAATAAAGAAAAATATAAACTTGCGCCGACTACTAATAACACCTTAAGATGCTTTTTTACAAATACTAAGAGCAGATTACATAAAATGGATAAGTCGAATGTTATTTATAAAATTAATTGCAATGGTAACGACAACCACGTATGCAATCAAGTTTACGTGGGAACAACAAAAAACAAATTGAAAACGCGAATATCTGGTCATAAATCAGATTTAAAAAACAGGACTAAATTATTGACCGAAAAAACAGCACTAGCAGCCCACTGTGCGGTGAGAGCCCACACTCCAAATTTCGATAATGTGGAGATACTTCAAAGAGAGCAACAACATAAGAGACGATACACATTAGAAATGCTCCATATAATCAATATACCAAAGGAGCGTAGAATAAATTATAAAATGGATACAATTAACTGCGCTCAATCATATAGACATATAATAAACAAAAAGAATTAATAACAATCAGTACAATATTAAATGTTAATGCGGTTTGATGCCGTGTGTTTGACTATTGTTACTCGTTGTAAGTTTTCTACGTTGTTATTAGTATTAAGATAGCTATAATAATTTTGTGTTTATTAATTAAAAAAAAAAAAAAAAAAAATTTAATATTTTTAATATTGAATGTATTTATTTGTAGATTTCCAGAAGATGCTATCCAATGTGATTGCGAAATATCGATAATAAATAAAGAATTTATTAATAAAAATCAGACCTCGAGCTTAACAATTATTTTATTTGAAAAATAAATAACTCTAATTCCAAAACATAGACAATATAAAGAAAAAAGCTGCTCTTTTTATCAGTACTTTAAACTTATATCTAAAGAATTTACAATTCTGAAGATTTCAGACATGCTCTCATACACAAATATCAACTCTTTTAACCCTCCGTTTATCCTCTTTAGTATGATTGTGATCCGATAAAAAAACAACGTGTCTCTTCTAAAGCATGTCAACATTTCAACAAAATCGTATTGAACGACTGCACAGACCTACCTTTACAGTCAGTCAACAAATCTCAATCAATCATACGTATTCACACAGGGAAAATTTTAACTATTTAAAACTAAAATTCGGTTACTACGATTAAAATCAGTTAGTACAACTAAAGATTGGTTTTAATAATAAAAGTTGGTTAATATATCTAAAAACCAAAATATCTAGAAATCACATGATTCGGTTGAAAGGTTTTTTTTTTCTTTCTGTGTGCAAATATGATGAAGGCCTACATATCGTATGAGTAATATATATTAACATAAATATCACTCATACGTCCATGTGTCCACTACAAGTGTTCAAAAAAATTTGTATGTAAACACATTTAATTGGAAAAAGATTAGTCGAGGTGGAAATCGATTGTCAAATAGTAATTTTTATTCTACATAAAGCCCGGTTTTGCCCGGAGTCCCCAGGTGATAAAGGATTTTAAAAAAAGTAGCTATTGAAGCTTTTGAAAATGCAATTCTATGGGGAGAACGCTAAAAAGAAGTTTATACAAAAAATAAATAATGGAGAAAGGAATTATTTAGGGGTAGGTAGCTATAGGAAAACGTATTCATATATACAATACGATTTAACGCGATGCACAAAATAAAAGAGTGGATGTTTCAATTATAACGAATATGAAGTTGAATTTCAAATTTATTACTTTTTCTACATTAATGTCGAATTAGAATATACAGGGTGATTCAGTCACGACCCGCCAAATTTCACCAGCGTGTTCGTTGTCTCATTTTATGAAGATATGTCCATTACGACCATCCCCGGAAATGCAAGTGTGCGAAATGGCAGGGGTTTGAAAATTTTCGGATTGGTGGTCGGAGGGTAGTAGGGTAAAATTGCTAACTTCTGAACCAGTGGTCAGATTTTTTTGTTTTTTGGCTTTTTTGAAAGGTCTTTAGAAGCGCTTTCATAATCATTAAAAAAAAAAAATAGGAGTTACCTGCCATCTGACTGAGCAAATTGAGGTTATGTGCACGTTCCTATGCCTTTTTTTTAATTTTCTTTTTTTAAAGCTCGTTATCTCGGTGACTTCACTTTATTTTTAATTTTTCTTTAATGATTATGAAAGCGCTTCTAAAGACCTTTCAAAAAAGCCAAAAAACAAAAAAATCTGACCACTGGTTCAGAAGTTAGCAATTTTACCCTACTACCCTCCGACCACCAATCCGAAAATTTTCAAACCCCTGCCATTTCGCACACTTGCATTTCCGGGGATGGTCGTAATGGACATATCTTCATAAAATGAGACAACGAACACGCTGGTGAAATTTGGCGGGTCGTGACTGAATCACCCTGTATATTTTTCCCTGAAACGTTTCCACGTTTAACTTTTAATATTTTTACTTGATAACAAAAATCGTGTAAAAAATTCGTTTATTGTTTTGATTATAAATTCTAAATTTTTTTTTGGAAAAAAATTAATTAATAAAAATGAAAATTATTCAAGTTCGAGGCCATACTATATATATATTAGGTTGTCCCAAAAAAAATAAAAATTTGGATTTTCTCGGAAGATCTTTCCTAATTTGGATACTCATAAGGTAAAGTATTTTTGAGAATTTTATCAGATTTTTCGGAAGTAGTTTAGAGGTCGCGCAAACCGATTTTGTACCAAAAATCGAGCTTTTTGGGCTTTTATTGAATTATTCTTGAAAATTGGTAAATAATCGGTAATTTTTCGGCTTCTGAGTAAATATTCTTAAAGAAAATTTTCCGATCTTTAATTTTATGTGCGTAAGTAATAAGTTTCGTCAGGGATTTTGCACATTTTGATACATTATATAACAGTTTTTGTAAATTTTCAACAAATATGAAAAAGACTGCTTTATAACTTTTAAAATTTGTATGTAGACTAAAAAAACTAATGATGTAGTTTAAAAGATTATGAAGTTTTAAATAAATTAGCAGAAAAAACAATACAACTTTCTCTTACCGTTCTCGAGTTATACCCTTTTAAAGCTTTGCACCCATTGTATGAAATTTTTAGTACTATAAGATTTGGGCACCCGATTTGTTTTAAACTTTAGATTATGAGATTTGAAAATTTATGTATTGTATGTCAAAGCTTAGTTTTAAGTGTTGTCAAGTTGTGGACAGCAAAAAAGTTGCCAAAAAGCCGTTATCACTAGGTGGCACTGATATGGCTCGAACTAAAATTCATGATTTATTGGATTTGAGGGAACTACAACCCAATTTTTGGCAGATAGTCTATAGATTTAGAGATAACAAGTCACAATACAATTAAAATTTTTGTAAACTGATAAGTGGAAGACGCTTGCTTGAGATTGAGATAAATTTTATGGCTTGAGATAAAAGCTTTTATGCTAGAGCCCTCTTATGGTAATTAGCAATCTCTATATATATAAAATCTCTGGAAAAGCTTAAGCTACTTCAAAAAACCACAATGCGGCTGGTTTGCATCCGCTGTTAAATCAGCTGATAAGCTTTTGTGATCAGCTGGCAGATGGTGGCAGAGGGTGATAGACCTGAGCCCCATCCAACAATATAATCTCCTGGAGCCATTAACCGAGCTCGCTGGATGATGAAAATTATATACTCTCTAAAAATATGTATGTTTCGAAACCAGCTACAACCTTTCATTCAAAATTCAAAAATTGATGGCTTGCTGGAGTTTACTTCATTTATTTTAAGAGTATATATTAAAAATTGGTACCTATGCCAGTGTCCCCGATACGCTCCTCTCAATGACCTTAGACTTTTGAAACAATTGTATGATTACAAACGCTTTATTGAAAAAGTTGCACGCGAGACTCTGAAAACTGAACTCCGAAAAGTGGTAAGTAACTATTATTTTATTTATAAAAACATTTTCTAAATCCAATTATTTAAAGTATAAACCAATGCAAACCTAGTTCACACCTTATAGTATTATACATTTCATACAATGTGTACAAAGCTTTAAAAGAATATAACTCGAGAACGGTGAGAGAAAATTCATTTTTTTTTCTGCTAATTAATTTAAAACCTAATAGTCTATTAAACTGCATCATTAGTTTTTTTAGTCTTTATACAAATTTTAAAAGTTATAAAGCATTATTTTCCATATTTGTTGAAAATTTACGAAAAACCGTTATTAAATTGTCAAAATGTGCAAAATCATTGCCGAAACTTATTATTTATGCACATAAAATTAAAGATCGGAAAATTTTCTTTAAGAATATTGACTCAGAAGCTGTAGAAATATCGATTTTTTTACCAATTTTCATGCAAAATTCAAAAAAAGCCCAAAAAGCTCGATTTTTGGTAAAAAATCGATTTGCGCGACCTCTAAACCACCTCCGATAAATCTGAAAAAATTCTCAAAAATTTTTAGCCTTATGAGTATTCAAATTAAGAATGATCCCCCAAAAATTTTTTTTAATGGGACACCCTAATATATATATTTTAGGATATTTCTTTATTAGGATATTGTCCTAACAAATAATCTATCAAGTTTTTGTTTTCAAATTTATTATTTGACCCTTTCACGAATGTGTTGATAGATCTATTTAGGGAATTTTCTAGGTTCCCATCATCAGAACACGTTTTGAAAGCGGTAACAATCCCATGCCAAACATCAAACATTCATATAAACCAGTTTACTCACTGCATGAGAACTAATATATGAGCTTGAAGTTAAAGATTATAACCATTGATCATTGATTAATTATTATCATCAATAAAACCGATTTTAAAAAAATTTTTGATTTAAACTTTAATTAGTTACATTGTTTCGTATTCGAAAAAAATATTCTCTTATACACAATAGGAAAAATTTAACTTTTTTATAGCAAAAAAATTATATGATTTATTATAAATCCCAAATATTTTTAAAACGTGGATACTGTAATATTTAATGTGCTCAAATTTTTAGATTAACTGATTCCATATGTAAACACAATTTAACATTGAAATCAAGTAAGCCACTTTACAGGAGCAGTAATTAATTAAAAGAATGCCTAGTATAAGTGATAATATCGTAAATTAGTACGATTAGTGTGTTATCGTGCTAAATTAGTATTATATCGTCACAAATTAGGGTGACTACTCAAAAATAGTATGAACAATAAATTGGCAGGCTTAATATAAAGTTCATAACATGTATTTAACCCTTGACGACGGAACTTAAACTGCTGGGAAACTAGCAATTTTTGAAGGTTCGGGTTCATTGAGCCAACATTTCTAAGAAAGGTGTTGTCAAAATTAAAGGGTCCGCCAAATAACTTTTTTTTTTGAAAATGCTATAAAAAAGTACGGAATATTTTCTCAAATTTCTTTTTTATTTGAAAGTACAATCCTTTCGGTTAATAATGGAAAATAATTTCATTCAAATGGCTGCCTCGGCTGGCCATGCAGTATAAGCTTCATCTGAAAAGATGATTTTTTTTGCCAAAATCGGCATCGGAAAAAAAACGTTATATGGCGGACCCTTTATTTGTTGAGTATTTTTTCGTATACCCAAAAATATCCCATTGGTCGTCAACAGTCAAAATTAGTGAACAAATACCGCACCCAATTAATAGTGAAAGACGTGTCTAGTTTATTTCTATTATCTTGTTTTGTAATTATTTTGCTATATGTTGACACGAATATGTCACGAATAGCTTGAGTCGTAAGTCGAGTTTTGACTCTAGTCCTAAAACATACTTTTTATCATTTTTATGAAGCGATAGACAAATTTAGAGACCAAATTTGTAATCACATTTTATAAAAAAAATAAAATCAAACAAAAATCGCCTAAATTTCTATACGAAAAAAATAAAAAAACTAAATTAAATTAAAAAAAAACAAAGATATATGTATCATATTGTATCAGTGTCATGTAGGACATGGAATGAATATCTCAATGTATCTTTAAACTTAAAGGATTGTGCTACCCTATGTCCAATAGCGTTCGGGAAAATATATACCAAAAATAGTGAATAAAATATTCATATTTTTGAAATTTGGTGTCACCCTATTCGGCTCTTAGAATATGGTCTAAGAGGTATGTATGATCTGAAAGCTACATTTATCCTTTGTCGATACACACTACACTCGAAAAAATTAGCTAAAGAATTCTAGCTAATACAACAAAAATAAAAATGGGACATATATCAACGATTCGTCGTCAAAGGGTCCAGTAAAAAAGTTCTTTTGTTTTTAGAAGTACTTTTTTGTTTAAAATGATTGGAAATATTACTTTTTTTAGTGTACTTTTTTCGGAAAAAGGACTTTTATTTAGTGAAAAAATTCATATTTTTGGGAAAAAAATCTTTATCCGGTTTCCGGACCATTAACCCGCTTTTATTGTATTTTAATTTTATCGGCACAAATATATACTATTTCTTGGTACTTTTTCCGGAAAAGGTATTTACAAAAAAAAAAAACAGTTCATAAATTATAAAATTGTCGGGTCGTAAATTACAAAATTGAAGGGTGGGGTTATAAAATTGTTGGGGTTGTGAGCGAAGTGACACGCCTTCTCTTCCAATTATGCCCAAGTTTGGCACCGCCCACTAACTTGAAAATTTTGTTAGAAAACATAGTACATGGTTTTGTTTTGTTAAAATATGTTCCACAGAAGCCAATGTAAAGCAATTTAAAACTTTGGATTGCTTGGGAGGTGCCACTTTTCCAATCAGGATTCAATATGGCATTTAGTAATTTCATGGGTAGGCGATATCTGTTTGGTCCATCTTTCAAGAAGAAAGATGGACCAAACAGCCGTTTGGGCCTGAACAACCAAAAGGATTTTATATTAATAAGGACATGGTTTCACAGTTTCAAAATTTGTTTCATTTAAATCGGGAGGCTTTTCTGATGAAATTGTTTAGCCATTTGTAGCTTTAGTTCAGTTTGAAACAAAGTTCGGGAAATAAAACTACTTTGCCGCAAGTCATTATATCAATTTACCTCTCTATTTAAAAATTAGTAGTGAACTCAATAAATAAGTGAATGCCTCGTTAGAATACGGGTAGATAATCCATTTTCTGAACTTTACAGGAGAAGAGAAAAACGTTGGAGACTTTTAAAAAATCACATTTTTTATTGTTTTTAATCACAGTTCGATAAAATCAACTCTAATTGTATCCGTGTAGAAAATTTCCTTCTAATAGTGTACCTGAACGTGGTAAAATTTTGCATTTTTACAATTTTTTTAATTATTTTTTCATAATGTTATGAATAAAAAACATTTTAGTGTTTCTATTAAATTGCACTTTGCAAGCAAATCGCGTTCAAAAATGCATGTAAATTTTTGGCAATATTTATTTACAGGATAATTAATGTTTAAAATATCGTATTATGCAAAAAGTTATCGTTTTATGCAAAAGTAGTCGATTATACTTTCAAAAAGTTGTCGCTTGTACCCTTAGGCATTCAAAAATTAAATTTGTTCTGTCTTATCGATAATTACTAAATTATATTTTTTGTCTACACTTTAAGTTATTTTTTTTAACTCTTAACGATGTTTATTTAAACAAAATGCACAAAACTAAGTACTTTTGTTTGTATTTAATTGTATTTGATGGGAAAAGTTTAATAGCTTGAAGACCTAAAAACATCCAACTTTAATAAACAAAAAATATATTGATTTTGAAGTTTTTATCCATATAAAACAAACAAGCATAATAATCATATTGTACTAAAATAATACTTAAATGGTTCTATGACTACTTAAATCCAAGCTAACTTTTGTACTCAATGTGAACAAAAGAAAAAAAGTGTCCTAATGACCTTAATTTTGTATTTATCTAATTCGTGATTATTTTCAAAAATTGCTACTTGAATTGTATTGAATTGTGGGAAATGGAAAAGAAAAACTTACGCTTCATAAAGTGATGTTAATAATGGAGGGGAAATAGAAAAAAAAAACACAAGAAAATAAGTAAATAGATTTTCTTGTTATTTCTTCATCTAATAAAGTTTTCTTATAGAGATACAAATATTTTTTTTTTCCATTTTGAAAATATGATAATATTTATTTGTATGCCCGTCTGACATAGAAAAAATAATATTATTTTTAAAAAATTCTTTGTTTTTGTTCTTCTATTGGAAAAACTTAAGTTACTGTGTCTTCCGCTCAAGATGTTGAGTAGAAAAAATAACATTATTTTTCTATTCTTTAGACCCATTAATAATTAAGTTATGAACTTTAGTTTTGTTTTCCGTTCTTATATTACATTTGATGTTGTTCAATGGGAAGTCGTGGAAAACATTGCACTACATCCATACATGTGACTAATTAATTGAGTAAAGTAATTAATTGATGATTTTGTTACCATTTCATTGGTTTCAATAGCAATTACAATTATTTCAAAACCATTTTTTCAATAAATGATAATAAGTTTTGAGGATTTATTTTTTTAAATTTCATTACCTTTAAAAGAACAAAATTTCCACTGACAGCTAAGCTTTTCAAAAAACGTAAAAATATAGAAACTCGCTGAAATTAGAGCTAATGCCCAGTTTAAAAAATTTCGATACTGAAACTTTTAGGTATAGTAGTACTATATGGAATATCAAACAATCAATTGAGATTTCCCCAAATTTAAAGCATTTTTTTTTTTTTTTGTTAAGGCAGAATTAGTTTGTACGTTCTGTTCTGTTCTGTTCTGTTACGAGTCAGCTGTTTTGTTTCTGTTCAATTGAAAGTCTCTATATGTGGTTAGTTTTCACTTTTTCGTTCTGTTCTGTTGCGGACAAATCTGTTGAAAATAGAATTCAACGTTAAGTGACAGCCTAAAGTACGTATGTATTAGTTTATTGCGAAATCTTTTTCTCAATATTTGAATCAGGGATGATAAAGTTGGTACTATAGTACTTTTTATGGTACTATTTGAACCTTTAGTACGATTTACAAATTTTTCTATGTATGAATTTCTTAGTCCCTTTAAAATCCAATAATTATTAATTCGATTTGCAGTCCCATATGAACTATGAATTAATTGGGAACCAAACGCAGTGAATTCAATCACATGAATTCACTGAGTTCGACTGATTACAGATGATTATATTAGAGTTTTAGTAATCGATTAAACTAATTATTGAATTCAATCACTAAGGGTTATAATTATTATTAACTAATTTTGATTTTCAAAAAAGTAACTAAAAAAAATCTTATAAAAATGTGAAATTGTCTATTAGCAGCGTGTTTTTTTAAAATCGAATGAGTTCACGAACAAATTTGTTTGCAACCAATCACAAGGATTGAATTCGCAAAAAACTGTGAGAAACGTAATTCAATACAGCAAGATATTAATAGCACATTCAAAAAATATTAAAAATCTCACACATAAATTTATAGATCAACGATAAAATTCACTATTAAAACCACTCACCAGGTACAGTGCAAAAATCATTTAATGTATATGCTCGTCATATGTATTAATAAAAAAAAAAAAAAATCTTTAATGTTTGTTGATATGCTTTGCTAATGTAAAAGGATAGTATATGATGACATTAGAGAAAAAAAACTGCCATTTAAAGTTTTAACTAAAAGTTAAACTGGCAACTATGATAATGACTAGAGAAAAAACAAACACTCTATAAATAGAAATCGTTCGTGGTAAATTTCATTCTAACTCAACACACAGAGTAATGTGGGATTTAAAAGTTACCCAATTTCTTTAACATGTGAGTTAAATAGATGATATTTACGATTAACACTAAAATGGCACGAAGAATGTTGATGAAGACCGTAGTGGGTCAGAAAATGCATTCCATTCATGCTAGTGTCTAATAACTTTTTCTGTGTTTTTTTTCTAATAGTCAAAGTAAATTATCATATAAAAATTATAATTTTTCTGTTAATTTAGAGAAAAATTTGTCATGATCTAAAACCGAACAAATAAAATCTCACACATAAATTTATAGATCAACGATAAAATTCACTATTAAAACCACTCACCAGGTACAGTGCAAAAATCATTTAATGTATATGCTCGTCATATGTATTAATAAAAAAAAAAAAAAAAATCTTTAATGTTTGTTGATATGCTTTGCTAATGTAAAAGGATAGTATATGATGACATTAGAGAAAAAAAAAAACTGCCATTTAAAGTTTTAACTAAAAGTTAAACTGGCAACTATGATAATGACTAGAGAAAAAAACAAACACTCTATAAATAGAAATCGTTCGTGGTAAATTTCATTCTAACTCAACACACAGAGTAATGTGGGATTTAAAAGTTACCCAATTTCTTTAACATGTGAGTTAAATAGATGATATTTACGATTAACACTAAAATGGCACGAAGAATGTTGATGAAGACCGTAGTGGGTCAGAAAATGCATTCCATTCATGCTAGTGTCTAATAACTTTTTCTGTGTTTTTTTCTAATAGTCAAAGTAAATTATCATATAAAAATTATAATTTTTCTGTTAATTTAGAGAAAAATTTGTCATGATCTAAAACCGAACAAATAAAATCTCACACATAAATTTATAGATCAACGATAAAATTCACTATTAAAACCACTCACCAGGTACAGTGCAAAAATCATTTAATGTATATGCTCGTCATATGTATTAATAAAAAAAAAAAAAAATCTTTAATGTTTGTTGATATGCTTTGCTAATGTAAAAGGATAGTATATGATGACATTAGAGAAAAAAAAAAACTGCCATTTAAAGTTTTAACTAAAAGTTAAACTGGCAACTATGATAATGACTAGAGAAAAAACAAACACTCTATAAATAGAAATCGTTCGTGGTAAATTTCATTCTAACTCAACACACAGAGTAATGTGGGATTTAAAAGTTACCCAATTTCTTTAACATGTGAGTTAAATAGATGATATTTACGATTAACACTAAAATGGCACGAAGAATGTTGATGAAGACCGTAGTGGGTCAGAAAATGCATTCCATTCATGCTAGTGTCTAATAACTTTTTCTGTGTTTTTTTCTAATAGTCAAAGTAAATTATCATATAAAAATTATAAATTTTTCTGTTAATTTAGAGAAAAATTTGTCATGATCTAAAACCGAACAAATAAAATCTCACACATAAATTTATAGATCAACGATAAAATTCACTATTAAAACCACTCACCAGGTACAGTGCAAAAATCATTTAATGTATATGCTCGTCATATGTATTAATAAAAAAAAAAAAAAAAAAAAAAAAAAAAAAAATCTTTAATGTTTGTTGATATGCTTTGCTAATGTAAAAGGATAGTATATGATGACATTAGAGAAAAAAAACTGCCATTTAAAGTTTTAACTAAAAGTTAAACTGGCAACTATGATAATGACTAGAGAAAAAACAAACACTCTATAAATAGAAATCGTTCGTGGTAAATTTCATTCTAACTCAACACACAGAGTAATGTGGGATTTAAAAGTTACCCAATTTCTTTAACATGTGAGTTAAATAGATGATATTTACGATTAACACTAAAATGGCACGAAGAATGTTGATGAAGACCGTAGTGGGTCAGAAAATGCATTCCATTCATGCTAGTGTCTAATAACTTTTTCTGTGTTTTTTTCTAATAGTCAAAGTAAATTATCATATAAAAATTATAATTTTTCTGTTAATTTAGAGAAAAATTTGTCATGATCTAAAACCGAACAAATAAAATCTCACAAATTTGGGGAATTTAAGAAACACGTTAACAATAAGAAAACTCACCGAGAAGAAGACAACCCACAGAAAATTTATAAATCGGTAACCTATGTGCCAAATTATTCGGAGAGAATTAAAAACTCAAATATTTATGATAAAGACAAATTCGAAGTCGCCCTTAAAACTTGCAACACAGTTAACAAATTATTCAGCAAAACTAAAACAAAGCTAGAAAACGAAGATAAATCCAACGTAATATATAAAATCAATTGTGGAGGAGACGGGTCCAATGTATGCAACAAAGTGTATGTTGGGACTACAAAAACCAAACTAAAAACACGACTTGCATCCCATAAGTCAGAACATAGGGCACTACATAAACCAATTGAGCAAAAAACTGCACTCGCGGCCCATAGTACTTTGACAGGGCATAAACCAAAATTTAATGACGTGAGCATTTTACAGGAAGAGAGTAATTATGCAAAGAGATTTTCTCTTGAAATGCTCTACATAATTGACACACCAGCTGATCAAAGACTTAATTACAAAACAGACACTGACAAATGTGCTCAATTATACCGACACATAGTAGACAAGTACAGAAAAATAAAATCAAATTAGTTGAACAGAAACTTCAAGAAGAAAAGACGTTTTAACTCCGCGGTTATTATTCAGATAACTAAATGTATGTAATCATTTATGTTTATTTGTTATGTGTATATTTTTTAATAAAATTGTTACAAATGTATTTTTGTTTAGATTTTCCTGAAGATGGACAATAAAATTGTCCGAAATATTGAAAATAAAAATAATAATTAAAAACAAAATTTAAAAATTTGGTTTTTATTATTGCAACACATGACCTTAAGCCGAACTAAATTCATCACATAAAATCTCAAAATTTTAATAATTTTTTAAATCAATATCGGCAAATTTTCTTAGTACGCACTGCTCATTTTTACATAGCATTATGTACATTTTTCCGAAAAGTTTGGTATTGAAAATGAGCAAAATCGGTCCAGCGGTTCAAAAGTAATGAGTGACAATGTGAAAATACTTCTAAATTTTCCATACAAATTGGTGTATAATGCACTGTATATTATTAGAATTTATTGTAGTGTCTGGTGTATAAAATATAACGTCATATTTTTCCACCAGACGCTAAGAGGTGAATAATATTTAAAATTCAGCGCAAATTCTTTTTACTCCACAAAAAAATTTCACCTCAAATATAGTTTTGTTACCCTCAAAAATGTTTTTCACCACACAATTTATTTTTTTACATCCAAAAAAGTTTTTCACCTCAAAATTTTGTTTTCACCTCTTAACATATTTTTTTATTATATTTTTGTTGTTTCCTTTGTGATTGTTAATTTTGGAGGGTACAAAGATAAAAATTGGTGAAACCAAATGCACTTGTTGTTTGTTAATTTATATCTAAATTTTTTTTTTTATACTTTGGATGCCGAAAAAGTAATATTATATATTCAGGTTGGTACTATTTGAAAATTGCATTTATCATCCCTGATTTGAATGTTTTTGGTTGGATTTGCTTTTTCTTTTTAAAACAGCTGATTCCTTTCACAGAAAAAGTAATTACAAAATATTACCTACAGAACAGAACGACACAGAACGGCAACAGAAAGTAACAACTAATGAGGCCTTTAGAAAGTGTTTTGCAACCGTCAGATAATGGCAATCGTATTTAATTTTTAATTAATTACTGTAGAATATTAGTCTCTTTACAGGAATAAGAAGAAGGGACTCGTCAGTGGTTAATTTATGTGTCAATGCGCTGGTATTCGAACTCACTGCCTTAGCATCAAGCTATGCATCGTAATCTCACCTTTTAACGAGTTGAGAGACGGTCGACACAGCGATGACTGTGGCTAAAGTGGAGTTTTATCACACTACGTACACACAAGTATTGTTTCGATCAGAAAGAGACAGAATTAACTAATACCAATGCACAATTAATTTTCAACTAGAGTACTTCTTCTTCTTAATCCTATCTCTTTTTCACAAGTAATTATCACGTTTTTTGATGCGCTTTATTCACATACAATAGTTGGATACCAAGTGTAGGTTATAGATTGAGTCGCCGTTACGCAAGTATCTTCAAATTTTATGTTAGAAAGTGTTTTGCAGCCGTCAGATAATGACAATCGTAGTTAATTTGTAATTAATTACTGTAAAATATTACAAATTTAGTTAGTCTCTTTACAGGAAGAAGAAGAAGAAAACATTTTTATTGAAAAATTTTTTATGGACTGTGCCCAGTTTAGCAAAAAAAAATATTTTTGAGCTATCATGGTTAATTTCGATGTTTTTAAAACTAAGCGAGATAGGGCAAAACGTAACAAATTTTGCTCCGTAGGAGTATTAAAACACACTGATAATACTGTGCAACACTATTTTTGGAATCGATGAATCATACACGTATAGAACTGTTTTGTAGTTGCAACCGAATTTTTTGACTACAGTATTTTTTTAGTTTCACGTACTATTATTTAGTATTAATACTATTGCAACACTCGACATTTATTTCCAAATTTCGAATTTTTATTGTAACAATTGAATGTTTTATGTTTATGGATTGTAATATTCCATAAATAGACTCACATACGTTCCACAAAATTTGTTATATTAATAAAAAAAAAATTTATTTCTGACAGGCAAATACATTACCTCCAGCATAAACCCAATTTAACCCTTTAATGACCAAACTTGAACCGCTGAATATTTTTCTGCAAAACGAAGTGGAGAATTGGAGGTATAACTATAAATAAATTGTCTGCTACTTTTGGCGATTTATTGCTCCCCCTATCGGAGAAATATATTAATAAAGCTAAATTATTAACTGGGTGCCGTTCCTTAATGGGTTAAGATTTTACTTAAGTTTTAATTTTGTATTTATCTTTAAATTATACCTAATCCAAAAATAATAAATTTATAAAATAAACATTACAAAGACTAAGAACAAAAACTTAAAAAATCATTAAAACCCCAAAAACTATTTTTTTTACTTTTAGTTGACCTTGTAAACCTCTGAGAATATTAGGCCGCAGAACATACGTATCGCTAAAAAGCCACATCTGTCTATTGTCGACCACAACAATTTTTGTTTAAAATATATATTTTTTTTCAAATTTCAACCACGAAAAATTTTATAATATTATAAAATTGATTAGGAAAACTAATATTTTAGATAGAGATCCGATGTTACCGGCAATTATTAAATTTAATTGACAAAATCTCCGATAACTTGTTGCTTGTTGGTAGAAGATAATATTTTTTCAATGATGGGACTGTGTTTTGGTTAAATTTGTAAACTTTTTCTTCACAATAAAATTTAATTGTTCTGATAATAAATTTTAAGTACACTTAGGTCTCTTTTTATGCGGTTTATTTTTATGCGGATTTGAAGTTATGCGGTTTTAAAATCGACTTTTTTTTGTATTATGGTTTTCATTGAGTTTTCATAATTATTTGCCGTTTTAAACGTTTTTCAACGTTGGTATCTCTACTGCATAGTAACTTTCAATATTTAAAAGCAATTTGAATTTGTACTTTAATGATATGTTCGCGATTTGTGTGTATGTATGTGTGTAAGCAACGAAAGCATACAGAATTTGGGGATTCCCCGTTTTAAATTACCTAATTTCGTGTGTTATTTTTTGGTCATTCAACCTGAGTGTAATTGAGTCATTGATATTGTTACATGAAAAGTAGAAGGTTTCTGTTTTAATTTGTATTGTACACATTTTAAAATTATTTTTAAAAATATTATTTTTTGTAAAAGGTAAGTGCTACTACATATGTCTGCTTAAACGACTAATTTTTTATATTTTTTAGTGTTTCTCTTCTAGAAAATGGATACAACTAAGAAGAAGAGACAATCTATTTCTTTAGAAACTAAGATGGAAATACTTAACCGTATAGAAAAAGGTGAAAGATATGCTTCTATTGGAAGACATTTTAAAATTGGTGAGTCTTCAGTAAGAGCAGTTAAAAAAAATGAAGCTCAAATAAGAAAATCGGTTAGTTCTGGAACAGAACTTAGTTCAAAATTAGCATCCTATTCTCGAGATTCCGTTTTCGAAAAAATAGAGCGAGCTTTAATAATATGGATTGAGGATTTAACCAACAAAAAAATACCTATTAGTAGTTACTTAATTGTAGAAAAAGCTCTCATTTTGTACAAAAAAATTAAAGAATCGGAACCTTCCACATCTAAAGAATTTTCGGCAAGCAAAGGGTGGCTTACCGGATTTTTAAAGAGGAATGCACTTCATAACATTCAAATTAGAGGCGAAACTGCATCAGCTGATACAGACAGTGCCAGAAACTATCCCGAAAAACTAAAAACGATTATCGAAGATGGTGGTTATTGCGCACATCAGGTTTTTAATGCAGATGAAACTGGTTTGTTCTGGAAAAAAATGCCTAATCGTACATACATAGCAAAATCCGAAAAAAAGCTAGTGGGTTTAAGGCCAGCAAAGATCGAATAACTTTTTTACTATGCAGTAATGCTTCAGGGGATCGAATGTTAAAACCACTGGTAGTAAACAAATTTTTAAGACCACGAGCTTTAAAAGCAAGGATTTAAAGCGATTACCCGTACATGGCATGGCTAATTCCAAAGCCTGGGTAACAACCGCAATTTTTACCGAATGGTTTATTAATTGCTTTGTTCCTGAAGTAGAACTTTATATGAAGCAAAAAGGTTTGCAATTTAAAGTTTTGCTTATTGTGGATAATGCTTCTGGGCATCCACACATCGAACATAACAATGTGAAGGTAGTATTTTTTGCACCCAATACCACAAGTATTCTCCAACCATTAGACCAAGGAATTATTTCTACATTTAAAAAATATTATATTAAACGTACGTATAAATTTATAGTCAACAAAATTGAAATCGAAACATTACCGCTAAATGAGGTATGGAAAAAATTTACAATTTTAGACTGCATAATTCATGCTTCATCAGCTGTCTCAGACATAAGACCACACACTTTAAATGCTTGCTGGAAAGCGATCTGGTGTAGCGTAATTGATAAGTCAACGTTGTCATACCTTAAAATATGACAACTTGACACCTTATTTATGATTGGCTAAAAGCCTAATTATTTTAATTCAATTACGCGACCTACCTTAACTATATTCACCGTGGGAATTGCAACGTTGCATTTTCACATGGTTACTAATAAGGTAGAATAAGATACTTTAAATAAATAAAGATCAGTTGCTCAGTAGAGCTAAAAGCAAAAAGACGACAATTGTTTTTTTAATATACTACATGGCGATCCTGCCTTAAAAAAAAAATATATAAATTTTTTTAATAAAATAAATAATTCTAAAGTGGCTTTGGTGCCATAACAAACTTTTTTTTAATAAAGTGAATAATCCTCAAATGGATTCGGCGTGAAATGTAAAAATAAAAATTAAAACTAAAATAAAAACAAAAACAAGTGGAAGCATTAAAATCCGATGTGCCGAATTTGTTAGCATTAGAAAATTTCCCCGAAACAAAAGACAAAAAAAAAAAAAAAAAAATTCGAAATAAGTAATAAACTAAAATAAATACGTAAGAAAAATTGTGCCATCTACATTTACTAAATACTGAAGCAAGTGCATCCTGATTTATAAATGAAGGAAGATGCAATGTAACAAACATTGCCGGAGACACACGCCAAGTGCTCCAAGGGTGGTGTGGCCAAAACACCACCAGGAAAACAAGACAATATGATCATCATATTACAACAACAACTACAGCAACAACAAAAACAGCATCAACAACAGCAGCAACTACAACAGAAGCAACAACACCAATAAAATTAGTAAATACGGTAATAAATAATTTTTTATTTTTAAAAGCATATTACTTTATGGCACTAAGAGTACTACTTTCTTAAATAGTAATTATTAATTAATTAAAAAAAAAAGAAAATAAATAGACTTTTACTAACCAGAATTTTTTTTTTAATTTCGGTCGGCTGGGGTGACTCATACCCACAGCGCGACAGAAATCTCACAGTCATCGAAAGGTGATGACTGATTTATGCCATACCCACTTCAATCTGTTTTCCTGAAGGAGACGGATAGGGGATGCTATGGCATAACTGAATTTTTTTTTACTTTCATGCTATACTAACACAAAAAAAAAAAAAGAAGAAAAATTTGAATCATAGCGGATATTGAAAACTTAATATTATTACGATGGGTGGCCAGGAATCAAAGATCGAAAAACCTAACGCCAACGTAATAAATGAAGTTAAAGTGGAAGTACAGCTTCCGGTTATATATTTTATAATTATAATAGCTATACTCGCAATGCAATTTCTAACGACTATTTACCAACTTCATAAAAGGTCGTTACGAAAGAGCTACGTGAGGGCCGCATCTTTGGCAAACGGCCTTAACAAGGTTTAACTCTCTCCTCATGTCTAATAAAACTTTATACAATTTAAATTGTCTTATTTGTAAGGCGAAAAGAGAGAAACTTGTACATTTTAATATGCCAACCATATGGATTGGCTGGATATTGTAGCTAAAGTTAGACTCGTGAGGGATAGATTTGATAAGTCATTTAAGTGTCTAAATACCGATAGACCTACCAGGGACGAAACGGTTGAAAAACATCTAAAGATATTATTTAGTGCCCTAGAGGAAATTCGAGTAATTTTAAACGTAAATTATTCTCGTTTAACCGCGGCACACAAAGCAGCAGCGGATAATTTTTTCGCAGACGTTCGTGATAAACTCGTCACTATCTTAGCACGTAGACACATTGAGGTCGACCTACCGATTACACTTCACGAGGAGGTTACTTGTAAAGTAGAAGTTAAAGCTTCTACGGGTTCCAATTGTGAAGTTAATGAAAATAGCAACATGCCACAAACGATAACGGAGTTTCTGGGTTTGGTCACAAAGATCCTACCGGATTTTGATGGCAAATCGGAAAATCTACAAAGTTTTGTGGATGCATTAAATTTAGTGGAGTCTGTTAAGGATACCCACGAATTGGTTGCTGTAAATGTTATTAAGACAAAGCTAAAAGGCTCGGCAAGGAACCTGATAGGTGAAGAAAATACTATACAGAGTATAATAGCGAGATTAAAGGCAGCGGTAAAAGGTGAATCCACCGAAGTGATCACCGCTAAAATATTGAACGTTAGGCAGAACAACAAATCTGCTAACGCTTTTGCGAATGAGATAGAAGAATTGACAAAATCGTTGTCAAATGCGTACATCTCAGAAGGATTGACAGCTTCATTGGCGGAGAAATACTCCACACAAATAGCTGTGAAATCAATCACAAAAAATGCGTCAAATGAAAGAGTTCGACTCATTATGGAGTCGGGGAACTTTAACACCATGAACGATGTAATCTCTAAATTTGTTGGTTCAAGCACAAATGCTAATGCAAACGCATCGGGCATAATGTTCTACAATTCAAGAGGAGGAGGACACGCTCCTCGAAATTACAATCGTGGTAGTTACAATCGTAACGGTTACAATCATGGTGGTAATCGTGGTGGTGCTAATCGAAATTACAATAGAAATTTTAATGGAAATGGGCGATATAACAATAATAGTCGCCAATATCGGAATGGTCGCAATAACAATGGCAACAGGGGTCGTAATGTCCGATTGACACTCGAGGGTCCGGAAAACGACCAAACCCTAGGTACTCAGTAAATGGGAACACATATAACGGTAGAATATACACTATGAATCTTAACTTAACATCTTATGTATCAATGCGAACAGCGTTAAATGATCACGCCTCAATATTCTTAGTTGACACAGGCGCGGATATTTCTGTCATTAAATACAGTCAGGTCGGCAACACTTCAATTAATTTGAATAAAATAACAAGCCTACACGGCATCGGTAAAGGTATAACATATACACTAGGGAAAGTTGAAACAGATTTGAAAATTAAAAACCTGTTAGTAAGACACGGATTTCACGTAGTTAGTGATGAATTTCCTATTCCATCTGATGGAATACTCGGTCTTGATTTTATTAGAAAATACAACTGCATGTTGGACTATCAAAAGGATCAAGATTGGCTTATACTGAGACCAAACGATTATCCTAACGACATTTCCGTCCCAATGCTTGATGCACCGAGCATCAATTCAATATCAATACCTGCAAGATCAGAGGTTATTAGGGCCATAAATGTTCAAAATTCTGATAAAGATATTCTCATTCCAAACCAGGAACTTCAAGATGGAATATTTGTTGCGAACACGATTGCGACAAGTACTAGGCCATTGGTGAGAATAATAAACACGACACCTAATGACGTCGTTATCAGGAACATAAACCTGAAAATTGAGGATTTAAATAATTATGAGACAGTTATGCATGATAATAATTGTTGCGAACATGAAAAATTACAAAAACTGTCTAAAAAAATTTCCTGAATTTGTCAGGCCTGAACTAGAAAATCTGTGCAAGAGTTATATTGACGTCTTTGCACTTGAGACTGAAAAAATTTCAGTTAATAATTTTTATAAACAGAAATTACGCTTGAAAGATAAGGAACCAACTTACATTAAGAATTATAGAATTCCTTATAAACAAAAAGAGGAAATTACAAAACAAATAGATAAATTATTAAATGATGATATTATAGAACCATCTGCTTCTGAATACAATAGCCCAATTCTCTTAGTACCAAAGAAATCCCTACCTGGAAGCGACCAGAAACGTTGGAGATTAGTTGTAGATTACAGGGGAATTAACAAGAAATTAATTGCTGATAAATTCCCACTACCAAGAATAGACGATATTCTTGATAACTTAGGCAGAGCGAAATATTTTTCTTGCCTTGACTTAACGTCAGGTTTTCACCAAATAGAGATGGATGAAAACTCAAGGGACATTACATCATTTTCAACAGATAAAGGTTCATTCCGTTTTAAACGACTTCCATATGGACTCAAAATAGCTCCTAATTCATTTCAGAGAATGATGTCTATAGCATTCGCTGGACTATGTCCAGTACAGGCATTTCTCTACATGGATGATCTAGTTGTACTAGGTCGTTCTGAAAATCACATGTTAAAAAATTTAACAGATGTATTTGAAATATGTCGTAAATATAATCTTAAACTTCATCCTGAAAAATGTTCATTTTTTGGTCACGAAGTTACATATTTAGGACACAAATGTACGGACAAAGGCATACTCCCAGACGATAGCAAATTTCAAATAATTCAAGACTATCCAACGCCGAAAAATGCCGATGAAACTAAACGATTTGTTGCTTTCTGCAATTACTACAGAAGATTTGTTCCAAATTTCGCTGAACATTCTAGTATCCTAACGAAATTATGCAGGAAAAATGTAAAGTTCCAATGGAGTGAGAACTGCGAAAGAGCTTTCCAACATTTAAAGGAAACACTAATGAGTCCAAGGATACTGAAGTATCCAGATTTTCAGAAACAATTTTGTATAACTACCGACGCAAGCAAACATGCATGCGGTGCGGTATTAAGCCAGGAATATGATGGATTACAGCTCCCCATTGCTTATGCTTCAAGGTCCTTTACGAAAGGCGAAAGCAATAAATCTACTATTGAACAGGAATTAGCAGCGATTCACTGGGCAATAATGCATTTCAGACCATACATTTATGGTACAAAATTTTTAATTAGAAGCGATCATCGACCATTAACATATTTGTTTTCAATGAAAAACCCATCTTCCAAGTTAACGCGAATGAGACTGGACTTGGAAGAATACGATTTTACCGTCGAGTACCTAAGGGGAAAAGATAATAGTGCGGCTGATGCTTTGTCTCGGTTAGATTTTTCCGAAATAAAAAAGATCAATGAGAATATGATAAATATACTTAAAGTGACAACGAGACAGCAAAGCAGAAAAGCCACTGTAAATAGCGACATTAAAACTACGGAGAATGCAAAATCAACAAATAAAGTAAAGATATACGAAGCGTTGAGTAAATTTAGAAATAAAAATAGCGCCAAGCTAGCGATTGAAGGCGACTATATATATATTAATAAGAATAATAAAGTGATCACGAAAAATATAAGGAAAATTATTGATAATGGGAATATTGACCTTGATCGATTATTCCCAATGCTTGAAAAATTAGCAGTCGATAATAATTTGAGAAAAGTACAGCAGTCATTAGGTGACTCGCTATTTAAAAATATCGCGATAGATAAATATAAAGAAAAAAGAAATTTAATGCTCGAGCAATTAATTATAGAACTCACGCCAAAAATAGAAAAAATTACAGATAATGTTGAAAAGGAAAGGATTTTGCGGAAATATCACGACGATCCAATCTGGGGTGGCCACCCAGGAATCAGTCGTATGTTAAAGAAAATACGTCGGAAATTTTCATGGAAAAACATGACAAGAGACGTAACTAAATATGTCAAAAATTGTGAAAAATGTCGAAAGAATAAGACATTTATAAATACAAAGGAGGGAATGATTATAACTCCAACACCGGTAAATGCGTTCGAAGTGGTACAAATAGATACCATTGGGCCATTACCTAAGACAGAGAATGAAAATGTTTATGCAGTCACTATTATATGTGACCTTACTAAATATCTTATCTCTGTACCAATTGTGGACAAAAGTGCGAAAACGATCGCTAAAGCAATTGTTAATAATTGCATATTGATTTACGGACCTATGAATAAGATTATTACTGACATGGGTACCGAATATAAAAATCAATTATTTAATGAAATTTGTAACTTATTAAAGATACAAAATGTAATTTCCACAGCGTATCATCATCAAACGCTTGAAACTGTGGAAAGAGTCCACAGAACATTTAATGAGTACGTTCGTTCATACATTTCAGTAGATAAAACTGATTGGGACGAATGGATTAAATATTTTACTTTTTGCTACAATACGACACCATCACTGGTCCACAATTATTGTCCTTACGAATTGGTTTTTGCCAAAGCGCCTAACATATTTGAATTTCTTTCCGATGGCGAAATAACACCATTGTACAATGTGGATGCCTATGAAAAGGAAATTAAATACAGATTACAGGTAGCACATAAAAGGGCAGCCCAGTTGATAGAAAGTGGCAAATATAAACGTAAAATGTTATATGATAGAAATAAGAATAGTTTAGGGATAGAAATAGGAGATTTAGTTTATATAGACCAAGTTGGTCATAAATTAGATAGTTTATTTAGTGGTCCTTATGAAGTTATAGTATTAGATGATAGAAATAATTGTATTATAAGAAAAGGAATTGACGAGACTCGGACAGTACATTTAGATAGAGTAAGAAAACATATAAATTAAGAAATATTAATATAATATTACGAAAAAAAAATAATAAGTAAAATTATAAATTTGAAAAATGTGAAATTATAAATAAATTTTTATAATAAATTAAATAAAAAAAAAATAATATATAAAAAATATAAATTTAACTTATTAATTTATATTATAAATTAGATTTACTTTATTAATTTATATTATACAAAAGAATGATCAATGAATATTAATAATACACCCTTGATCATTCTTTTATCGGAAAAGGGAGGTGTAGCGTAATTGATAAGTCAACGTTGTCATACCTTAAAATATGACAACTTGACACCTTATTTATGATTGGCTAAAAGCCTAATTATTTTAATTCAATTACGCGACCTACCTTAACTATATTCACCGTGGGAATTGCAACGTTGCATTTTCACATGGTTACTAATAAGGTAGAATAAGATACTTTAAATAAATAAAGATCAGTTGCTCAGTAGAGCTAAAAGCAAAAAGACGACAATTGTTTTTTTAATATACTACACTGGCCTGAGTGTGTTGAAAGTAATGCAGAAACTGAAACATTAACAATATCTGAAGATATCATAGCATTGGCGCACCAAATCGGAGGGGAGGGATTCGACGAACTAAATCTCAATGATTTGGAAGAATTGCTCGAGGATATTCCTTTAAGTGACGATGAAATTGTTGATAGCATCACTACAGACAATGATGAAAATCCAGAAAGTGAGTGTGACGAAGACATTATAGCACCACTCAATGGTCAAACGGTTGGAAAAATTCTTCAGATAGCAACTGAGTTACAAAATCAAATCCTTCTGAACGAACCAGATACGGAAAAAGCCTTAAAACTCAACAGAGAAATTTGTAACCTTATGTCAGGATATCGTGAACAACACAATCAGTTAAAAAAAAATACAACTCAAAAATTAATGACAAATTATTTTGAGAAAACAGATCAAAATATTCCAAATATAGATTGTATGCATGGTCCGACCATATCAACTGCTAATGTTTGTCTTATTTCATCTAGCGATGATGATTTGATTGGTTCCTCTAGCGATGAGGGTAATTTTCCACCAATTCAAAAGCGGATCAGACCCTTACCAATTAGTGATTCCGATAATATGTAATGTCTCACTTTTATGTATCAAATTTTAATTTTATATATTATAAATGAATTTTTTAATTTTTTGTTCGTACTTATTTATTTTCAACTCTTATAAAACTGGTTTAACCAGATAAATGTGAAAAATGAACTGTTTTCGACCTTTTTAATGCGATTTTTATAAAAAAATAAATTAATTGTTTAAATTTATTTTCATCGGGATAAACATTAATTGCATTTATAGTAATTAAATGTGCTAAAATCCCAAAACTTATTTAACAAATTGTGAAAAGCAATCTGATGTAGGCGTGTCCCTATCCGGATTTCATTCTTGCCCAAGGAAATCTTCAGGGGACTTTGTTATTAGAATTTCTAGAGATATTTGTTATGTTAAATCACAAACTCAATGAGAATTTCTTGTCCTCGTCTAGGAGCGAGATTCAAAATTTTAAATATCAAAGAAAAAACAAAAACAACAACAAAAATTGTTTTTGGATATTTTTTATCTTGTGACTTTTTTTATGCGATTTTGATCTAATGTTAATGTTTTATGCGGTTTTCCAACTATTCCGAACTAATCATCCATTTTGTGTGAAAATGGAGTCTTTTTTATGCGGATTTCGTTTATGCGGTTTTTTTTTGGAACGCATCTACCGCATAAAAAAAGACCTGAGTGTACTTACAATTAAAATTATTGAATAATTATTAAATTTTGTTGGGTGCAGTGGAATTCCAACCAATTCATTTTCTGTGTGTATGTCAGGTGATTGTATTAGGTTAGTATAATAAAACGCAGAAATGGTTTGACTGTGTGGGTACCATCAAATTTTATGGCGGTTTAAAGTTTTAATTTTTTTTTGCCAGCACTGTAGAACATAAATGGGAGGTTTCGCCACTAGGGCACAATCACGATTTTCGGTGTATTTAAAGACTTCTTAAAAAATGTCTGCAGTTATGATCATCTTTTATATCACTAAATTTTCCACTTGTACTTCACATGTGATCGAGGATAGTCCGAAAATATCCTTTTAACACGATATTTCATTATTCGGCTCTGAGACCATATCGGTCCAAATGGATGATTTAATCTGAAAGATACACATCGTACTCGAAAAAATCCGCTAGAAAGTGTAGCTAACAAAACAAATCAAAAAATTTTACATATTCGTCGTCAAAAGGTTAAGACATCGAAGTGTTGATATTAATTTATTATACAAACACGATTTTCGCCTAACCACCAGGTGGGGTTAGTTAAAATTGGTAGCACTTTAAAAGACGTATATGTAATATTAATTCTTTACATGGTTATATATGTAGCACGGGTCAGACGTAATTTGCAATCAGCAAATTCGAAGAAAATAAAGTTTATAATTTTTTTTGCTGAAATTGTGGCTATTGATATCCATCTTTATGATAATTTAATATATAATGTAAGTTTTCTACCAGAACCGCTATATTTATAGCTGGCAAACTTGCAACACCAACCTGTCAAATTCACCCCATATGTGTGGCAATTTTGTCGATTTGAGTTAGTTTGGAAATCTTAACAAAAGAAATATAAAGAATTCGCATAATTTATATTTTAGACTTACAAATTAAAAATGTATAAAATTTAAGATAAAAAATAATTTGTCAAAAAAATTGTTTGTAAAGTAACGACAGCGCTTTAAGTGGCTCCACATTTTACCCTATATCATAAGACGCAAAAACCAGTGAAATTAGTTCTATGTTTTGATGTTTATCAGGATTATTTTTCTAGAACATTTTAACAAGAGATGGCCATGACTTTTGACTCACGCTCACGAGAGAACAATTCTTCTAAAGTACGATCACTGAGAAGAATTATTTTTTTTTTATTCACGCAGACTCACCACTCAAAATGAAAAATTTGTTTGGCTTTTTTTTTTTTCAAAATATGCCCATTTTTTTTTTTGTTTTTTTTTTTGCTCAAAATGAAGCAAAGGTCTTTTCCTTTAAGAGCTTTTTGGTCGCTTAATGGGATGCGAGTTTGGTATCTATCAACATAAATGTTTTGTAACTCAAGACAAAGATTTTTCAATTTTTAGCATATGCATTATGTTGAATTTTTTTCTATTTGTGTGTAAGTGTTTCTAAAACCTTAAAAATAAAAATTCTACTTAGAAACTACACAAATTAACCTTTCCAACGGTATGTAACATACCTAACTAAAATTTCATACCCTCGATACTGTAATACCCACAATATGTTAACTTCAGGGATAAAATCACTTGTTTTCTATAGAAATGTTGAAAAATTCTTTTTTTATTTATTTGTAATAACAATTAAATTAATATATAATAATAGTAATAAAATAAAAAGATAAAGATAAATAATTTAATAAAATTTAATCTTAATCACATTAGATCCATTTATATCATAACTATAGTTATACTTAATTAATTGTAGCTGATGAAGTGCTTAAGTTTTGTAAATTTTCAAATACCCAGTCTTTCATCCAGATTATAATCTGGATATAATCTGGATATTATAAAACCGGTTAAAACCAGCTTTTTCCAAAAACCAAATCGCCAGATTTTGAGCTAAAAGCTACATTATTATTTTACCAGCTAAGGAAGAAAAAAATCGCCAATTCTAACAGAAAAATCTCCAAATTTCTAACACCGTATTTTACGTAAAAACTAACCATTCTAAATTTGCCCAAGCAAAATAAGAACAAATAGTGTGATGCTTAACATTTTGTTGTGGATTTTTCTGGAATAAAATTAAAAAACATATATTTATATGTATATAATTTTTACACATCAAGCCAAGTTAAAAATTTACATTTGAAATTAAAAATATAATTTTCTATTTAAAAATATCAATTAAAATTCCGAAATTTTAAGTTATATTTAAAAAATTCCATTTAAAATTAAGAACAACTCAAATACCATTTAATTGAAGTTTCAGAAATTTAAAGTACTCTTTGGTATTCTGAGTTTTAAAAAATTTAATTGCAAATGATAGTTTCTATATTTCAAACGAAAACTAACAATTTATTTATATTGTTTCTAAATTTCACTTTTTTCCCCTAATACGAAAAATTTATTTTCACAAAGTTTATGAAACTTTTTTATGAAATAGTGAACTTCTACAAAACATGTTTCTTCAATTTTTATGTAACTCTTCATCATATTTGTGAAGTTTTCATTGATAAAAATTGATGACAAACAATTTATAAAACAATGTCATCAATATGATGAAACTTTTTTTCCTGAGTGTAGGGGATATATTTTCAAAATATTTAAAGGGAACAAGACTTATACACACAATTCGAATTTCAGTACTGTATTGTAAGGACATTTAAAAATGTTTTATAAATAGAAATGCAATCATGTCCAGTGCAAAAAATACAGCAGTTCGTTTACTTATAAAAGCTTATTCATTTTACTACAGCTTGAAAACTTTCAATACAAAAACGTAACAAAATTTTCTTCTCATAGTAAGAGTAGTAAATTTTATGAGTAAGTGAACTAACTGAATATGTAAGTCTCAAATAATTCCAATCTAAAACCAAAATAAACACACAAAAAACTATACTAAATGTCCAAACATAGTGCAGTAAGTAAATTGGTATATCCTCATTCGTACCTGTAACTACCTACACTCAGGGAAAAAGCTTCATCGTATTTATGAAAAACTTCATAAAAATTAAGAAAAACTTCATTGATTTTTTCCTAATGTAACACTTCATAAATATGATGAAGTTATGTCATAAAATAGCGAATTGATGACAGGCTTCTTCATATTTATAAAATGTTTCATAGATATGATGATGAAGTCGTTCACACTCCCTTAATTGTGATGAAAGTGTTAAAACATAAGAAGTTTTATGAAGTGCTTCATAAATATTATGAAGCATTTCATGAATATCATGAAGCTGATTCATAGGCTTTTATAAAAGGTTTAATAAATATTAAGAAACATTTCATAAATATTGTGAAAAATGTTTATAAATTATATATAAAAATGTTCCCTAAATTTGTTTATATGATGAATTTCATATCATAACCGATATGCGTTGAACCCGACCCTCTCAGAAGTTGATGAAATTTTGCCTACAGCTACATTTTACCTATACAAACACAACCTCATATGTAGAAATTGCATTTTGGAAAATATGTGAGCGTGGCAAGGTATCGAAGTTTTTGACAAATGAGGATAATATGTACTTTCAAGCTGTGATTACTACGGAATGGCCGAACCGATTTCAAAGATCTTAGTGCCATTAGAAAGGTATTTAAATTAGCTTTCGAAAACATATACTGTAAAAAATTTTATATTACACTGAAAATTTTTTTTGGGCAAAAAAAAAACTTTAAACTGGGAAAACACTTCAAAGGCCAAGTGTTTTTTTCCCAAAAAAAAATTTTTTAGAAGGGTCTCTTTAATATATATAACATATCTAAAAACTAAAATGGCTTTTTTTTTTAATTTTTTTAAGTAAATGCATCTCTTGTTAACTTCCTTATATTTTGATATCATTGTGTGCCAAAAAAGAATAATGTAGCTATAACTTGAAAGTTATACAGATATTTCTGTAATTCTCATAGATTAAAACAAGAATCGTATTATCAAATTTTTCAGAAACCCCCAAAATATGGACTTACCCTTGGTAAATTGTTTTTATTTTTTTGATTTAATTTAAAATTTTGCGTAGCTCATACTGTTGACTTTCGGAATATTTGCAAACTTTTAGTGAAGTTTCATCTAAAGGTATAAAAGAATGGAAGCTTTGAGTTCCTGTAATAGTTTTAGCATTTTTAAACCTTGAAAATATCTCTTCTTTGTTTTGTTATAGTAGTCAGCGTCTGCATAAGCAACTTCTATGGATGTCTTTTAAGTTTGTGAAGCCCAATGAAAAAGGTCTTTTGGCGTTTGAATTTGGTTTTTATTTGCGATGCTATAATTCCTATAACAAGAGATGCATTTACTTAAAAAAATTTAAAAAAAGAAAGAAAAAAACGCCATTATAGTTTTTAGATATGTTATATATATTAAAGAGACGTTTCTAAAAAAAAAATTTTTGGAAAAAAAAACCCCTGGCCTTTGAAGTGTTTTTTCCTAGTTTAAAGTTTTATTTCTGCCAAAAAAAATTTTTCAGTCCGATATAAATTTTTTTTTAAATACCTTTCTAATGGTACCAAGATCTTTGAAATCGGTTCAGCCATTCCGTAGTAATTACAGCTTAAAAATACATATTATCATCATTTTTCAAAAACTTCGATACCTTGCCACGCCCACATATTTTCAAAAATGCAATTTCTAAATATGACGTTGTGTTTGTATAGGTAAAATGTAGCTGTAAGCAAAATTTCATCAAATTCTGAGAGGGTGGGATTCAACGTGTGCCTTTTTTATAGGTTTTGATATGAAATTCATCATATAAATTATGTACAAAAACGATGCAATGGTTTTTTTTTTATATTCTTTTTATTCACTATAATAAATTTTATTTTATTTAAAACCAAAAAAAAATACAAAAGTACCTATGAAAAATTAATACAGTTTTTATTTTTGCATTATTATTCTTAAAATATAATTTTTTATTAAAAATGTCTTTTAAAGTTCGAAAATTCGAAGCGAAAGATACGAAAACACTTCTTAAATTTTTAAAATCAATTTCTAACATAAAAGGTTAAACTTGTTTATATAATTATATGTAACTTTAAAACTTTTTATTTTTAATATTATTAATTTTTAATGTAGTTGATTTAAATTTTTAATGAAGATTAATTAAAACTAGTTGTTTAAAGAATTTGATGATTTTTTTGATATTTTGATATTTTGTATTTCTTATTTTTTTTTTTTTTTTTTGGAAGAAAGATTACAATACGACTAAAGTTAAATCAGATGAAAAATGATAACTTTTTTTTTTGTCTTGACCTTTATTGTTATATTTCCGATAAACTTTGATGGAATAAACAAATTAATTTAAAATTTGAAAATAAGATAAGACGAACAAAAAGAATCATACCGCATGTGCACAAGCAATGCATACATTCATTTCTAGTTCACGCTCGATCACTCGCATACAACTTCTTCGTTCTATAAAACAACCAAAGAAAAATGTCCTCCCTTTGCTTCAAAACTGGTTTATATTTTGTATTAGAGTCACTGTTGCAAAATTTATTTTATAAAAATACCGCTAAATCAAACTAAAAATCGCTAAAATATAGATATATTTTTAAATAATTCAAAAATTTACTGATTATTCTCAAAATTTATGAAACTTTTTAATATCTGTTCAGAAATTAATAAAAAAAAATAGCTCAATTTTTAGAACTTTTTTAAATTTTCTTAAAAATTTAGCCAATAATTGATAAATGTTTTGGACTTTTCAAGGTTTGCTTTAAAATTTAGCCGTACATTACTAAATAATTCTGACTTACCAATACCGGCTAGGAAATAAACGCTAAGAAAAAAGTAAAGACTGACTTTTAAAAAATAGCTAGAATTACCGTTAATATTTAACTAAAGCTTTACCCCGCTAAATGCGTTTAAAAATTGACGAGAAAATAGCTAAAATAGAGACATACAAAGTGGGACATCGTGAACAAAAAGCATGCCTTCTGGATGTGCTTTAGAAGCACATTAAATAATACCTTCCGAAAGTGCTTCTGGGTAAGCACTATTTTTTGCTGTGAAAAGTTAGAGTGAAAAAAATATACAACTTACTTAAAATACAAACACTATAAAGCCTGCAACCAATGACGAAAACTTATTTTCCATACATTCGGGCATTTTCATCGATGAATTTAACATTGCCTTGTCATAGGAAGGAATCATTCTTTTAATGCTGCAAAACAACCACATAGGGATATTTTATGCTCAAATAACTTCCAAGAAGTTGTTTAGGCAGAAAAGCTGCCAAAGAATCATATTTGGAATGGTTCCCTCCTATGACAAGACACAATGTTAAATTCATTGATGAAAATGCGAAATTAGAAGAGAAAACAATGTTGGTGAGTATTTTTTAAGTGACGGGCTTATAAAAAAATTGCTTCGCTTTTGTTTCAACTTTGATTGTGTTTTTAGCACTTGCTCAAGCAAAAACAGATCAAATAATGTAATGTTTAACATTCAGTTCTGGATTTTTGTGGCAATGAAATTAAAAAATATGTGTATGTGAAAAATTTGTATAAGTCAGTTGAAGTCAAGAACAACAAATTAAGTAAGAAATTTCCATTTGAATTTAAAAATATAAATTTCTATTTAAAAAACATTAATAGAAATTCCATAGTTTTAAATTATGTCCAAAAAATTATATTTAAAAATAAGAACAATTCAAATAATATTCAATTGATGATGCAGAATTTTAAATAATTTCTCGTTGATTTTGAGTTTTTAATAAAACTAATTGCAGATGAAATTTTCTATACTTTAAATGAAAATGAAAAATTAAATTTTTTTTTTCTAAATTTTAATATTTTTCCCTTAAATAAATTCTTTTCACAAAGTTTTTGAAACTTTTTTATGAAATGATGAATGTCTATAAAGCATTTGCCATAAATTTTTATGAACCTATTCATCTTATTTATGGAAACTTCCCAAATATGACAACCAATTTATGAAACAATTTCATCAATATGATGAAACTTTTTTCCTTGAGTGTGCATTGTCGTTATTACTTGAACACAAATAACTGAAAGTCAAATGATAAGATTAGTTTATAAAACTCAATAAAATTTTTAAAATATCTAAGGTTTTAAAAACCACATACAGTAGTGTGTCCCTTAAAACTAGATTTGTCATTACACCCCGCAGTTTTATAATAAATAGTTCCAAATGGCAGAAATTGACTTCGAAAAAGTTTACTTTTTGTTTCATTTATTCATTTAATATACCCAAATTTATTCAGATATGGAATTCTGACTTCATCGGATATCATTAAAACACTAACTATCGAAAATGGGCCACGAATAGGATAAAAATTCAAAGACATATTTTTTTTTAATTTATTTTAAAGATCTTTAAGCATGCCGAATTAAAAAAATTCGATTGCTATTTTTATAACATAATAGTTTTTATTAAAGAAAACAAATAAATTGGAAAAATGATAATGATATGGAGCGACTCCTCCACCAAATTTTATAAAAATAGATTATTTTGTCAAAAATTTAACAGAAAGCTGAATGTTTTTATCAACGTTTGCATGGTTTTCGGAGAAATATCACTTAAATTTGATAAAGACAATAATTATTTTTACTTTTATTTAAAAAATCTTTAGCCGTAAATACAATGACATTTATTTTTAATTGTGACTACAAGATTGTAAAGCATTTTAATTGATAAAAAAAATATCTCCGCTTGATAAATTAGATTATTTAAAATAAAAATTTAATAAATATAAACTGACATATGATCATATATGGTATAATACAAGGTCATATATAGATATATATATATATATATATATATATATATATATATATATATATATATATATATGTATGCACAGCGCATAGTCTAGAGACATTTATTCATTCCCCCGCATAGTTTAGGGACATTTGCTTACTTTGGGGACTGTCCCCAAAGTTTTCGCGCCTTTTCATACATCTAGCGTTTAAGATGAGGACAATTTTGTCTATACACCGCATATTTCGGCGACAATTTTGGGCATGTCCCTAAACTATGCGCTGTGCATACATATATATATATATATATATATATATATATATGTATGCACAGCGCATAGTCTAGAGACATTTATTCGTTCCCCCGCATAGTTTAGGGACATTTGCTTACTTTGGGGACTGTCCCCAAAATTTTCGCGCCTTTTCACACATCTAGCGTTTAAGATGAGGACAATTTTTTCGATACACCGCATATTCCGGCGACAATTTTGGGCATGTCCCTAAAGTATGCGCTACGCATACATATACTATATATGTATGCGTAGCGCATACTTTAGGGACATGGCCAAAATTGTACCCGAAATATGCGGTGTATCGAAAAAATTGTCCTCATCTTAAACGCTAGATGTATGAAAAGGCGCGAAAACTTTGGGGACAGTCCCCAAAGTAAGCAAATGTCCCTAAACTATGCGGGGGAACGAATAAATGTCTCTAGACTATGCGCTGTGCATACATATATATATATGTATGCGTAGCGCATACTTTAGGGACATGGCCAAAATTGTACCCGAAATATGCGGTGTATCGAAAAAATTGTCCTCATCTTAAACGCTAGATGTATGAAAAGGCGCGAAAAATTTGGGGACAGTCCCCAAAGTAAGCAAATGTCCCTAAACTATGCGGGGGAACGAATAAATGTCTCTAAACTATGCGCTGTGCATACATATATATATATGCACAGCGCATAGTTTAGGGACACGCCCAAAATTGTCGCTGAAATATGCGGTGTATAGAATAAATTGTCCTCATCTCATACGCTAGATGTATGAAAAGGGGGGGGGGACAGTCCCCAAAGTAAGCAAATGTCCCTAAACTATGCAGGGGAACGAATAAATGTCTCTAAACTATGCGCTGTGCATACATATATATATATATATATATATATATATATATATATATATATATATATTTCATATGATCAGATATAAAAGATATGATAATATGTAACATACGATACAATGATATACGATGATATTTTATGCCATATTAAAAAATTAAAAAATGAGTATTTTGAAACTTTTTTCATAGGGTAGGTCTTTTATGGTGAAAAGTGAAAGCATTAGAAATATATGGATCGAGTTTCACATAATAATAATTTTTATCAAGTGGAAAAGTTTTTTTTTTTTGATCAATTTGAAGCAGGTTTGTCAACCTTTTCATTCGGTGATCGGTTTTGGATAACGTTATTTTGTGAATTCGACTTTGTATATAAAATTTAAGGAAAAAGCCGAAGTTTCGGAGACCAAACAGTGAATTTATTGCTTAAATGCGGACTTTTATTTAAATTTGACACTCAAAATTGCATCTAACCAGCCAAATATTCATTTTTCCGTTCGCCAAATTTGTCTACAATCCTTTACAATACCGCATAACGACCAAATGCATTTTTTGTCCGAACTGTTCGATTGGAAACTAAACTGATTGGAAAATTAAACGAGCTAATGCACTATGTTTCATAGTCTATAAAGTCCGCAACATTTTTTCTGGCAAAAATTGTTTGCCGAAAAATTGCTAATATCAGCAAAAAAAAAAAAAATTTCCAACCTACCAAAAGTTTTGCTAAATTTAGTAAATTGATTGCTGATACTTGCAATTTTTCTACAAGGATCCTCCAAGCAAAAATGTTACTGACTTTTCAGACTTTTTTTTTTTGAGTGTAAGACGTCATTTTGTTTTCGAACTATTTTTTAACCCTCTAACCGCCTAGCAAACCTCCAGGAGCAATATTTCAAATTGGCCATATGTGCGCCAAATGAGATATTTAAATTAAGAGTTTTAACGATAGAAAACTAAATTTACAAAATATTTTGTTAAGTAATTGTTGTGTGCATGGCACGGTTTAAAAGCGAGAAAGCGTTAGTGTAAAATTTCGTAAAATTTCAAAAAAATTAATATTTTAAAATTAACACAGTTTTCAAAAATCTTGAAACCATAGTTATTTTGGCGGGAAGCCGTTGATTTTAAACACAAAGTAAAATCGAAGCTTATAATTAAAAAAAAATGCTCCAAATTTGGTATAAGGACATACAGCACTACGAAAGGATACCTGAAAACGACATCGTCTTAACTTGAAAACGTATTTACGGATTTTTATGAAATTTGGTAGAAACATTATATTAGGTATTAGCAAATCTTTTAAGTTTAGTCAATATATGTTAAAGTGTTTTGAAAAACGAAATTAGCCATATCTTCTTTACTAAAAGCAGAAAAAGGTAAGTTTTCAACTGTAGTTATATTTTGAAATGAGTAATAATTAATGCTACAGTTATTTTTTTTTATGGCCCATATCGCCTAAAATAGGCAACGAAAAAAAATGTATTTATTTATTGACTTTCAGTCATTAAATAGTCTTAGGATAGTCTTCGGACAGTCACAGCAAGTCACGGTCCATTTCTAATTTCTAAAAATTTAAATATTGTATGAAAGTAGTTCTTCAAAAGAGTTTTTTAAATTCAAAAACTAATAAAAAATTCTATACCTGAAATATTTAGCCGACTTAAGTTTTTTTGCAATGAAATTCACTTTTTTGGCACGAAAAATGAATAATATGTTCTTCTACCAAAATTCCTTTCGCTGCCTATTTTGGGCGATTTCGACCAAAATAGATAGGGTTATTTTTGTTATTAGAAAAACGCGAAATTGAGCGAAAACTCACCAAAACTTTAACGTAAATTGATTAAACTTGAAGGCTTTTCTATCCTATTCTTAATTCTACCTTAATGAAACCAGTTTCATAGACTCTATAAAAAATTTCAATCGAGTAGCAATTTTCAAGCTATGAAAAAATTCATTACTGAAGTGGAGATAGCTATTTTTAATTTAGTTTTTTTGTTTTTTTTTTTTTTTTTTTTTGCTTTTCTTAGTGTGTAGTAAATGAATATATATAATAAAAAATGAATAAACATAATTAAAATGACCCGAGTAAAAAAATTATATATAGTTTTATGTTTTTTTTATTATTAAAATGTATTTTAATATATTATATATGGTGTCATGCATGGCCATATCTGATTATATGTTTCTTATGTGGTAACATATATAACATTTATAAAATTAGATAATATGTATATATGCTATACATAATCAGATATGATATATCTATTGTCATATATAATAATACATTTATACAAGACAATATGTAATCGTATATGGTGATTAGAGGTGTTCAACTTTGTATTGCCGTTTTTCAAAATGAGTTCTAAAGTGATGGGCTAGTTTGGTTGCTTTGTATGTAAAAATATTTAATATGAAGTTTGGTGCCGATTGTATAAAGAAAACACGAGGCGGAAATCGATTGAAAATTGACAGTGTGTTTTGTATGGGGGAAAATGTCTTTTTTTGGGTTTTTCCAAAAAATTGTTAATATTGAAGCAGTTTTTATTTCATATTATAAATTAATCGAGATGAAGACAAAAAAGCGTTTTCAAAAAGATATAAAAATCCAAAACCGGTTGAGAATTACCCGAGTAAAAAAAAACCCAGACCACTAATGTGCCAAATACCACTTGATCAAACATTTCGAGCCCACATCCTAAACCTTTTCGAAATTAAATACCAAAATATTTTTTTTTACTTACTAGACCCATTAACAGTTAGATATGAAATATTTAATTTTTAGGATGTCAGTATCCTGTCCTAAGGTGACGTCGAAAACTAACAATAATTTTGGGGTATTTTTCAAATCTCCAATTTTTTTTGGACAAAATTCAATCATAGGGTAAAATTTATCTACTTTTAGCAACTACCAATTAATGCTATTCAGTGTTTTATGAAACAAACTACAAGCACTATATTCTAAAAATTTGGTCAAAATCGAACTACAGCAAAGGTCAAATTTCAAGGTCAAAGGTCAATTTTTTTCGAAATTTTGAAGATTTCATGAAATTGATAACGAAAAATCATGTGGTATCTACGTATTTGAATGAAAGTTGACTCAATTATTTTCCATAGTTGGTATTTATTATTTAAAAATAAAAAAATCTTAATTTACCCTTTTGTGCACTTGGAGCCAAAAATGTCCCAATATTTTTTAAAAATACCCCAAAAATATTGTTGGTTTTCGACGTCACCTTAGGACAGGATACCAACAACCTAAAAAATAAATATTTTATATCTAACAGTTAATGGGTCCAGTAAGTAAAAAAAATATTTTGGTATTTAATTTCGAAAACGTTTAGGATGTGGGATCGAAATGTTAGATCAAGTGGTATTTGGCACATTAGTGGTCTAGGGTATTTTTTTTTAATCGGATAATTCTCAGCCGATTTTGGATTTTTATATCTTTTTGAAAACACTTTTTTGTCTTCATCTCGATTAATTTATAATATGGAATAAAAACTGCTTCAATATTAACAATTTTTTGGAAAAACCCAAAAAATCCATTTTTTCCCCACTCAAAACACAATTTCAATCGATTTCAGCCTCGTGTTTTCTTTACCTAGACATTTTTTTTTTAAGTTTTTTTTTTGTCTGACATCAATGTCGATTTGCGTGTGTATAAACCGTTCGTGTTAATCATTTTTGTTAAACGGCGCAAATTTTAATTAAATTAAAAAAAATATTAAAATTACAGTTTTTGTTAAAATTGAAAAATGATAACGCGTGTGGATAATACCCCTTAAGGGCTTTCTTAGCACACTAAAATATTTGTAAAAGCTTCAATACTTTTTAAAATACACTGAAAAAAAAATAAGAAATTTTTTTTTTGATCGTGTTTAATATAAAAATTAATTTAAAATTGTTAAACATTTTTCAAAAGTACGGCTAGTATAAGACATAATTTGCAATATTTTGGGAAAAAACTATTTGCCTATCGCTAATGGTTTACGAGATATAACCATTTAAACTTTGCTCATGATTTTTTGTTATTTTCAAACATTCACAAGATTTTACACATTCTTTGCAATTAAAATTGTTCTGCAAATTGGAAGCTGTAACTAACGTTTCGTTAGTTAAATCTTGAGTTTCAGTGATAGATTCTAAGCCGTTTTAAATTTTTTCTAATCCCCAATTTTTTGATTTGATGGCATTGTTTTTATTATTATTATTATTGTTATTTAAAACCGAATACCTAACTTAATTTCTTACACCAATTTGCGATTTGTTTGTTTTTTTGTTGCTTTTTATTTTTTCAGATTGACGATATTCGCGCCTTTTATCGGTTAATTTGTTACGCTTCTCAGTTTTCTTTTTACGAATTTCACGTTTTTTTTAACGTATAATCTGAAACCATTTTAATAATTTTTGTTCACAACTATTCACTCACATAAATAAAATAAACTGATTTGAAACTCTAATATTTATTCTTAGAAGCATTCAGCAAAGGCCACTATAATCATAGAGTTTTTATAATAAAGCAAGTTCTTTAAGATTTCATTGCATCGGCGGTAATTTGGCGGTTTTCGCGGTAGTATGTTTCAATTGTTTTGTTGAAATTTGTTAAGGTGGCCCTCTTGAATATTGTTTAAAAATATAGTCTCACTTTCTAGGGGCTCAAAAAAAACGCGTTTTTTTTTTGCAAATATTATTATTGGACCGATTATAAAATACTTGTTGGGATTCTGGGTTACTTATTAACCCGAATTCAAGAATAATTCTTTTAAATTTTCAAAATCAAATATTTCATACAAGGATGCTTTTTGAGGTTAGAAACATTTTGTTTCCTCCATAAAATTTTAAATACTTCAAATTTTTTGGTGCGTTTTCGATTTAAGTATCAAGCTCAGTAAAGTCTTCCATTCGATGTTCGTTTGAGCGGAATTGATACAGTGCTTTAGTTGTCAGAAAGCGAAATGTGTTTGGAAAAAACTGCCGCTGCACTCGACAGGATTGAAAAAAATTATTTTTTTTTCCCTTTCTCAGTTTAGCCCGTCGCCATGCCAAGTTTTGATACAAAAAAAAGCTTAAAAAAAATAGTTTTTTTGCAAAAATTTTCAAAAGTTCATTAAGTTACTCACATCACGCAATACACTAGCCAATTTAAAAGATAATTCAGATTGTCAGACCCAAAAAAGATACATATTCAAAAAATTTACGCTTATTTCTTTTAAGTTTGTGATGTCCGTGATACGTTATTGGTGCGCCGACACCAACTTGATATACCTCAAACTTTATAAAATTTCGCGGTTTTATTAATTCTGCACTTAAAACACATTTTTATTAAACGGCGCAAAAACCCTATTAAAATTCTTCAAAAAGTTCAAAATTCGGAAAATTTTGGTTTCACTTGTAAACCACCATGCAACTTTTCACCCAGCAGTGATATCAAATATTTCTTTTTTGTTGATATATACTCTAAGTCTTGTGACTATATTTTGTATTGGTTTGGATCTGCAAGCTAAAAACTATTACAAAGAAAACGGAATGCATGAAAAAACTCTTGCAAGTTTCAAGTCGTTTTTTTAATTTTTCGAATTTAAGATGACCACCAATTCTTAAGGTGAAGACTTTTCAACGCAAAACTTTGCACGTCATATCCTTCAAGTATAGTCATCCAAACCTTGTACAACGTTTTTTTTTTTCAATTCATAAAACTTAACGAAATAAGAGCCATAATATTTATGTCGGTTTCAGCAGGTGCTCAAAAAATTTGAAATAGCCCATATATAAGCAACATAATTTCAGATATAATATATACAGTATTATAAAAAATATTTTTTTGTGTTATATTAGATATGCTTACATATGGTGCCATTTGAATAATGCAATTCAAGATATAATTATATATGAAATTATCATTGACAATTTAGTTTGAGATATGACTATATATGGTCCAACATAATTAGTATTTCCTATGCGTATAAGATATAATTATATATTGTTATATACAACCCCACGCAGAAGCCCAAATTATTCTTCTTTAAGTTTTTTATATTTTTATTTAAAAACATATATGATATTGGATATAAATAAGTAATTCCCATTTAATCTCAAAATTTCTCATACTATTCACCAAAAATCATTTATCTTTTTGGATCTTATTATTATTTCCAAGTAGATTTAAATTAATCCTACGGGATATTTTGGGATCTATCAGGATCCTAAATTTGATATTTGTGGATTCCCCAATGTTGAGATAAATTTTTATCTAACTTAATCCAGTAATAATTCCGATCTATATCAAATAAGATATTGTATTTGAAATGTACCTGTTTTTTGATCGGGAATACACTGGTTTTCTATGAACATATACATATATGAGGCTTTCTATAATAACACTTCGAAATATCAGATCGAAAGATACTTATATTTGTGGGTGTTTGTTAAAAAACACGAAACAGCTGAATAAAGTAATAGTCAACATAAACCATTGTCACAAGCAAAGTGCACTAAGGGAAAAAGCTTCATTATATATATAAAAAAACTTCATAAATATGATATAAAATTTTAATAATTTTTGTTCAGTTTTCGCTATAGTTTATATTCACAAAGTTTAGGCAACTTTTTATGAAATGATGAAGGTGTGAAACATTTGCCATACATTTTTAAGAAACTTTTCATCATATTTATGTAAACATCATAAATATGATAATTGATGACAAAATATTTTTGAAACAATATCATCAATATGATGAAACTTTTTTCCCTGAGCATATTTTTCTGAGTAAAACAACTACAATTACAGTTGAAATAACTGCAACGCATTACTACAGAAATATTAGCTATATACTAACTGCAGGTCTTTCCTGAGTGAACTATACACTTGTTTTAGCTTTACAGTGGAGTGTTAGCATTTGCAAATATTAAAAATTATATGGCATAGCCGTGTGGGCCTTAAGAAAATATTAAGAACATTATCTTACATGTTATATCTCTAATGAGCAATTGGTGTGGAAAGCGTTATATATATCTTATATGATATGGTAAAAATAAAGCAGAGTAATCACTACATGCTACTGCAATGTATAAGGGTGCGCTGTCGATTAAATGTTATTCGCTTAATCTAATAATTTTGCTCAATTAATCTCCGTTGTCACATGCTCCGTTGTCACATGCTCCGTTGTCACATGTCCAAGTTCGGAAAACTTAATACACTCACATTTTTTTTGCAAATACAATTACACTATTGCGACTCAGCTCGCAATGATATTTTAAAGGAAGTGAATTTTTGGCACTTGCGGCAAGTTAAAAGTATAAATGAAAAAATTAAAACTCTGCTTCACATATCATTAGCCAGCTTAAACCTTCAATCAAAAATAACTCTCGAATTTGATAAAAATGCAAACAAACGTGTTATAATTTAAAATTTTTTTTTAAAATGCCTAATTTGGAGATGTTGATTGTTATTTGTAATTTAAGCAAAAATTACAATTTCTTTTCTGGACATTTTGTGAAAATTGATTGTTTTGTCAAAAATAAAAAAAAAAAATTAATGTTAAATTTGATTAGACTATAATTTTCTTTGCTTTTATTTTAAAAATCTTTTACCATTAGTTAGTTGCCTGGGGACAAAAAGACCCATAAAACGTAATTTATAAGTAATATTTTCACTTAATACAAATAATTATTTTAATCAACTCGATCCATACATGGTTAATATTTCCAGTTTTTAAAAAAGACGCATTAGGAAATTTACATAATGACTTCTTTCAGAGGTCTAACTATCTAACGACTTATTAAATACATTGAAGGGGTAAATATACTGTTGGGATAACTGTGAAAAACAAAAAAAAAATGAGACCAATTTGAACCCAGCCGTTTTAAACCTTAAAAGTAAGGTTAAGACCATAAAGAATTGCGCTTGTTCGTTAGTTTAGTACTCTTTATCACATATTAAAATTTAACTAAAATTTGAAGAAAAAATATACTCTGCAAATTTCCTAGTGGGTATTTTTTGGTCAAAAGTGGAAACATTAGCCCTATAATTTTTTATCAATTTAAAAGCTTTGAAATCTTGTAGTCGTAAATAAGAGTAAGTTTCATGAATCTTTTTTGTCCCCTCTATCTGGCAAGCTCGCTTCCATGCGTGGAATTTTAATTGGCCATAAGTGCGCCAAATCTGAAATTCATAATCAAAATTTAAGCTATTTCGATAGAAACCCAAATTACAAAATATTTTGAGAAATAAAAAAAGCTCTAATTTCGGAAAAGGACATGGAGGATTACAAAAGCAAATATTTAAAGCACATCGTCTTAACTTGAAAACGCATGGACTGATATTTCTGAAATTTGGCAGAAATATTATATTAAATATTATTAAGTATTATTAAGGTGCGCTTCGAAAACTAAAATCGCTATATCTTCTTTATTAAAAGAACAAAAAGGGTAATTTTTAGACTGTACACACAGAGAAATAAAATGCCAACCGAATTGAAAAGTGTATTTTAATCGTAACAACTTAGCAATTCAGTTAGTACAACGATATTTACATCAGATTTCTGAAAATGTTTAGTGTTGCAACTAAAATTCAGTTCAATTAAACTAATGTTAAGTTATGCCATCCGACTGAAATTCGTAATAACCGAATTGGAGTAGTAGTAACCGAATTTCAGTTGATAAGAGGAATAATTTATTTATTTATTATTTATTTTTGTGGATTAGTTTTTGAGATTCGCTCTAAACCTATTTTGGTCCATATAAAATTTTGGTAGAAGATGATATTGTTTATTTTTCGTGCCCAACAATTGGTAGAAATTTCATTGCAAAAAAGCTTTAGGCCGTTCTAAGGGTTAAAGATTATTTAAATAAAAGTAAAAAGAATTATAATTCTATCAAATTTAAGTGAAATTTTTCCGAAAACTATGCAAAATTTTTCTTAATTTTTGACAAATAATCAATTTTCATAAAATGTCGTGGAAATTAGTCGTAAAACACATAAACACAAATTACCATTTTACAAATTTATTTTATTTTCTTTAATTACAACTATTGTATTTTAAAATTGCTGTCCACATATCCGAATTAGGCATTCCACAAAATTTCCTAAATTAATTTTAAAAAATACACGTTTCTGCATTTCTATTATATTTGATTCCAGGCTGAATTGGGTTAATGACATCCGATGAAGTCAAAATCGTTTTGTATACATTTAAGGAACAACTGAAATAAAAAATGATTAATAGGTTTTTTGTTAAAGATCTGCCTATTATGGGGGCTCTAGCTTTTCTAAAACTTCGGGTTCTGATGATATCTTTAGCCAGATCGAAATTCTAGTATCAACCTAGCTAATATGTTTGATTTGCTTTATTTTTGTAAATATGCGGAGGTTGAAAGCTCGTTATAAATAACATAAGAATAATATCGATGTATATAAAAACAAAAAACTAATATAACTGTAATTTTTTTTAATTTACAATATTTTGAATTAAAATTACACATATTTTCAGAAATGGGCATTAATGATTTCTTCCATTTGGAGGTAATGAACGAAAATCGACAAATCAGTTTTAAGGGGCATTCTAATATATATACACAAACACTTTAAAACTTCTGACGACACGTATGTATAACATAATTTGAGTAAACAAAAGGAAATAATTTAATTGAAAATAGCAAAAATAAATAAATGTAAGTGCACATATTTATTAAAGTATTTCTGAGCTAATATTAGATTGTAATAAAATTTAGAAAATTGTACTTTAATTGAAAATTAAAATGTGAGTTAAAATTTAATAAAGATGCATACAGAAAGTTTGCGTATTCATAGTAAGCATGCTAGTAAAATACACGGTGCAACAAAAAAAAAAACAGTTGCTATCACTTTTCAAGTGACCTAGTGCAGGTTGTAAGTCTAACTGAGTGTATTACAAAACTTTCGAAATAACAGTTAAAGACTTACGACTGGCGCATTTAAACATTTGTAACTCGGTAATATTAATTTAAAATTTTTTGATGGCATATCAATGGCGTTTTGTACACCTGAAATACTAAATATAATAAAATTAAATATAAATAAAATATAATAAAATTCACTCGCATCAATTTGAGCGAGGGCCGTGATAGTAGTTTAAAAAGTTGTTGCATATTATAATCATTAGTATCTAGAGATTGTTCATGCCAAATTTTAGAATTTTATTTCTTCAAAAAAAAAAAAGTTACAATGTTTTGATTCGAAAATTGCCAAAATCCACTGTGCAGCGGCCAGCAATTGGTTGCCACCGTTGGAATAACGTTGGAAATTAATTATATCCAAATTCCTTAAAGCAAGCGTCCTTTTAAAAGAACATCTGACAAATGAGAGCAAAGCGCCGTTCTGCACGTGCATTTCTGTACATATTTTCTTAAATTATTATTGATTTGCTTTGTTATTTAGCTTCTCAGCTCGAAAGCGTCATTTGGTGAAAGCAGTTCCGGGTATTTTAATTGCTTATTGAGTGCTTTGTGAATAGTGATTTTTTCTAATAGTGAGTAATGGAAAAAAACATGTTAGTAAATAATTTACATCCAGTTAATTGTTATTTTTTGCTTAAACATTAATAAGAGTAACATCTTAGTTAAACCATAAATAAATGGAAAGCTTGCGTAATGCTGTATTGCAGCGCAAAGTGAACTGTCTTTGGACAGTACTTTTAAAAGGACACCCGATTCCGGAAATGCTTTGAAATAAAAACATAAGTTTTCAAAAAAAAAAAAAATACGGCGCTATCTGGGTTAATTTTGTGAAATATTTATAAAACACGTACCTTTAAAAACCAGCAACATAGTTCGGTCTAAAAAAGAGAGTGCGTTCATAGGTTCCCGCCGATTGTAATGCAATTGGGATATGTAATAAAGAACCAAAAATTAAAAAACTCATGTCTTCTTTAAGTTGCCCAATCTCACATTTAGGGGTTACAAATTGGGGCCAAATATTACCCTATTTTCTATTTTTGCGTTTTATTAATTTTCCTTCCAAAGAAGCTAGACATAAATTTGGTATCTGATGAAAATTATTTAAAAGGCGCAACGCCGCACAGTGGTCAATTTCGCGAGATAGCGGTCAAAACTCTATAACTTTTGACCGGACTGGTATTTTTTTACGCAATTTTTTTTGTTCAATAGGAGGGACTTTAGGCTTCAATTTTCGTGTTCAAACGTAAAAATCGACTGATAGGAACGTAAGTAATGTGGAGTTAAAAATGCATTTTAATTTTTTGTTGAGTTTCCATGTAAAAGATGAATATTTTGACATTTTAAATAGGTATTTTTTTTTAAATTTCATATTTTCTTCAATCGTATTTTACAACCAATACTTATTTATTATTCCTAAACTTAATTTTGGTCAGAAAATGCCAACATTTGGCCCCTGACATTTATTTAGTCTCAATATTCACAGGGGCCAAAGGTTGGTTTTTTTGGAAGAAAGCTAATTCTTGTGAGGATTAAACTGAAAAATAACACTGAAATTCCCAACAATATCAATACCATTTGGATATATTAAATACAGAACACAACATCGATAAAATTTTAAGTAAACTTTTACTATTGATTTAAAGTGCACATATATTTTATTTAAATGTATTAATAAAAATTTATACTAAAATTAGAAACAAATTATAATCTTTAAACTAGTATTAATTAAACAATATTAGTAAAAATTTCTTCCAAATAGCTTTGATTTTCATTTTGCAGTAGTTGTTTAGCTTCTTCATCTAACTCTAATGAGGTTGATTTCCATTTTTGTCGAATACTGGACATATATAGGTCTGATGTGCACAACAAAATATTAATAAGATCTTCATTAGTACAATATCTGGAAATTTTTCTTGTATTGTGCTCGCGAAAGAATCTGTAGTCTTTGTTCCTTTTTTCTTGCGCTTCTTCTGAGAGATCTCCAATTGGAAGCATATTGTGCTGAATTATTTGTTCCCCATGGAACAAAATTTTGTGAACTGTGGTTGGCATATGTCTCCAAGAATATTTTTGGTTATAAAGGGTTGCTGTCTCATTAGCATACTGACCAAATTTTTTTGCATCTATCTTTTTGCTACATGCTATAACTTCTAATATGATTTGAAATCGTCGTATTAAATAATCTACTCCAGTTATAGAAGCTGCAGTTTCTGGATCGGAAAAAAATCTCCTTGCTGTGTTTCCATCATTAGAATTTCCTTCTCCTTGCTTCGGCTGGTCAATTATAAGGCCTATCTCACGGTATTTTTCTCGAATATCTTTTTTTTTGCTTTCTTTTTTCCAAACTTTCTTTGTTGTTTCTCACTGTTTCGCCTAACGGGCCAAATTCCAAATCGTATCCCAATTTAAGAATATGCTCCATAAAACGAATTCTAGCATGAAGAGGTGACATTCCAAATTCATATGCTTCATTAAAACTATCGTCTTGTGTTGGTGGTTGGCTCAATTGACTTGATGTTTTTTGGCATATGGTGCAGCTTGACGAAGACTTTGTTTCGGTTAAAGCTTGTGCAACTTTTCCATTGATCATTGTAAGTGACATTTTAAAGTTAACTTCGATGCATTGGTCATTAAATATCACTGGTTGAAGTTCTTTAATTGCATCTCTTATTTTGCCAACTTCTTCAGTTATGACATCTTTAGTTTCTTTTTTGTAAGCAAACTTTATTGGTCTACAAAATTTTGTTGACGAGGGAATTTCATTCTTCCATACATCTATCTCTGCAGCTCTACTAGTTGACGGCTCTGAACCAATATAAGTTTTTGTTAAACGTAATGGAACGAAAGAAATCATGAATAAATTGGCATCTGATGAATTTTCCGCATTACCTTTTTTGTATTGTTTCTGGCCAGAGGACCCATCACATCCCCATTTAGAAATTAAAGTCATGCTGCAATTTTTAAACTTCTTTAAATAGTCAGCATCAAATGTCTTTAATAATCGTTCTGCAGAACTTGAAGTTACACTAATAGCAGTTGGTGAAGTTAAGCAATCTTTTTTGGCAGAAACTATATCTCGATATGATGGAAAAATTCCACAATTTTTTTCATTGGTTCGCTTCCGCAATTCTGTATATTTATTTTTGGTCATTTTCAAATCCAAAAATAGTGCAAATGCTTCTTCTGGAGTAAATTTATTTTCTTCAGTTGGTGTCGGCATACTTTCTAAAATCCTTTTTGTGCGTCTGGGGCTTGCTTCCACTGTTTTTTCAATGATAGCAATTTTACTCTTTTTAGTTTTCAATGGTTGAATTTGATGCAGAAATGAATCCTTTATGATGCTACAAGAAACTTCTTTATTGATATGTTTAAGCTTGCGTCTTCGTGATCTTTCACTACAATTATCAATTGTTTTTGCTGGTCGACCACCTTTTCCAGTTTCCGTGGTAGTTACTGATGGCTTTTTAAAAGTAAGTTTATTTCTTAGCCATTCTTGGTTGCGTGAGTAAAACAATTTCTTGTTTCTGGAACATTGATTGTACCGTTTTCTTAAAGTATTTAAAAAGTTTTTTATTTTTAAGTTATGAATTTTAATTTCTTGTTTGTCGCATATTTTGAAGAATGGATTATTCATTATATGTAAAATAATGTCGTTTTCATCTTTCCGTTCAAAATATATATCAGATAGAACACTATAACTGAATTTAGCCATTGTTTAAACAATAATGAAGAAAAAAAATGAATGCATGGATTAATATACTATTGCTCGAAGTTTCAACATGATCTTTTTTACCTCTTTGAAACATAATATAACAGGTACTTGGTTTTACCAGTTATTTCCATTGGTTTTAAATTTATTTGCAATTTTCAGGTATTTAAGTTATGTAATATTAGATGGCAATAAAATCATTTTTTACCTTTTCCAAATGAATTGCCAGATACCACATAATTTGAGAGTTCTATTGTCATTTTTGTCAAAATTTTAATACACCCTTCTATGTGGACTAGGTCCAAATATGGGCCAACTTCTCCTAATTTCAACAGAATTATTTTTTGGGTTAATAAGAACTCTTGTACAAAATTTCATCAAAATATATGCATAATAGCCACTTTCACATACAAATAACTTCTCAAAAAATATGACGTGCATTTGTACCGAATATCTTACCTTGGGTCAGAAAAATTGCTGTAGCTCAAAAAGTGCAGTCCCGATGCATGGACATGTATATATAGGAATGTAGGGGAGAGTTAGGACTACAAAATAGTAAATTTGTGTTTTGACTCAGCTTGACTCACAGGAGCTGTGCTCTATGAAGTAGGAAATTTCTGAGAAATTTGACCTTTTTTAAAAAAAATATTTAAACTGTTCTGAAAACAGTAGAGCTTCAATTTTTCCAGTAATAGGAAATAATTTAAGTTACAACACAAAATTTATTTCGTCCAAAAATCTTGAAAAACAAAAAAGTTATGATCATTTAAACTTTAAAAATTAACTAAAAATATCATAAATTTACTAAATTCTGAAAAAGCCCATTTTGGACCACCCTGTTCTCAGTGAAATAGTTGAAATAGAGTTCTAATTTTTTGGCTCCCGAGGTTTACTACTGTCTACTTTCATATGAGTCTAATAACTTTAAAATCGGAGAACAAAAACCAAAAGGAGTTTTGGCCGCTATCTCAAAATATTGACCACAGTGCGCCGGTATAAAGTAGCATGTCCAATCATGCTCAACTTTTAGTAAAAAAACACATAAATTTTGTGTTAAAAGAACTTTCTATACTCAGGGAAAAAGCTTCATCATATTTATGAAAATCTTCATAAATATGAAGAAAAACTTGATTGATTTTCGTCCAATGCAATATTTTGTAAATATGATGAAGTTGTGTCATAAAAGAGTCATTTGATGTGAGGCTTCTTCATATTTATAAAATGATAATGATATGTCATTTTCAAGAAATTTTTGAATAATAAATAACACAACAAAACACAATTACGTTGTTTACTGTTTAAAACCTTTGTTCTTATTAAACAGTAAACAACGTAATTTTGTTTTGTTGTGTTATTTATTATTCAAAAATTTCTTGAAAATGACCTACGACGTAGGTCGAAATATTGAAGAGGAGAATAAATAAATAATAAAAATTTAAACACTCGTTTTTTAATTTTATTAAATGCCTTAAGCCAAATTAATAAAAATTAATTAACAATCAAAGGGTCAACTATTAAAAAACTTTTTATATAATAATTTTTTTTATATAAAACTAAAAATACAAAAGTACAAGAGTTTATAAAAAATATCTTCTAAAGTTCAAAAATTTGTAGTCGAAATATAAAAAAATAACACTATTTAAATTTTTAAAATAAATTTCTAACGTAAAAGGTTTAACATATTTATATAATTATAAGTGTCTTTATAATTTATGGTTTTTAATTTTAGATGATGGTAGTTGATTTTTACTGAAGTCAATTTAATTTTTAATGAAGATTAATTAAGTTTTGTAGACACTATATTGAAATTGAACTAGTGGCACAAAGAAAACTTGTCACATTTGTTTCCAGGATTTGATGAGTTTTCTGCTGAAAATTTGTTAAATCAAATTAAAAATTATAACTATTCTTTTGGTTTTTTGTTACTTTTATTTTTATATTACCGATATGCTTTGACGGCATCTTACATTTCTAAAAATCATTTTTTATCTACGAGGTCGTTGTTTATTCAAATCTATTTAAAATTTGCAAAACCAAATAACGTGAATAAAACAGTTTTTGCTTTATTGACAAAAATGCGTACAGTTTGTACAACTGTACGCGCGTTCGCTCACATGCAACTTCATCGCTTGTAGGATTCTATAAATCAACTTTCGGATAATCGATTTTTTCGACTTTTGGAAGTCAACTTTCTTTTGAGGAAAAACCCGAAAAGTCGACTTTCTTCTAAAAGTCGACTTTAGCTTTCGACTTTTCGGGTTTTGTATTTGTCAAATGTCATAAGTATATGGCTTAAAAGTAAATAAAAAAAGTAAATAGACAAATAGACAGTGCTGCCAACGAAATCGTTTAATATGACATAAAACCCAAAACTAAGCAAAAAATGCCCAAAATGAGGTCAAACCCTAAAAATGTTCCGATTTGGACAGAAAGTGCTCCTAAATTAGGCTTTTTAAAAATAAATAGTGTAGTCACTCATTTCGCGACACTGTCAGCACCAGTATCCTAAATTAGAAAACCTCAAGTGCAAACATTCATTCCGAACTTTAAATTTCATTAAATATATACTGATATAAATGATTGTAGACGTTTGGCAATCGGCAATTTTTTAATAGAAAAATTTAATAAAAAATTGGGTAAGTTTTAGAAACTTTGTTTAAAGATTATTTCAACGTTATTGAAATTCGGGTTCATTATCATTAAAAATAAAGCATAAATTCTACATGCATATGACAATTAATTGATCAAAAATAAATCTAAAATATAAGTTTTTTCGCGAATTAAAAATGTTCATTCAAATATTCGATTAAACGACTTTTAATTAGAAAAAATCTCGAGCAGTGGAAAAGTCGACTTCTAACTTTTTTTGCAGAAGTCTAAAAGTCGACTTTTTGTTGCACTATAACAAAATTCCTTTGGTAAAACAAACATAACTAAAATTTTCTTAATATGCTTCTAAACTGGCTTTCATTTTGTGTTAGAGTGAACAAAATATATAACATGCCTATATTACAAACAATAAAGGCTACAACCAATGACGAAAATTTATTTTCCATTCATTATTTTAAAAGTACCGGGCTTATGAAAATTTTTTTCGATTTTGTTTTAAATTTGATTGTGATTCTAGTCTTCTATTGACAGTATAGCCATTTCACGTAAAAAATATCAAGTATAAATATGCTCAAGCAAAAAAAGAACAAATAACGAAATGTTGTTTCAATGAGTATGAGTAGAGTTTTAATACATCAATAAAAGTTAACAACATCAATTCAATGTAAAAATTTACATTTGAAATCAAAAAAATATAGTTTTCTATTTAAAAAACATTAACTAAAATTACGAAATTTTAAATTATATTGAAAAAAATTGTATTTAAAATTACGAACAACTCAAATAACTGATTTTTCCGAATTTTTAATAATTTCTCGTTGATTTTGGGTTTTAAAAAAATGGAACTGCAAATTATATTTTCTATATTTTAAATCTAAATTTCTAATTGTTACTATTTTTCTCTAAAACGGAAAAATTTATTTTCACAAAGTTTATGAAACTTTTTTATGAAATGATGAAAGTCTACAGTGGTGTTCACAATATTTGCAACTGAAATCATTGTTTAGGTTATTTTTATTTTTTTTGATCAAAAAGATTTGTGGTATAAGTTTTTTTTTTATTAAATTCAGTTATAGCATATTATTTTACAAATACAAAAAAAATATTCATAACATCTCAATAATAAAAAAAATAATTTTAACAAAATAAGCCGATAGTGCAGTGTTCAAAACATTTGCAACTCTTAAAGTAATTAACAGGAAATACAAACAATGGTTTTACCGCTCAGTATTTTGTAGCGTAGCCATTATTTTTTATAACTTCTGAACACCTCTTAGGCATTGAGGTAATGAGCTTTTTAATATAATCGTCAGAAGTTTCATTCCACTGCTTCTCCAACTCGACGAAAAGTTCATCACCATTTCGGAATACTTTATTGCCAATATTCCGTTTTACAATCATCCATATGTTCTCAATCATGTTGAGATCGGGAGATTGAGCCCGTCACGACATGATATTAATTTAATTTTCCTGCAGCCAAACTTTTACAACCCCCGCCGTGTGTTTTGGGTCGTTGTCGTGCTGGAAGGCCCATGAGAGTGGCATTTCCCATTCAGCATACTGAACTCGAAAAATCTCTATAGATTGTGGCCGTCATTGTGCTAGTAATGCGGTGAATTGGGCCAATCACATTTCCTGAAAAACACCCCCACACCATAATGTTTCCACCTCCGTGCTTCACTTTGGCTGTTGTGTATCTGGGATTAAACTTTTTGCCTCGTGGTCTTCGAACAATGGCTCTTCCATCTGATCCCCGGAGGTTGAATTTAGACTCATCTGACCACAATACATTTTTCCATTGCTGTTGAGTCCAGTTCAAATGGGTGCGTGCAAAGTCAAGCCGAGCTTTTCGGTTTTTTTCCGACACAAACGGTTTTTTTGTACATCTATAACTTCTAAGACCATATTCTCGGGCTCTTCTTTTAATGGTGGAAAGACTGGCATCTGTTAAAAGTTCAGTTTTAGCTTCTCTAGGAAAAACTAGTTTTAACATAATATAAAAAAACTTTGAGAAGCATATATCAAGTATTTATTTAGGTAATGTTCCATATTGTGGTCTGTTCCCTAAAGTGAACATTTTGTTTTTTGTTAGTGCTGTGGCATGAATATGTCAAAACTGTCAACTGTCATTGAGATTCGCCTTAAATACACACATTTTTCTTGGTTTTATTGTGTCATTTCAAAAAAACGCAGTATAAAGTGTAATTTTAGAAAAAAAAAAAAAAAGTGAATAACAAACAAGTTTTAAAGAATTTTCTTGGTTTTGTAAACTGTAAGAATTTAATAAACCATTTAAATAAAAATAATTGATTACATAAACAAATGTAATAAATAAATCAAATATATTAAAACTTTAATTTTCATAATATTGCTTAAGTGGGCTTTCAATTTATTTTCTTGCACTTTTTTATTTTTTTTACAAGTTTTTAGTCTTTTTTAAATAGTCTGGCTATGCATAAGTTTAACTGTTTTTTTCTATTTTGGAAAATTTTTCAACACGTTTGACAACAAAAAAAAAAACTTTTGTTTAGCGCATGTGGGCGTTGTGGTGTAATGGTTAGCGCGTTGGACTGTTACACAGATGGTCCCGGATTCGATTCCCGGTGACGACAACATCAATTTAGAAAAATAATATGTATGAGTTTTCTATCACTTATATGTATCGCTGCGCCCACCTTCGGTGTTCCCATAGCACTTAACCCCACCGAAGTAAAATAATGAATGAGGGCTATGAAACTAAAAGCTTCAATAAATTCGCCAACTCTACATCAGGTGGCGAGCAATATCTGTTCTAAGACTTATCTACTCGCGCAATTACAGTGTTGCCATGTTTGAAGTCCTTCATCTTTCACCACCTTTCATCTCTCCACTATCCCCTTTCCAAAGAAAGCAACACATTAATTAATAGGAAGAATTTCCTGAGTGTTGCTTCACTTTAAAAAAAAAAAAAAAAAAACTCAGTTAAAATAAATTTAAATTTAAATACAAATATTTGTGGATTTTAGTTCATTTTCTAACAATTTTTCTGTTTTTTTTTTTAATTTAGACCCATTTTAGGGTAGGTACATGTTATATAACTTTTTTAAATTCGTTGCCACAAGAAAATAATGTATGTCGGAAAACAACTCAATGATTTGGCCTACCAGCTGATGCATTTTGATTTGGAATATTTCGCTTAGTTTTTTTATTTAACCCAAATTAGGGAACATTTCCTTATTGAAATTTCTTTCATCAAGTTTTCGTTTTGAGTATATTTCGCAATCTAGTGTTGTTGTTTTAGTTACAAAAAATGTTCATTAAATTCTGAAATTAACTATAAAATTTGCTTTAAAATGACATGTAAGATGTGGTACAACCAACTAACGCACTAAGTATAAAAAATCTAATAAGTTTTTTTTTTCAAAAATTATCCAACGAATATATAAACAGTAACATTTTTGACATTTTTATTAGTTTTTTGTTTTTATATACATCGAGATTATTTTTTTGTTATTTTCAATTTTTAAGGATCTTTCAACATCCATATATTTACAAAAATAAAGCAAATCAAACATATTAGCTAGGTTGATACTAGTATTTCGATCTCGCTAAAGATCTCATCAGAACCCGAAGTTTTAGAAAAGTTAGAGCCTCAATAATAGGCAGAACTGTAACAAAAAACCTATTAATCATCAAGTTTGCTGCATTCTTGTCTTCCTAGTAATCCAACACGTAGTTAGGGTCTTTTCCTAATAAGCATTATGACGTTACTAAACTTTGAAGACCAAAAATGTTCTATTTATATAAAAAAAAATATGCTCTCACTCTGGCTCCAGTAAAATGTGGCAACACTGTAATATACTTACTGCATTTTAGTTTAACTTTTTTTATCATGTCTGTGGCGTATACTCTATATAAAATTATAATTATTAACGCTCATACGCTTTGGTGCTCATTAGAAAAATTATAATACAATCTCACAGAAAAAATGTTAAATAAAAAAACAAAGGTAAAAATTTGTTAAAAATACCATTGAAGAAGAAATTGAAATATCGTTGTCATTTTGCAAAAATGTGTAAAGTGGTAAATTAATAAAATCACACCATATTAGGACCGAAAATATGTGTAAAAAAAAACATCTCACGTTGATTTTTTTATTTTATATTTTGCGACTTGGAGTCCTAAGTTGTAAGGTACAAATAAATATACCCTTAAGGCTGAATCAGCCAGACGTAAACGTATCACGGTACAGAAAATTTAATAAGTTAAAAAAGACTAGACTATGTTGTGCAGTGTTTGTTCTTTCATTCATATAGAAAACGAAAACACACAAAGAAAATCTAATCAAAACAGATTTCGTTGTCCGTTTACGTTTTCTATATGATTAATGCATACACTCAGAGAATTATCTTCACTTTAGTAATGAATTTATTCATAGCTTTAATGAAAATTGTCACTAGAACTCGTCCATTGAAAGTTTTCATAGAATATATAAAACACTTTTAATTAAAGTCAATGTTTAAATATGAAATGTTTGTAGAATTAATGCTAATCTTCATGAAGCTAATGAATCATTCAGACAACGAAGTGAATTTATAAAACAGTTTTATGAATATTGAGACAGTACACTGATAGAATTATCCTTCGTGATATAAATGAAACAATTTCATAGAATTTTTTCGTAGATTCAATGAAGAGCTTAATTTTATCAAATAAATTTTATTAATATTAAGAAATTTTTTACAAACTTTTATCATAAAATTCCGAAGTTTCATTAAAAAAATTCATTTGATTGCATAAATTATCTCTTCATAAATTTAACGAAAATTTTCTTTAGAGCTATGAAATTATACAAAAACATAAAAGTAATCACGATGTATATAAAAACAAAAACTAACAAAACTGTATAAAATATTTTTCACGATGTATATAAAAACAAAAACTAACAAAACTCTATAAAATATTTTTTTTTATTTTTTTATAAAATTTCAGTAATTTTCAAACTTTAGTTTTAAGATTTAATTCTCAAGTGTGGACTTCAATGAAATTGTTTAAAAAAATCATATGAAACGGTTTAATGCCTTAGTTCCAGTACATTATTCAAGACATTTATGAAGAGTTTTATTAATTCAATCAACTTTTTAATATTAAAAAATTGTATGAAACTGTTTCATAAATCACTTAATTTTCGGAATGATTAATTGGTTTCATGAAGAGTTTCATTAATTCTACAAACATTTCATAAACATTGACTTTACGTTAACGTGTTTCATAGATTCTATGAAAAGTTTCAATGGACGAATTCCAGTGACAATTTTAATTTAAGCTTTGAAGAAATTCATTACTGAAGTGAAGAGATTTGTGTGTAAAAATCCTTGCAATTCTTCGGACTTACGTTGTGTAAGTCCAAGTTTTCAACAATGGTGTTTGTATAATCAAAATATGATCAATTCAGAATGTATGATCAGGAGCAAACAAAGATAAAGCGTCATTAATAGTCAGTTATATCTGATGTCACTTCTAGGCTTGGAAGTTTTGAGACTGGAACATTTTCTGAGTCTTGTAATGGAACTTGAGCACTTGGAGCACTTGGAGCACTTACGTAAATTTTACATTAATTCCCGTAAAGAAGTAGATGTTGTTCGATTTTTGTAAAATTTTGGTAAAATGTTGCGGTAACGCGTAGTAGTCTAAAACTGGAATATTAATTAATTATATGAAATATTTCTTGAGTTACAGAGTTGGAAAATTTTGTGTTTCTTTATTTATATTTCAACTTTATAAAAATGCACAACTAAATAATGATTCTTGAAGGACATTTCACAGACTTTACAATGCAGATATAATTTGTTTATTATGACCTTTATTATACCTCTAAATTCAAGGTAAAATTCAATTCAAGGTATAATTTGATTGATATGGCTTAAGACACTCCCCTTTTAAATTTTTTTACTTACTTTTATTAGAAAGCTTGGCTTTTTTATTATAAAATGTGCGAAATTCATGGTGACTGCATCAATAGTTTCGAAGTTCTCGAATTTTATTAAATAAACGCCCAACAAAAAGCTGCTAATAATAACGTGATTTTACTGAACTCAAAAAAAAAAAGTTAGTTGAAAATTTTGTTAAACGTTAATTGAATATATTTAACTAAATTTCAGAAATTTGTTTGCTGACATCGCGTTTCCAGCTAAAATGTTCGTGAAACGCTTTTACTAAAAAACTAATTTTGAACTAATGTTTAACTAATTTAGGTTGCTACTAAAATTGTGCTAATATACACATTAATAGCATGGAAAACAAGTAAAACGATTAGATTTACGAAGTAGAGAAACAAAATATACAAACAAACACAACCATTGTTAGACTTACACAAAATGCAAGCGAGATTGATTTCATTCATTTAATTTTTTTTTTGTATACTACACATCCAACAAAGGATATTATAAATATAAATAAAACAATATGTAAATTAAATAAATAAATAAAAAATTTAAACAAAGTGCTAAATGAATAAATTTTTGATAAATTTGAAAATTGAAGACGCAGGTAAAATAAAATACCCATTGGTGCTGATGTACAAGATAATATTTAGACAAATTGAGATTGTATTCAAAAATAAACTATAAACTACGCTCTGGTCCGACTGTACAAAACAATAACTGCCAGTTTAAGTAGTTGTTTTTAAAAGATAAAAGATTTTTATGATATTGAGCGATATTTTGAATACTTTTTTTGTATTTCAGAATTATCTTTATTTGAAAAATTAATTCATACACTCAAAAAAAAAAGTTAACAAAGTCAAAAAAAAATTTTGCCGAGTCAGCAAAATTTTAGTCAGGAGGGTGATCGCAAAAATATTGCTAATATCAGAAAAATCTCCAGCAACAAAATTAGTAGATTCAGTAAAAGTTTTTCGAACACTTAGTGGATTAGAAATTAAAACACCCTTTGCAAAAAATTAAAAAAATGTTTGCTGAATATTATTAGACTGAAAAAAATTCAAAAAAATTGTACTTTAGTTAAGTTATTTGCTGAAAATCATAAAACATATTTTTGTGATTTTCTTAAAAATAATTTACAATACGTTGCAAAATATAAAAATGTCAATTTTCCCACATTGACGACATAATTAATTTAATATCTGAAAATATATCAAATTGTTATTTATATAACAAAAAAAAATTTCTTTCAACTACTTACATTAAAATGATGCTATCTTTTAAAGGAAAGCAAATGCCGCAGATAATTATAGAAACGAAACGAAAAAAAATAATAACAAAATATTTTGTGCAATAAGAATAAGGAACCATAAAAATCTACCTATGATGAGTGTTTTTGTCTTTCGCTTTAGTCTGTATACCTGTCTGTATATGTTTGTTTGCAATTTGACTACACTAGATTATTAGTCTATAAACATTTAGCTTAGAAATACATATTTAATCATTATTAAATTTAAATATTTTGAGTTTGAATTTTAACGTCTTTTTCAGACAATTGCAATTAATCCTATAATTAATATGCAATTTTATTTAATTTTAATTGTGAAAGGCGTGGTAGAGAAGAATGAGTGTATTTTCTAAAACTCATAACTACATTGTAAATTTTCAATTTTCTGAATCAGACTGCGCAGTTTCTGGTATTGAACCTTCGTTGACGATAGATCAGTGCGCTATAGCGCTCTGTCTAATGTGTAGTGCGAGTGCATGTGGCATTAGACATCAGCTTATCTATACCACGGTCAGTGATTGCACAGAAAATTTCATATAGACGCAATCGAACAAATAAAAACATAACAAATATTACATTATTCAAAAAAAAAAAAAAAAAACAAAGTCACTGACGAAGTTTCAATACCAGAAACTGCGCAGTTTGATTCAGAAAATTGAAAATTTACAATGTTGTTATGATTTTTAGAAAACACACTGATTCTTAAATATTTTATTTCGTATTTTATTTAATTAATAGATAATAATTTTCACAAGCCGGTGACAACGCAAAAGTTAAGTTGTTCTAATCCACAATTTTGTATAAAAAACAGATACAAAAATCTTCCATGGTTATTTTATATGTCTTATTAGAGTAGTACTTTTTAGTATCATTTTCTTCTTCTACTTCTATCGGTTGTCGTCCATACTATTAATGTGCTTATCAGCACAATTTTTTTTAGCAAAATAAATTAGTAAAACATTAGTCTAATATTAGTAAAACATTAGTTCAAAACAGTTAAGTGCTGAGTAAGTATAACAAAAATTTTAGCTGAAAACATAATTTTAACATAAAATTAGCTAGAGAATATTATACCTGATTTACAAGACGTTTTACTAACTTTTCTACTAACTTATTTTTTTGAGTGTATACATACATTTTTTATTTCATTCATATAAGTAATTGGGAATTATTAAGTTTTGTTATTAATAAAATTAATTGTATTTTGTTAACGATGTGGAAGTCCTGGCATTTTCATATATATTTAAAACAATGAATAAATAAAATAGATTTAAATTTCAGCAAAATAGATTAACGAAAGTAAAAATTTTTTCAGTTTTTTTTAATCAAGATCCAGAAAAAAATTTAACTTGCATTGTACTAAGTGTCAGCAAAACATTTTTCTGAATTTGGTAATTTTTTGCTAAAAATCAACTCACTGATGTTCAGCAAAATATTTTTTGCAGATATTAGTAATTTTTTTGCAAGGATACTGCCAGTAAAAATTTTGAGGACTCAACTAACTTTCTTGCTAACTTTACGGACTTTTTTTGAGTGTACCTATACATTCACACAATCATTTTAGCATTGTACGTTTATTTGTTCTGCAAAAAAAAAGTAGAAATAAGCTATTTATTTCTATTAGGTGCGCTCGTGACACGAACTTTGCTTGAATTACGTCAATCAGGCATTAGCGTGTGTGAAATTTATATTACTCAAGTAAGTCTTGAGTGAGCTTGAGTTAACAACAATTTTCGTGATTCGAGAGTTTGCATTATTATAGTTTTTTAATTTGTTTAATTGCAATTTGACGCTTTAAACCGAAAGCAAGAGTACCGACAATATATCCTAAATATATCGGCCACGAAAATTGTAATGGCGCACCCAGTTTTTTGGACGTATAGAACAGATTTTTTGTAAAATTTTTTTAAAACGTTGTGTGTTTTAGCGCAGTTTTTTATACATAAAATTTAAAAATAAAATAAATTATCTTAATTTGTTTATGGTAAATACATATCAGACCTTCGGCAACATTCCGGTATCAAATTTGCTTCATAAATGCACAGCATTAACAAGTACATCGGAGTTTATTTCTTAGTTTTTACTTTATTTTTCTATTTTTGCCCAATTTATCGTCCCGTTTCGCAATCGATGAAATCATAAGCCAAACCAAAATTCTGTACCATTATTTCGCGTGAAAACGAAAATAAAAGAAAGGCTTTTCATGAGAAAGTCTCGAAATATGCCTAAAATTTATGCCTAAAAAATACCACCAATGAGTTAATTATTATGTGTAGTTTAGCTAAAAAAAAGTTAACATTTGTGATAGTTATTTTAACAAAAACTTTCATTACAGTGAATGCCTATTAAATATTTTAAAAAATTTTATTAAAAATGTATGATCTTTAAAATAAAATTTTAAAATATTTGTTTAAATAACAATTACAAGTATTAACTTTTTAGACGGAATTTTGGTAGACCTAATTGTTTAACCTAATTACATATTATACTAATAGATGAATTCATAGGTCGTCTTTTTTTGCTATGCTGTCATATAAATTTTAGGAACATTCCCCTTTTTCCTATGAACAGCACTTTATTTTTTTCTTTTTATATGTTATAATAAATTGTTCAAAAATACCCAAATTAGATACAAGAATGTTGCTGAAAATTGTATATGTATCTATCTGTATATAAGTTAACACTTGAAGTACAGCAATAACAACAACAACAACTACAAATAGTAACAACCACTAAACGTGCCAACATTAAATCTGCAACCTCAACAAACTACCAAATTGCTCAACAACAAATTCCCAGACGAAATTCGAATCAACACATGCAACAAGCGCATGAACGGCCTGAGTATGGGAAACACAACATCAGCAGTTTGTAAATTAAGTTAAAGGTATTTCCAGACGAAATTCGAGTCCACACACGCAGCAAGTGCATGAACGGCCTGATTGTGGGAAACACAACATCAGCAGTTTGTAAATTAAGTTAAATGTATTTAATAATATTTTAATTGTAAAGTCTTCGCAGTCAGTTTTGGTCATTAAACAAATAAAGAACACATTACTATTAATCCCTCCGATTAATAGTAATAAAAAAATATTTTTTTTAAAAAAATTCCTTTATTAAACTTTAATTGGCGCCCGAGCAGGGACCCTTGGAAAAAAGGGGTCCTTTGTCGTAAATAATTTATAAATCGTGGAAATAGTGCGCCCGAGTAGCCTTTCTTAAAAGACAAAAAGGAGGTCCTCTTAAGGATCAGCGGCCGCGATAAAAAAAGTGTAATAAATCACAGAAATAGCGCGTAATAAATCGTGAAAACATTGAATAAAAATTTTCAATAAAATAAAAATTTTAATTAATAAGTGAATACTGAATAACATTTTTTTTTTTGAAACTAAACGAACATTAAACTTTTTTTTTTTAAGTGAAAAATGTAATCGTGAAATCATTAAATAAAAATTTTCAATAAAATAAAAAAATTTTAACTAATAAGTGAACATTGAGCAACGTTTTTTTTTTTGAAAATATAACTAAACGAACATTAAACTTTTTTTTAAGTGAAAAATATAATCGTGGAAACATTGAATAAAAATTTTTCAATAAAATAAAATTTTTTTTTTTTAATTAATAAGTGAACATTGAACAACGTTTTTTGAAAATATAACTAAACGAACATTAAATTTTTTTTTTAAGTGAAAAATGTTTTTGAAAAAACAGAATTATGAAAAAATAATTAAGTATCTAAAAAAATAAAATGAAGAGAATTTTAATTAAAGGCATAAGAATAAATTTTGAAACTAAAACTTACATAAGAACAAAATTTTTTTTAACTATAAATACAGTAAGTAGAAAAAGTTTAACATTAGCTGTATTTGCGCCTGAACTTTTAAAAAAAAGGACATTAAACAAGAAAAAAAATCAAATCCTCATTAAGAAAATAAAATAATAAAAAAAGAACACGAAATAAGAACAAATTAAGTGAAACACTGGTGACACAAAATAATCCTGGGAAAAGATAATAAACAACCACCAAAACAACATTCAACAAGAAGCAGCATGTTCCTGACATCAAGTTTTATGTAAGATTATTTTTTATCTATCTATAATTATTATACTTAGTATTAGTGACTCCTTATTTTCAAAAATCCATTAAAAAGAGAAAAAAATTTTTTTATTACGTCCTTGACATTATCATTGGTATAGAATCAAGTAATTTTCTAAATTTGATTGTGGATATTTAGCCATTTCCAATGCCTGACGAAACTATCGAACAACTGACAGACAGACTTAGTAGGACGCTCACAATGACGCAACCCACTTCATCAGGTACGAACGTGGGACTTACCGAATTACAGAAACGGGAATTAAGGGATATCATTAGGGAAACTTTACGAACACCACAGGGTAGTGAACTGGACGAGGATGTGGACCAGCCAATAGGGCGACTGACACCAAATTTAGGGGAATTGGATAGGGTACCCGATATTGTTAGATCTTTAAGGGAATTTTCCGGAACCATCGGGGAATTCAATTCCTGGAGGAAATCGGTAGATAGAGTTTTGGAATTATACGAATCACAAAAGGGAACTGGGCGATATTATGCAATTCTTCATACCATCCGCACAAAAATTATAGGAGAAGCGGACACGGCACTCGAGTCTTACAGAACACCACTAGACTGGCCGAGAATAAAAAAATGCCTCATGATGCACTATTCTGACAAAAGAGACATTGGTACATTAGAGTACCAAATGACCGCACTTTGTCAGGGTGGTAGGTCGATAACGGCATTCTACCAGGCGGTCTACCAACATCTCTCTCTAATACTAGATAAAGTCGCTTGTCTAGAAATTGATGAGGGAAGCCTGAGGATAATGACGAACACTTACAGGGAAAAGGCCCTAGATACCTTCGTAAGAGGTCTAAACGGAGACCTACCTAGGTTGTTGAGCGTTCGTGAACCAACATCCTTACCACAAGCATTGCATATTTGCTTGAAATTAGACAATATGACATTTCGCATGAATTATGCACAAGGACATATGTCTAGGAACAATGTTCTTAAAGACAGAATTGGTACAATTCCCTTCTCGGGAAACGGACGGAAATTTTATCCGGAGTTGGTACACGTTGGAGGCAGAATTCCTCCTAGACCACCATTACCACCCCGAAATATGACAGCACCGAACTATAATCAAAATACTAACTGGCGGCCAAATAACCAAAATTGGACGCCAAGACCCCAACAAAATCAGTTGAACCAACAAAAATTCCCAAACCAATATCCTCAAGCGCAGTATTCAGGACAACCCATAAAAAATCTACAGCCATCATCAGGATATGAACCAATGGACGTAGATAGATCAATACAGACACGCCAAGTGAATTATATGAACAGACCGCAGAATACGGCATTCAAGAGACCACCTACAGCATCCATACAAGCCCCACAAAACAAAATGCAAAGAAACTTCCATGTAACAGCGGACATGGGAAACGAAGTCCGACAGCCATCCCAAGAACTTATTGATTACTATAACGAGGAAGGTGCTATTGGAGGTGTACCTGATATAGAAGAATATTACAGGGAAATCGAGAACAATGAACAAACTTATAGGGACACCACATACGAACTCCCCGAATATGAGCCTTTGGAAAGTTCACAAAACGACGCCCTTGTAGACCTTAATTTTTTTGGTTAAATAGTTCCTCGTTACCATACTTTCAGGCCAGGACGGGGAACGGACAGACACTTAAAATTTTAATAGATACAGGTAGCAATAAAAATTACATAAAACCCCAGTTAGCAGTTAACCCAAAATTAAATCAGGAGAAATTTAGTGCAAATTCAATCGCGGGAAATGTTCAGGTAACTCATCATGTAACGGGTTGCATGTTTGAGATAAACGACATTCCAATAAAATTTTACCTCCTACCGGGACTAAAGACCTTCGATGCTATCTTAGGTAATGATTGTCTAAAACAACTATCAGCAGTGATTCACACTTCTGAGAATTACATGACTGTGCAAGGTAACAGGAGAATTAAGCTTTTCCAACACATTGCACAGGACGTTAATAATATCGAATTAAGAACCGAACACCTGTCCGAATATCAGAGAAACTCTCTGGAGCATATAGTGGACAGGTACAGAAATTTATTCGCGGATCCAGACGAAAGTCTTACTTACACGACTAGGGTCGTGGGCGAGATAAGAACGACAACTAACACACCCACATATTCCAAAAATTACCCCTATTTAATGGCCTTAAGAGGAGTTGTAGAGGAGGAAATTACCAGACTGTTAAAAGATAAAATAATTAGGCCATCGCGCTCCCCATATAACTCACCAATTTGGGTAGTCCCAAAAAAACAAGATGCATCTGGGAGAGAGAAATATAGGGTTGTAGTGGACTTCAGGAAGCTTAATTCAATTACTATTCCCGATAAGTATCCCATTCCGGAGATAAACGACGTTCTATCTCATCTCGGTGGGAACAAATATTTCACGGTGATCGACTTGAAAAGTGGATTCCACCAAATACCTATCAGGGAGGAAGATATAGAAAAAACTGCTTTCTCCGTTAACAACGGAAAGTATGAATTTATGCGCTTACCGTTTGGATTAAGGAACGCTCCAGCTATATTTCAACGCGCCCTTGACGACATCCTAAGGGAGCATATCGGGCAGATATGCTACGTCTACATAGACGATATTATTATATTCAGCCAAGATGAAGCCTCACACTTGAAACACCTAAATGATGTCTTTAGAACATTAAACGCAGCCAATATGAAGGTACAATTGGACAAATGCGAATTCTTCAAAGAAGAAGTTGAATTCCTAGGTTTTATTGTTTCCTGCAACGGAATAAAAGCTAATCCAAAAAAATTGGAAGCAATTGTAAATTTTCCTTATCCTAGTAATATTAAGGAGCTTCGATCCTTTCTTGGACTCTCCGGATATTATAGGAGATTCATAAAAGGATACGCGGACATTGCGAAACCATTAACCAAACTTTTACGTGGAGACGGAGGCATGATTTCCAAATCAGAATCAAGTAAGAGAAAGATAAATCTCGACGACCAGGTAAAATTCGCTATTGACAAATTGAAAAATGCATTAGTGTCTCAGGAAGTTATACTGTCATACCCAAACTTCGAAAAAGAATTTCAACTGACCACGGATGCATCTAATGTGGCAATAGGAGCCGTATTAAGTCAGGACAATAGACCAATATCCTTCATTTCAAGAACATTAACAGAAACCGAAGAGAATTACGCAGCAAACGAAAAGGAAATGCTAGCCATAATCTGGGCTCTGACAAACTTGAGAAATTATTTATATGGATCAGCAAAGGTCGTAATTTATACTGATCATCAACCACTGACTTATGCGCTTAGTAATAAAAATAGTAATTCCAAAATGAAAAGATGGAAAGCAATATTGGAGGAGTATAATTACGAGATTCAGTATAAACCGGGTAGAAGTAATGTGGTAGCTGACGCACTTTCTAGGCCTCCAACGACAAATGTAAATTCTCTAACGGGTACGGTCCATAGTGGTGACAGCTCTCCGCAGGGCCTTATACCAAGTGTAGAAGTTCCGATAAATGCATTTAAGAATCAAATTTTTCTATCCATAGGTGAATCCTCCGACTACCAATTTAGAATTGTGTTCCCGGGATACAATAGACACATTTTGACAGAGTCTGACTACGATTCGGAGAAACTGATATCAGTTCTTAAGAAATATTTAAATCCTTCCGTTATAAATTGCATAAAAACCCCAGAATTTGTAATGGGGAGGATTCAAGAAATCTATCCTAACCATTTTAGTTCTTACAAGGTTCGTTTTACACAGAAGTTTGTCGAGGATATTTTGTCGGAATCGGACCAGGAAACCCTGATTATAGAAACCCATAATCGCGCACATAGAAATGCTGTGGAAAACAGGTCTCAGATACTGGAAAGTTCCTATTTTCCTAGCATGTTTTCTAAGATCAAGAGAATATTAAAACTTTGCTCCACATGCAAAAAAAATAAATATGAAAGACATCCGAATCAACCAAAATTAACAGCTACACCGATACCTAGCTATCCTGGTCAAGTCATTCATATTGACATTTTTTCAACTGATAGGAAAATAGTCCTAACAGCACTCGACAAATTTTCAAAGTATGCACAAACCAAAATTTTACAAGGAAAATCGATAGAAGATATTAGGAGACCGTTAAGGGAAATTCTATTCTTCTACGGAGTACCCAAAACCGTTGTCATGGACAACGAGAAATCATTGAATTCTGCGTCAATACTTTTTATGATGAAGGACGAACTAGGAATAGAAGTATTTACAACACCACCTTATAGAAGTGAGGCCAATGGACAAATCGAAAGATTTCATTCAACTTTGGCCGAGATCATGAGATGTCTTAAGGATGAGGGAACTTCTAGGGACTTTGAAGAACTTCTAGAGCGATCAGTAAACGAATATAACCATTCTATTCATTCAACGATAGGGAAAAAGCCTGTTGATATGTTTTTCGGAAGAACTGTAGACTTGTCACCAGGTAGTTACGAACGAACAAGGGATGACAACATGGCGAAATTGAAAAAGAAACAAGACAAGGATTTAGAATACCATAATAAAAATAAAAAAGAAATAAAACAATACATACCTGGACAAGAAATTTTCGTAAGGGTAAACAAAAGACTCGGTACGAAATTGACCGAGAGATTCAAACGGGAACTAGTCCAAGAAGACAGACACACGACAGTAGTAACCGAAAGCGGGAGAATCGTACACAAAAAACACATAAGGAACTAATTTTTAATATACTTTATTACAGGTTTATTTGGATGTTCGCATTTTCTAGGGGTGAGTTCCAGATAATGGATTACTCAAATTCTAGATTAGTCGTAATCAGTACGGGTTCAGCGAAGATACAAACTGGCGTATTTAAGCTTATCCACATAATTAATTTGGGGGAATACGAGGACTTGATAAATAATTTGGAAAGTGGTATTAACCTTAATAAGAATACTGACAATCGACTATTACCTTACCTATCCTACTCCATATCCCAAATGAAATCATGTTTATCCAGGCTAAAATCTAAAACAAAGACGAAAAGGTCTCTGGACTTTATTGGTAGCGCTTGGAAATGGTTGGCCGGTAATCCGGATCACCAAGATTTTGAGATTATAGAAAACAAAATGAATAATGTCTTGGAAAATACAAATAATCAAATTGTAATCAATCAACTAACTATAGAAAAAATGAACAGACTGTCAAATGTAACCAATAATATTTCTAGACTGTTAGAAAATAAATTTAATGAAGAAAATTTGTTAGATTTTAAGTATAAATTGGAAATTGTTAAAGAAGAATTGTCAAATATCGAATATGCCATTCATTGGGCTAAAGCAAATATTGTAAATTCATTCATTTTTTCTAGTACCGAAATTGATGTTTTGAGAGACATTTTTTATAATGATAATATTCCATTTGGGAATATGGACGAATTGTTAAATTTTTCTAAAATTAAAATTGCATCAAATGACAAAGAAATTGTTTACATAGTAAATATTCCAACAACTAATAGTGAAACTTGTGATAATTTTTCGATTTGACCTGTAAGAAGAAATAATGTAGTAATTAAGACAAATTTTAAAAATATTTTGAAATGTTATAATAAGATATTTGGAATTAAAAATGACTGCAAAAACTATAATAAACTAAGTATTTGCGAAATAGATAACATTATAGACTTAACTGAAACAAATTGCATTCCAAACCTTCTGAAGAGTAAACCATCCCGCTGCACAACAACCAACGATGAGCATGTGGCACAAATAGAGGAAATAGACGAAAGTATGATACTGCTGAACGAGTTCAAAGGACAAATCGAAATAGACAACTCAACAGTAAACTTAAATGGCACCTTCATAGTTCACCACCTAAATTCCACGGTACGAATTGGTAACAAAACATATTTAACAACGCAAGCCACTCTGACTAAACCATTACCTGCATTGCTGCAACCAAGCAACATGAGTTTCCAAGAACAAATAATAACGCTGGAAAGGATGGAGGCAGTTAATATCAACAATTCTCACTTAATCGAAAAACTGCAAGTTGAGAATAAAATCAACCTATCCATTAATCTTGGACTATCAATTGCCATAACATTACTGGTTATTATTGTTTGCATGATGAAAAGAAACAAAAAGGTAACTACCGAAACAAAAGACAAATCATCCGAAAGGAGCGAACAATCATCTAAGGTAGAGGCGACTGTAGAAGATGTGAATTTATGTGTTAAGCCGAAAGGTTCCTTGTCATTACCATCAGGAAGCGTCAAAAACCAAAAAATTCATAACCTTCCTTTTTTTTAACTATTCATACGAGGACGCATGAACTTAAAGGGGGAGGAGTTAACACTTGAAGTACAGCAATAACAACAACAACAACTACAAATAGTAACAACCACTAAACGTGCCAACATTAAATCTGCAACCTCAACAAACTACCAAATTGCTCAACAACAAATTCCCAGACGAAATTCGAATCAACACATGCAACAAGCGCATGAACGGCCTGAGTATGGGAAACACAACATCAGCAGTTTGTAAATTAAGTTAAAGGTATTTCCAGACGAAATTCGAGTCCACACACGCAGCAAGTGCATGAACGGCCTGATTGTGGGAAACACAACATCAGCAGTTTGTAAATTAAGTTAAATGTATTTAATAATATTTTAATTGTAAAGTCTTCGCAGTCAGTTTTGGTCATTAAACAAATAAAGAACACATTACTATTAATCCCTCCGATTAATAGTAATAAAAAAATATTTTTTTTAAAAAAATTCCTTTATTAAACTTTAATTTATATAAAACAGGATGTGTGTATGTATGTAACGTATGGACTCCAAAACGGCTGTGCCGATTTTGATGAAATTTTCAGGGAATCTTCAGAATATTCAAGCGGGTGACACTGTGAAGTCTGATACATACAGTATTGGGCAAAACCTAAGAAACACTGCTTGATTTTAGCTTCTGAGTCAAATTATTTTTAAATGAACATATTTCAATTCAATGTTTTAATGCAGTTTTATTAATTACTGTGTCATACAAAATTAAAAAACAAAAAATTCGTAATTATCTCTCACCTAACGGTTCTTATAGTACAACAACAAAAAAATACTTAAAAATTCACTGGGCAAAACCTAAGAAACTTTTAATATTTGGTATAATAAGCCTTATTTTTTATTACTGCGGCGCACCGACACGGCATAGATTTTATTAAATTATCAATTATTTTTGGATCTATGCGTTTCCATTAATCCTCCAGACACGAAAACAAATCGTCTTTGTTGGAAAATCGTTTTGATCCAAAGTTCCTCTTCAATATTGAAAATAAATTTTCAATTGGGTTCAAATCGGGCGATTGGGCCGCCAATCAAGCACTTGAATCCCTTTCGATAGTATCCATTCCTTGAGCAATTTCGATGTGTGTTTCGGATCGTTATCATGTTGAAACACCCATCGAAGTGGCATGTTCCACTCGACATATGGCAACATCTTAAATTCTAAAATGTCCCTATACACAAATCTGTCCATTTTGATAGAAATTCTGTGGAACGGCCCTAGACCATGACCTGAAAAACACGTCCACGCCATCACATTGCCGCCCCCATGCTTGACAGTCTTTTTACAATAACGGGGTTTAAGCCTTTCACCTGTATTGCATCTCACACGGCATATGCCGTCAAAATTGAACAAATACAGGTGAAAGGCTTAAGATCCGATATTGTAAAAAGACTGTCAAGCATGGGGGCGGCAACGTGATAGCGTGGACGTGTTTTTCAGGTCATGGTCTAGGGCCGTTCCACAGAATTTCTATCAAAATGGACAGATTTGTGTGTAGGGGAAAAAAATAATATTAAAAGTTTCTTAGGTTTTGCCCAGTGAATTTTTAAGTATTTTTTTGTTGTTGTACTATAAGAACCGTTAGGTGAGAGATAATTGCGAATTTTTTGTTTTTTAATTTTGTATGACACAGTAATTAATAAAACTGCATTAAAACATTGAATTGAAATATGTTCATTTAAAAATAATTTGACTCAGAAGCTAAAATCAAGCAGTGTTTCTTAGGTTTTGCCTAATGCTGTATATTTATTTTTTTTGCTTTTTTTATTTTATTTTATTTTTTTTGAAAGCCGTTGTCATGTTTTTCAAAACGAGATATCAAACTCTTAAATCGGTTATGTAGTTCCGAAGATATTTACCAAAAACCTACGTTAATATTTACAAAAAACCTATGTTAATCTCCAAGCTATGTTACACGAACACAACAGCCTCATCCGTCTATTCAAAACAGCCCTAGACCAGATGCCGACAGATGAATATACGGTTGTGATAAGAGCTGACAAGAGCATGAGCGGCGCTTCAATGCACCGGTGATAGGTGTCGTCGCAGTTGTTACGACAGTTGTTTTCAGCTATTTATTTTATATACTTCAGCAAATAAAGGCGATAGAAGGACAAAGAGGCGTTGGGCTTCCCATGAAATTACAAATTTTAAAAGGATTTACTAATGTGAATTTATTTTTTTTAATTATTTATTTGCGTAAAAAA